>CM066050.1:126495389-126873822 GCA_033557465.1 Ichthyophis bannanicus
TGGGTCAAAAGATCATGGACAAGGTGGGTTTTGGAACGGATAGACCGACAATTCAGGAGAGCCAAGGAAAATGTGAGAAGGGAAGTGACAGAGGGAGACACGGAGGAAGGGAGGCGGGGCTCAGAGGGATGGGAAGAGAGCGGCAGTAAGAAGATTAGCAAGGTTACGCGTTGAAATACCTGGGGGAAAAAACAGCCGGCAGCGGCCGGAGACTCCAGATAACGGGAATAGCGGCCATACTCACCAGGGTAGGGCTGAGACTAGCAGGAGCTGGGGTAGAACACGGGTCCACACGTGGATAGGTGCTCAGAGCAAATAACAGGAGCAATGCTACAGTCAGGGCAAGGGAGTGCGGCCAAAGGGAGGGGGTACAGGGAGGCCTACGGTGCTGGTCACCCCAGTCGTCGCCCAAAGGAGCTCGCTCAAGGAGCAGGTCCTGCTCCTTGGGCGCGCTCCTTCGGCACGCACACACGGTGCACGCCACCGCGGCACTGAACGCCGCACAAGGAGTCCTTAAATGCCGGTGAGTACCTGGAGAATGACGTGGACGCGTTGCACGCGTCCACGTCACGTCCGGGCGGCGGGACCTCAGGCAGCACCTCGGTACTGTTGGGTAAGCCAGGTACCGGTTGATCTGGAGAATGCCGTGGACGCGTTGCACGCGTCCCCGTCACGTCCGGGAGGCGGGACCTCAGGCAGCAACTAGGTACTGTATGGGAAGGCAGGTACCGGGAGATCTGCAGGGAAGAGAGAATAACAGCAGGCAGCATACAGCAAACAGGAGATAATAGCAGCTGTAAAGGGTGGCAGTCTACTAGGCACACTCCGTTAGAATGTATGATCAAGTATTTTAATAAAGGATATTCAGGAGATTATGGAGTGAAAATGACTGCCTCACGATTGCAGCTTTTGTGTACTAGGGAGTGGCCCATTATAGACCCCATGTGGCCCCGAGATGGAACGTTTAGCCTAGGGATTATTCGATCAGTTCATCAGAAGGTGCGAGCAGCGCACCCTGACCAGTACCCCTATATAGACTCTTGGTTAAGTATTTGTGAGAATCCGCCCCCTTGGGCAAAGCGCTGTTATGAAGAGCAGTGCAGAATATTGTTAGCATTGCCAGATCAGAGAGGCAGGGACAGCTGAGAAATCTAGTCAGAAACCTATTCTGGTAGATCCTGAGACCCCGGGAGTTGTAAAAGTACCCCTGCGTCCTGCGGCAGTCCCACAGCGACAGCGAGACCCAACTCCGGAGTCACACCCGGAAGAGCAAGTAGAGGACCCCCCTCTTAATGAGGATTCTGGCACGCCGAGACTGAAGAAAAGGCTGAGTCAGAAGAAGAAGAAGAAGAAGAGGAAGAGTCCTCTCAGGGCGACACGGATAGCGTAGTATCAGCTGCCAGTGCAAGCTCATCTGTAGCGAGCGAAGCGCCCCAGCCAAACGCACTGTGCACAAGAAACCATTGCTAAGAAAGTTACTGTGAGGCTACAGAAAACTTCTGTTAAGAAAATGCTGCCACTACGGCAAGTCCCGGGACTGCCCGTGCGAGATGAGCATGACCAAATAGTGGCGGGACCCCTGAGTTTAGTATATGTGCCTTTCTCCACTGCTGATTTGTTGAATTGGAAAATGCATTATGCTTCTTACACTAATAAGCCCCAAGAGTTAACAGAATTAATGCATACAATTATGGAAACTCACCAACCCACTTGGGCAGATTGCCGTCAGCTCCTGTCTACTTTATTTACCACTGAGGAGCGGACACGAATTAAGCGAGCAGCTATCGACTGGCTAGCAGATAATCCTGTAGCAGAGGAGCTGAAGAGCAGGAATAGACAATCGCGAAGCAGCTCAGAAAGAATTCCCTAACGAAGACCCCAAATGGGATCCAAATACTGAATTAGGATCCAGAGCCCTGTCACGGTTCGCCAAGGCCTCATGCAAGGTCTGAGGAAGGGGGGTCAGAAAGCCATGAATCTCTCTAAAGTGACCGAAGTTAATCAGGGCATAGATGAGAGCCCTGCAGTATTTTATGAAAGATTGACTGAAGCGTATAGGATGTACACTCCCTACGACCCAGATGCACCAGGAAGCTTATGCATGGTGAATTCTGCTTTTGTAAACCAGTCACAACCAGATATTAGATGTAAGCTACAGAAATTAGAGGGGTTTGCGGGCATGAATGCAACACAGTTACTAGAATCGCTCATAAAGTGTATGTGAATCGTGATAATGAAAGACAGAGAGAAAGTGATCGAAGGATGAAGAAGAAAGCAGATTTTTTGGCTGCGGCCATAGTGGAACAGAAAAGGGGAGGTGTCCCTAGTCGAAGGAGCAGAGGAAGAGGGCGGGGCCGAGGAGATGACCGGCCCCCATTAGGCGCGAACCAATGCGCCTATTGCAGGGAGGAAGGACATTGGAGAAGTGCATGCCCGCGACTCGAAGAAGCCTCTCAGGATGAAGGGGAACACGCCCCTTGGAGGGAGAGAGAGAGAGGCCGGCCCCAAAATCGGATAGGAACCAATCAAGAACAGTCTCAACGTGAACGCACGGAGGCGATCCCGGGAGTCTGCATCCGAACAGCCTATGATCTTGGATTATGCCAGATTAGGACATGACCGTGCCTCCGAATTCACTTTAGGTCCTCCAGGAGCCTATGGTCAGTATACAAATAGGAGACCAATTCATGGAGTTTATGGTTGATACTTGAGCAGAACATGCTTTAGTAGATACACAAATAGCCCCGCTTTCTACAAGAGCAGTCACCATTGTAGGAGCGCCTGGCGCTAAAGCCCCAAAGTCTTTTCCTCTTCAAAATCGTATAGTGGTAATTTAGGAGGACAGCACATAACGCACCCCTTCCTTTAAATGCCTGAGTGCCCCAGTGCCATTACTGGGACGAGATCTGCTCGCCCAACTGCAGGCCCCAAATATCCTTTACTGAGAAAGGAGAGATGCCAAATGACAGTAAATTCCCAGGCAAAACCTTCTGGACTGATGTTGCTTACTGTCCCAGCGAGAAGAGGAATGGGAGATATTACAGTCCCGAGCCAAGTACTGAGTCCAATCATTGATACCTATTTTGAACCTACTTTTGAAAGCATTGATGCCCCTCCTGGAGTTTGTACAGAGGGCAATCCACCAGGCCTGGCCAAACATATAGCTCCGATAATTGTGACCCTCAAGAGCCTAGTGCACAGCCATTACACGTCCAAACAATACCACCTTCCAAGAGCAGCAATTGAATCCATTCATCGCCACTTGCTAAGGCGACTGGAGTAATGGCCTACTCAAAGTTTGGTCAGTTCGCCATGGAACACTCCCTCTCTCCTGTCCAGTGCAGCAGCCTGGGACAGGTGACTCCCGCCCGTTGCAACTTTTAAGGAGAGTGAATGCAGCAGGTCGAAACCAGACATTCACAGTTATGCCAACTCCCTACACACTCCTAGAGGCTCTGATCCCTACTGACGCTAACTCACCTTTAACTGTGTTTGGACTTGAAAGAAAATGCATTTTTTTTGCATAAGGAATTAGCCCCAATTCGCCCATTGCGTGTTTTGCCTTTGAATGGCAGGACGCCTGTCTCAGGGAGACGGGCCAACTCACTTGGACAACATTTACCTCAAGGATTCCAAGAACTCGCCCACACCATTTGTCAGGGTGCTGCATTAAAACCAAGATCTTTCAAGCTACCCATTGGTCCCTGACAAAAGAGTACTCCCGCCAATATGTAGAATGACCTACTTGTAGCAGTCCACACTCGGAACAGTGAATGTATACAATCCCCCCAACAACGACCGCTTGCAACTATTGGATTAAGCTTGATACAAAGTTTGGCCAGAGCAAAACGCACAGCCTATACCAAAAGGAAGTAAAATACTTGGGCTTCCGTCTAACCCAAGGAAGCCGCAATTGTGGACGCGACCGATATAACAGCAGCCGTGTGCATTATCCCCAACCCCACCTACCATAAAGCAAGTCAAAGAGCCCTTTTTCTGTAGCAGCTGGATACTGCCGGATATGGATAACCCAACTTTGCTCAGATTGCCAACCACTATATGAAGTTACCAAGGGAGAAGCACAGTCACCACTTCGAGTGGGGACCCAAACAAGACACTTCTTTCAAAACCCTGAAGGAAGAATTGATGTCCGTCACCCAGCACGGTCGGGGTTGCCATATGTCCACAAGCCCCTTCCATCTAATTGTGCATGAGATGCAAGGAAAATGCTTTAATGGCATGTTTACTCCAGAAATTGGGACATTTGGGGAGCGACCCGTAGCATACTTAAATCGAAACAATTGGATTACTGTGGCCAAAGGATTTCACCATGTTTAAGAGGCCAGTCTCAGCCACAGCATTAGTATTGAGTGAGGCAGATAAACTCACCTTAGGGACAGAATCTACTTGGTACCTCGTCCAACATGCTGATAGCTTGCCCTTTATGGAACAGAAAGCCAAATCATTGGCTCGAGCCATTCCCGGAAATGCCTGCAAATACCAAAGCATGCTATGTGAAATCCACAAATACCACTTGGAGAAGTGAGCCATATGCCTTGAACCCAGCTACACTGATACCAATCAGTGAAGACCCTCCAGAAGCATGACTGTATAGAAGTCATGGACACTGTATTCTCAAGTCGACCTGAATCTGACAGATGTTGCCCCTGGAGAATCCTGATCAGACTTATTTTGTGCATGGAAGCAGCCTTCATCATTGAATGGACGTACGCTGTTCCGGGTATGTCAAGTAGGCACCCCGGGAGGAAGTCATTGGATCCATTCAGCCCTTGCAATCAAGGTACATCAATCACAGAAAGCAGAGTTGATAGAACTCACCAGAGCCCTGGTAGTTGGGGGCGAAACTTCTGCTGAATGTATACACCGAGACTTCAAAATATGCCTCCACCACTTTGCATGGCCCCCCACAACCGCTGGAGCTCTCCTACAAAGAAACGAGGGCTCATTACGTCAGGATGCAAATCAGTCAAATACGGCCCAGAAATCTGGATGTTATTAGATTCAGTATGGGCCCCTAGCACGCGTGGCCGTCATAACATTGTAGAGGACACCAAGCAGGAAAAGGAGAATTGGCCCAAGGAAAACAGATTCGCTGATGTTTCAGCATGGAAAAAAAAAAAAAACGAAAAGCAGCCATGGACCGGCCAAATTTCACCACAGCCACACCATATACACCAGCATTGTTTCCCAGTACCTCTTAATCTATGGACACCACGAATAATACCACCAAACGGCTTGTATTACTACTGTAGTAGAGCGAAAGAAGAAGGAGTACTGAAAGATGGATGGATTGAACTGCCACCTACCAGAGGGCAGTCAACCTCCAGGAATGAATAGTGAGTTCCTTACTCTTGTGACCCAGCGCTTTGGCACAGCCTTGGCACCAAGCTACTGCACTATGTGAAGAGTGCTATGGAAAAAGCCACTTAGACCACATTTTTTGTATCACTTCATTGGGAGCCCTGGTCAGCCATCAGTTGGCTTCCAATGTCTGATTTGGTGCCAAGAATAATGCCAAACAGGTCCCACGCCACCCACCCACGAGTTCAGTCAGAGGAGGTGTTACGTCCCCAATGCACCACCTTCAGATAGACTTTTTTACTGCAATGGCCAAAGTCTGGCGGATACCTCCGCTACAGGTTAGTATTAGTCCTGTACTTTCTCTGGGTGGGTGGAGGCCTTTCCCACCAGGACTGAGAAAGCCCGAAGGAAGTTACTAAAGTATTGCTGAGGAGAAATTAAATTCCCCAGATTTGGAATTCCAGCAGTATAGGGTCAGCAATGGGCCCTCATTTTGTATCTCAGATTAAGCCCCACAGTTAGCAAGTGCCTTGCAGATTACATGGAAGTTTACACACAGCATACAGACCTCCAGAGTTCAGGGAAAGTTGAGCGAATGAATCGAACTTTGAAATCTCAGATATCCAAGGTATGCCAGGATACCCACCTGAATTTGCCCCAGGTTCTCTCCATGAGCCGTTACTTAGAATATGCTCAGTCCCCGTGAAGTCATGCAGGATTTTTCCCCTTTTTGAAGTTATGTATGGCAAACCTCCACCAATAGTCCAGGGTGTTAAAGGTAGTTGTTGTCACAGATAGGTTTTCAGAAATAACCAGACAAGAACTTCTAGCTCTTAGTTCTGTTCTGCAGACTCTCCATACACTGGATACAGGACCAGTTTGCTCCATCAATTTGAGACAGAACCATTGCACCCCTATAAGCCTGGTACCTCCCGGCGGTGTGGGTCAAAGATTGGAAGAAGAACAACCGTTGGAACCCAGCATTGGAGGCATGGGGCCTTATCATCCCGTCATCCCTGTCTAAGCCCCGACTGCCAGTAAAGGTTAGCAGAAATTGATCCTGGATCCACCACAGCAGAGTCAAGCCAGCAGCAGTTCCAGATCAGGACCAGTGGACAGCAGAGCCGCATCCTGACGTCGTCCCTTTGCGTCTCACACCTTGTGGAGACAACCATGCAATCTATAACCCCTTGGGGACACTCAGAAACCTACAGTGGTCCTAAAACAGGCAGCCAACGTCTTTCGAAGAGGATTGACTGTTTCTAGTACAGCAAAGGACATTTGTTTTTTTCAATCGAATAACTGTGCTTCCATAGACTTTCGTCAGGCCAACTAACAATTGTAAGTTTGGCACCACAAGCAGGACATTTGAGGATCTTCAATCAACCGTTGACACCCGTTGAATTGCTTCATTAGCAAACTGTCAATGCATTGTGCCAAGAAGAAGAAGACGTCGTGGTCAAGATTTTCCAGCGGAGACCCAGAAGGACTACAATCAACATGCATCTTTGTGTTTTCTACATTGTTCTGGTTGCTTGCCTGGGGAGTTTTGAACTTGCCCGTTGCTTTACCCCCATGTACTGCCTGCATTACTGTCCACTCGGACGTGGAATGAAAGTAACTCAGACTTTGCTTTACCATTCCTTACTATACCTTACTGGTACGGTAAGCCGTTTATTTATAACACCATGAACTGAATGTTTGTACTAAGGGAAATACTAAAGTTTGTTTCCACCCCGCATCAGAATCCATCCTATTACACTTTATAGATACGATGGAATGAATGCAGATAGAGAATTTACTTTTAATGCTACCTCCCCACTCACCGATCCTACAAAGTCATGCTGTGTTGTTACTTTGATGCTTGTGATTGCTATTAATAGAGATAGTCATTCCAATGTGCCAATTGGGAGAAAACCTATGCCCTTTAATGATAATACATTGTCCCAGAAGGAACGCACTGTATGGGGAGAATGTACAGGTAAACGAGCTTTAGCCAATGAATATAGTAACAGAGCCCCCATTGCCGACTACTATTGCCCAAAGTGGGAATGTGTTTTTTTCCTATTGCCACATGGAAAACTGGTATGGTAGAGAATACCAGAGACAATCCAAATCGCTGCCTTAACCAAGCCATATGTGAAGGATTATAAAAACATTGCAAGAAAGTTGCTTGTAATCCATTACAATTGCTCATAGATCAATCCTAGTGCGTGGAAACAAGGGTATAAGTTTGGGTCCTACGTATTGCAGGTTCTTGGATCAGATCCAGGAACCATTGTTTTAATAATATAAGATTGAATACTCCAATTAGCCCCGATCGTTCATCACGATACCATATACATAATACCTTCTATGAGACCATGCATGTAAATAAGTTTTTGATATCCCTCACCCTTCCCAGAATTTGTTTCTAGGAGTTTAGCGGAGCAGTAGTCTCCAGTCCTACATATTTCAGATTGCTATGTTTTATGGTGGGAACTAAGATTGGTGATCAATGGCCCTGGGATGCCCAAGAATTGAATTACTCAATGACTTATAATCATACTGAACTGCATAAGACCACTAGTGAATGGGTCTTAGCACACTCAATAGTTGGACGTCTGTGTTATGCTCGAACTGGACCCCAGTTTCACCTTGCAGATAGGACAGCTGGTCTGTCTCAGTCAAAAGTTCTATAATGACACTACGAAGCAGACGTCTTGGTGGTCAGGAGTTAATGAATCTGAACCCACCAATCCATTAGCAAACTTCCCTGAACTTGCTGATCTATGGACAAATCTCGCCCAACCCCATGCTTGGCAAGCCCCACCTGGCTTGTATTGGATCTGTGGAACCCGAGCATATGCCCGACTCCTCTCCACTGGGGATGCATGTGTCTTAGGAACCATTCGACCTTCTTTCTTTTTGTTACCCACAGAACACGGAGAGCAATTAGGATACCCAGTATACACTAAGAGACAGAAAAAGAGCAGCTCTCCAGATAGGCAAGTGGCAGAAGTGGGATGGGGAAGATTGGCCACCTTGAGAGGATCATTGCCTATTATGGCCCAGCCCCTTGGGAGGAAGATGGTATGTGGGGGTATCGACCCCTTGTGTATATGATAAATCGCATTATACGTTTACAAGCCGTAGTTGAACTAATCACTAATGAAACTAGCCAAGCACTCACACTTCTAGCTAGACAAAGCACACAAATGCGCACTGCAATATATCAGAATCGCCTGGCCCTAGATTATTTACTAGCAGCTGAAGGAGGGGTATGTGGGAAATTGAATTTAACCAATTGTTGTTTGAAAAATCGATGATAAAGGACAAGTAATTGAAGATATTGCTGAAAATATGCAAAAACAAGCTTATGTGCCAGTACAAACCTGGCATGGTTTTAGAATACCTAACTGGTTTGAATCTATCTTCTCTGGATTAGGGGGATTTACCACTTTCTTTATGATAATCCTAGTGGTTGTAGGTTTGTTTCTATTGTTACCATGTATAATCACTTGTTGTATGCGGTCTATTAATAGTGTGATTGAAAATACTGTAGAACGGAAAACTGCTACTAAGATTTTAGCTTTATGGCACCCCACCCCCGGAACCATTGGTAAAAACCCTACTCCTGTGTAGGTAAGTGATTTACATCTCACACCTTATTAGCATTCGGTGAGATTCATCAAAGGGGGGAATGTGGTAGGCGAGGCCTATGATCCACGCTGATGAACTAGCAGGCAGGCCTAAGCAGCTTGACCTGTAAATAAAGCCTGTGGTTAGGCCCTGAGGAGTGAAATTTCCCCCCAATATTGTCTCCATAGAACTGAAACCTAATTCAGCTCAAATGAACATAGCTGAGCAGAAACGAAACTTAGAGAAAACAGTAAACCATTTTAATTAACACTGATAAGATGTGTGCAGCTTTCTATGGAATTAATTAACTCTGTTTGAGAGAAAGGTTACAGTGCCCTGCTTTCCCACATATTCCAGCTGGATAGTGACCTTGGAGGAGAAAAGTATCGAAGTTGGTGAACTGACCATTGTAATTGGGACTGAAAGGGGGGCAAACAGGTGCTGAGCCCAGACCAAGGTCCCCATTGGATAGCTACGTAACGGTACCGGGACCAATAGAAGGTGTAAGAAGGGTTACCGGGACCAATGAAAAGTTTGCCTATGTCTAGAATGGGAAAGAAAGCTATAAAAGTTGTTGTTTTGCTATAAACCATTGCTAAGCCATTTTTAATTTGATTCTTCTTGAGTCTAGTGCACATAGAAAATATTTGTACATTCTGAACTGACTCCTGGTATTATTGGGTTGTCTGCACTCTGCTGCTACACTTTTACTACACTAGCTTCCCTCACCCTCTCTCTTTTTCTATCAAAATCACTTTAAATCTCTTCAGACTTCCCTCAGTACCCAACACTCTCAATCTCAACCTCTTTTCTTCAGCAATGGACCCCCAACTCCTCACATACAGTTCCAGCTCAGCATTCCTACACCAGCATTCAATAGTCCATGGACCCCAAATTCAGTACTTTGCAGAAGTTTTTACAGAACCTGGACCTAATAATACATCTAATGGCTGTTTTTAAGATAATATTGTTTTTTTAACCCTATTAAATAAAATACACCACTAAAACAGTCTATTTCTCCTAGAAATAGGGACTAAACAAACTCAGTAGATCCCTGCGCTACATCAGCCACCTGTAACATCTGCTGAGCACACTCAACACACACAGCATTCAAACACTTCCTATATAAACTTAAAATTAAACTTATTTTTATTTTATTATTTATTCAGACTCCTCTAAGCCTTCCCATGCTCACTATTGCAATTCTTTTTCAAAATCGAGGCTCCAGAAGCCCTGAGAAACTAATGCTCCATTCACCAAAACATTTTTAAGAATTATTTTTATGGCTCTCTAGACTTGCCCAGCATCTCTTCTATCAAAACTCCATCAGCATTCACTGTCTCAGTCCTCCCCCTTCTCATTTATTTCCATCCAGTAAAAAGGGTCATGTCTGCTTTAAATCTAGCACTTCCTTCCCTTGTAGGCCCCAAGCCAGGCACTCCAGTAGTGCAGTTGCAGCTCTGGATTGATCACAGTCTCAGTCGCAGCTCTAGCCACCAGTCTTTGATCTTCTGCACAACAAAGTCTTCAAGCCTTCAGCCTGCCTCTTCCTCACTAAAACTGTGAATGCCTGCTGAAATCAAAGTATTGGGAAACTAAACAAACACACCAGTTGTAGCAGCCCCGCCCCATCAGCCTCATTATTCACTTACTAAAAATTAGCCATGCTACCACCAGCCCAATGCCTCCTCACATTTTTTTAATTATTTCTCAGAATCACCATTAACCCACAGCAACACACTAAAACCACAGCTTCTTTAATTTATCTATTTTAAAAACAGCTTTCAGTCAACACTTCCCTAACTCTTTTTACTTTATTTTTAAACTATTGCCAGTTTCTTCCTTATTATACTTGCTACAAAGTATTTTAGCAAAACAAACCATCATCCTGCAGCCCCCCCCCCCCCCCCAAGACCATCAGCATCCCAAATAAATAATTTGCACTCTTGTTTTTAACCTGGTTGCATTTAACTATTACAATTTAAGAACATAAGAACATAATGTGGTAGGCGACGGCCTATGATCCCATGCTAATTGAACTAAGCAGACAGGCCTGAGCAGCTTGACCTGTAACTGAAGCCTGTAGTTAGGCCCAGAGGAATGAAAACCCCCCTGAATGATGACACCATAGAATTGAAACTTAACTCAGTTTAACTGAACATAGCTAAGCAGAAACGAAACTTAGAAAATAAAGAAAAAACAAGTTTAATTGGTACTGATAAGAGAGCACAGCTTCTATGGAATTAATTAACTCTGCAAAAAGCAAGGTTACAGTGCCCTGCTTCCCATATGTTTTAACAAGCTCAGCGACCTTTGGAGGAGAGAAGTAACAAGTTGGAGACACTGACCATTGTAATTGGGACTAGAAGGGGGGCAACCAGGTGCTGGGCCCAGACCAGAGTCCCGATTGGGTAGCCTATCAGTACCCGGGACCAATAGGATGGGTGAGAGGGGTACTGGGACCAATGAAAAGTTTGCCTATGCTTAGAATGGACAAGAAAGCTATAAAAGTTGTTGTTTTACTAGAAGCCATTGCTCAGCCATTTTGAAATTGCTTATTGCTTGAGCCATGTGCACATTAAACTGGCTTGGATCCTTGAAAAGACTCCTGGATTTATTTATTGCATGCTTATCTGCTGCTACATTCTTGGTGCATTGGCCGGGAAGTGCGAGTGGTGGATAGTGTTCAAGTGAATAAATCCACGTAATTCGCCTTGAGGTTTGGTCCAGTTGGAACCATGCCAATCCGACGCAGGGGAATCTCCCTGGGCCCACCGATCCTCTTGTATCGGAGGGAGTTCTGCCTGGCCTCGGCAGGCACTGAGTCCAGCTGGCTAACACTTCCGACCCGGGGGAGTCCAGGATCCAACTCAGAAGCTTGGGAACCAGATCTGGTAAGTATAGTTTTGAAAACCTGTCTAGACAGATGAGTTAGAACTGCAGTTTGAAACTTGTAACTTGTAATCTCGAGAACTTGGAACTTGGAATTTGGAATTTGGTAATGAGAGCACTGATCCCCTCTCAAGGACGGTCCTATTAACCTTGCATGAGTAATGCGCGAGGTGAAGCCATCGTCCTTCTTGTTTGGTAAGACTTAAGTCTTTGTTTGAAAATCCTTGTATGAGTATTCGCGAGGTACAGCTGTTTAAAAAAAAAAAAAAAAAAAAATCATGATTTAGTCTAGTCAGAACAGACAGGAACTTGGAATTTGTAATCTCGAGATATTGGGAATTGGTAAGAGAGCATGATCACCTCTCAAGGAAGGGCCGAGTAACCCCGCATGGGAATTCGCCGGGTGAAACCCTCATCCTTTTTGTAATTGGGAAAAAGACTAGTCAGAATAGATAGAAAGGAATGCATTCTAAGATACGTTGCTAGCATGATTGTGTGAATGAAGTGTGAATGAGAGGTCTGGCAGCACGGACCAAGCAGAGTGGACTCTGGACTAGCGCAGTTCCTAGTCGGGTGACTGCGTCTAGGTCGCGAAACGGATGAAGCGTTTGGTGTATTGTCCGTCCTGTGTATTTGATTTTTGTTATCTGTTGAAACCACGAGTTTCCCTTCTGTTATAAATGTGAGATTATTATGTTGAGTACTTTGTGACAGTTCACTGGTTAAGAAATTGTATTAATAGAGCAGAATGAAGACCCAAAACACCTACGGTCATTTTTAGAAATCAAAAAGCTGGTCTCACCCAGTTGGTTTTAGCACAGTGAAAAAGCTGACAGGGGGCGTGTCTGTGCAGGAGAATGTTTGGTGCTGTTTAACCCTATGCAGGCATGTTTTTCAACGATCTGCTGCTGGACTAATCAGGACAATTATACCTGTTTCTACCTGTTTTTATTCACTTTGTTCTGATAGTAATGTTCCTCCTGCTGTGGTCATGTATTGTGTACCATTCAATAAGAATATTTAGTCAGAATTTTAGTTTTGAAGGTTGTATTAATCATCAGAGCTCCGCAAACAGTTTTTAGTTATATTCTCTGCTCTTGTCTGCATTTCTAAGTCAATTGAGCCTGTTATATTGCTGTTACTTTGCAGAACTATCCAGGAGGTGACGGGTTTAGTTCAGTTATAGTGTGTAGGGTAAGATTAGTTATTCCGGTCAGATAGGTATAATATATTTGTGGGCTTAGCTTTGCCCTGTGTTTTATGATTCAAATAGGAAATGATAAAGAACTGTTTTTGTTTTTCCTTTGATCTACAAAGTAATTAGATCACGACTTAACATTGATTTAAATTGTATTTTTCTGGCATCTCTGTCCATGTGAATGAGAAGTCTCTTTTTATGAGCACAGTTCAATAGTTTCCTCCCCGCGATCAGAGGGGTGTGGCTTCCACATATCCTTAAAAAAAAAAAAAAAAGGTTCTGGAGAGACAGTTGGAGACTGCAGGAAATTTCTCCTAGGAATGAAAAGGGACTGCCGATTTGAAAAGTCTCTTCATTTAATCGAAGCGTGATGAATTTATAATTAGTTTTTTCTCTGGTTTCACTAGCTCTGTTTAACCAAAAGTTTTAAAAACAAAGTTTATCTTTTTATGAATGAGTATAAGTCATTTGAATGCATGCTTCCCCTCTGTGCTGGTTACTAATGAACAAATCAGTTAGCTTTTCTGTATTTAAAAAAAAAAAAGGGAAAGGTGTACTGTATTTTATGAAAAATATCCGGAATGTCTTTTAAATATTTGCTTCCTGAACTAAAAAAATAATTTCTTTTGCAGAGACATGCTGACAGATAGCTATAGTTCTCTCTATAAGAAGCATAATGGATGTATGTGCTCAATCTAAGTGTTTCCTGCCTGCCCTATGTTTACAGAAATAATAAGTGTCTTTTCAAGTATGATCAAGAATTTCAGTAAGGGATTTACTGAAGATTATGAAATGTCTCTGTCCCAATCAGGATTTTGCCCCAGAATTTCTAGATATCCTGTCTCGTCTCTCTCTCTCTCTCTGTAAGTAGTTCTGTTCAGGAGATTATGGTATTAAAAATGACAGCAGCCCGTTTGCAGATTTTGTGTACTAGGGAGTGGCCCGATCTAGACCCCATCTGGCCCCGAGAGGGAACGTTCACTGTAGAGATTATCCAGTCAATACACCGTAGAGTGCAGGTAGCGCACCCAGATCAGTACCCCTATATAGATTCCTGGTTAAGTATTTGTGAAGATCCGCCCCCCTGGGCGCAGCGCTGTTATGAGGAACAGTGCAGAATAATGTTAGCTAAAACAGATTCTAGACAGAAAACGGAACAGCCTAGAATGAAAGAGCAGGATAAGAAAGCCACGAAGACCATCCTGGCAGATCCTGATTCCCCAGAAGTAGTCCTCAGGCAGCCCCGAACCCCAGGTCCAGTAAGAATAGCCCGGCGGCGTCCTGCCCCAGAACCCCAGAGACGGCCAGAGCCAAGGCGGGACCCAACCCCCGGTCCCCCTCCTAGAGAAGAGAAAGAAGAATTAGTGGAAAGAGAAGTGGAGGATGTAAAAAGTGAATCAGAAGCGGAGATAGAAGGAGGAGAAGAAGGAAATTCCCCAGAAGAGGAGGAGGACAGTGTACAAATAATCGAGAAAGCCAGCGCTAGCACTAGCACGCCAGTGAAAGAGAAACCCAAAGCAAAACCAGTTGAGAAAAAGAAAGCGACTCCTGCAAAGGCAACGACAATAACCCTTAGATCCCAAATGACGCCGGGGACAGCCCAACTGTTTCCCTTAAGGCAAGTTCCGGGAGTGCCCGTAAAGAATGATAATGATGAAGTGGTAGCGGGACCCCTAACTTATGTGTATATTCCTTTCTCTACAACTGATTTATTAAATTGGAGGTCGCATTATGCCTCCTATACTAGCAAGCCCCAGGAGCTGACAGAATTAGTAACTAGTATTATGGAAACTCACCAACCCACTTGGCCAGATTGCCGTCAGGAGAAAAAAAAAAATCAACCTCCTGGATAGAGCATTGCTAGGAGAAACAGAATCCAGGAGAGGGGGGGGGGGGACTACAGATACCCAAGTAGTTTGCTGGCCACCTCTGCAACAGGGGAATGTCCACCCCCTCCGGACTAGAAGTGAAAGTCAGCTGACCAGACTTGTTTAGAACTGAAAAAAAAAAAAAACTGCATTATACACTGAGAAGTTTTAGGACTTGATTGAACTAATGAACGGAAATTGCAAAGAACTGGATGAATTTGCGGGCATAATGGTTAAATGAAAGTTAATCAGAGGGTGTGTGAATTGTGAAAATAAATGTAACAGAGAAAGTGAATGATATTTTAGTTGAATGATGTGAGGAGGTTATCCTAATCGAAGGAACAGAGGAAGTGAAAAACTGGGTGTGAGTGCGCCCATTATAGAAAAAGAAGGACATTAGAGAAGTGAATGCCCGTATCTTGACTCCACCCCAGGAGGGAGTACTTGATTGTAGAATCATAGACAGAATAAAACCAAGCACAGTGTTTCAGCACGAGAGTGGAGCAGCTATAGCGTGAGTGGCAGCCTGAGAGGGCTACAGCATGGATGAAGACTAGGCCAGACCGGACTCTCCAGTTTCCCTGGGTCCCCGGGAGTCAGTCTGAAAAATAGGGGACCAATATATGGACTTTTATGGGGGATACAGGAGCAGAATACTAAAGCCAGTAGCCCCTGTGTTTTTCTCGCAAAGCCTTTTCTGCAGAACCACATGTGTGAACTAAAAAAAAAAATAATAATAATGTACCAGTTCCTGTATATGCCTGAATGCCCTATTCCATTTTTGGGCCGAGACCTGCTTGCAAAGCTTCAAGCACAGATATCCTTTGTTGAAGGGGAAAAAAATGAAACTCAAAATCTGCTGGCCTGATGGTGTTAACTGTCCCCAAGAAGAAGAATGGCGGTTCTATTCACCTGCATCCAAAGCAACAAGCTGTACACTTACCAACCTCATAGCCCCACCTGGAGGATGGGCAGAAGATAATCTACCTGGCCTAGCGAAGAACATAGCCCCTGCCATTGTCACCCTCAAGCCAGTCAAGAAGCCTGGGACAGGTGATTACCGCCCAGTGCAGGATCTAAGAAAGAATGAATGATGCAGCTGAAACTATACAACCAGTGGTACCAAAATCCTTATATTCTCTTGGAACTGATCTCTGCTGAAGCTATACATTTCATCATTCTGGACTTAAAAAGATGCCTTTTTCTGTATACGCTTAGCCCAAGACCCCACTACAAGGAGGCGGGGCCAACTCATCTGGACAAGATTACCTCAAGAATTCAAGAACTCGCCTCACTCAGCAAAAGATTTGACAAGTTATCCAGAAACTCAAGAAAAAAAAAAAGAAAAAATTCTACTTCAATATGTGGACAACTTGCTCATAACCACCAACTCAGAAAGTGAATGTCCACCAGCCACCAGTGAACTCTTGCACCTTTTTAATGAGGCTGGATACAAAGTCTCAAGAGCCAAAGCATAATTATGTCAAACAAGTTAAATACCTAGGATTCCAGTTGTCCAGCGGAATTCGACGCCTGGAACCCTTACCAGAACGCAAAGCAGCTGTATGCAGTATTCCTACTCCAATCACCAGGAGGCAAGTGAGAGCCTTCTTGGGTGCCACAGAGTATGTTGTATATGGATCCCCAATTTTGCGCTGCTAGAAAAAAAAAAAAAAAAAAAAAAAAAAAAACCATTGTATCAAGCTATCAAAGGAATGGAAAAGTCTCCAGAGGAATGGGGACTTGAACAGGATGCAGTCTTTTGATCTTTGAAAAAAACACTCTGATGTTGTCACCAATTCTGGGTCTACCAGATGTCCAGAAAACCTTACAGTCTCTATGTTCATGAGTCGCAAGGAAATGTTCTGGGAGTGTTGACTCAATCTCTTGGACCTTATTTGAGAAGCTGTTACAGCTACAGCCTTCCTAGTAAGCAAAAACTAAAAGAAAAATCCCTTTGAGACAGGATCTTCAAGTTACTGTACCACACTCTGTTCTAACCAATATGAAATACAAAGGAAATTACTAGCTAACAAATCTATGAATGTTGAAATATTAGAGTATGTTGTGTGAAAACCCCAGATACAACTGAAGGGTCAGTCAAGCTTTCAATCCTGCTATGTTGTTATCAGTTGGTCTTGATCCCCTGATCATGACTGTTTAGAAATTATGGACATTGTATTCTCAAGCCACCTGGATTTGACTGATGTCCCTCTGGAGAACCCTGAACAGACTTTCTTTGTGGCTGAAGGCAGTTTCATCATCAATGGACATTGTTGTGCTAGATATGCAGTGATGACCCCTGATTTGGTAGTTGAGTCCTCAGCCCTGGCCCCAGAAACTTCACCACAGAAAGCTGAACTGATAGTCCTCACTAGAGCACTAACAATAGGAAAAGAGCCCTGTCTAAATGTGTACCCAGATTTCAAGTATACCCTTACAACCTTGCATGCATATGGGGCCCTGTACAAAGAATGAGGGTGGATAACCTTAGGAAGCAAGTCCATTAAGTATAGCCCAAGATATCGATATTAATAGATACATACTGCCTATAGATCTCAGAATTTAGGAAAAGTAGAATGTATGAATAGAACCCTGAAATCTCAGTTGTCTAAACTTTGCCAAGAGGTTTACCTGAAGTGGCCCCAGGTTCTTCCCATAGCCCTTCTTAGGATATACTTAGCCCCTGCTAAGTCTTTAGGAGTTTCCCCTTTTGAGATTCTGTATGGGCAACCCCTGCCTATTGTATAGGAAATAAAAGGAGATATGAGACAGATAGGATCTGAAATTATTAGACATGAACTATTGGTTTTAAGTTCTGTTTTGCAGGAGTCTTCATACCTGAGTACAAAATCGATTACTCATCAATTTGCCTGCACCCCTGCATCCTTTCAAGCCTGGAGTCTCGGTGTGGATCAAAGAGTGGAGAAAGATACTGTTAGCCCTGCATTGGAGAGGACCCTATGTCGTCATCCTGTCAACTCCAACTGCAGTAAAAGTCGCAGAATTTGAACCTTGGACCCATCATAATCAAGTGAAGCCAGCAGCTGCTCTTGAACCTGATCACTGGACTACTGTACAGCATCCTGAGACTCCATTGCACCTCACCCTACAACAACAACCACGGACCTAAGACTTATTGGTCCCTCAGAAACTGCACTATTTCAAGACTGTTTGTTTATCTGAAGGTAAGCCTCGCATCTGAAAAAACCTGCAATCATCAGAAAGAGACTGTGTTGTGTTAAGAAATTGAATCTTCTAAGAGACTGTGTTTAAATACTCTGAAAAGACTGTTTTGATCTCCTAAAGAGTGAACTGCTCTAAGGAAGCAATAATAGCCTAAGAGACTATGCTATGATATTTTAAGAAATTGAGACATCCCAGAGGACAGTGATACTTTGGAATCTACAGCCCTACTCCTGCCAAAACGCTGGTAGGTCTACGTACGGCAGAAGCTTGAGGATCTACAATCAACCCTACATCTGTTATCTGTTGTGGAAGTCGACAGTTCCACCAATTTTCCAGAGACTATGCCCATTATGAATTATTATTATTGCTTTATTTTGGCAGCAGCCTTGGAGTGCTTTGAAATGACTTTTGCCTTATCTCCCTGGGCAGCCTGTATAAGTACAACATGAACTGGACCGAAGGTCACTCAGACCTTGATTTATCATTCTCCCTATACTTGCATTGGTATACTCTCCAATCCAAAAGTTGTTCTAGATCTTGACTTTCTACAAGGCTATGCAAGCCACCGTTGCAATTCCTCATACCACCACCAGAACTTGTTTCTTGAACTTACTGGAGCAATAGCATCTAGTCTCCACACTTCTGACTGTTTCTATTGTGGAGGAACTAAGATGGGAGATCAGTGGCCCTGGGAGACGCAAGAACTGAACTATTCTATCCTATACAATCAGACTGATTTACATAATACTACTAGTGAGTGGGTATTGGCCCACCCCATTGTTGACAGTTTGTGTTTTGTTCGGACTGGACCACAATCTACTACGAAGGATGGACAGCTGGTCTGTCTAAATCAGAAGCTTTACGACAGCACAACAAAGATGCAACCGAACCTTCTAATCCTTTAGTTCTTTTTCCCACTCTTGCCAAACTATGGACTTTGACTATCTGCCTGTTGCTCCCTTGTTTCTTGCCATTTTGCTTGCAAATGATAACTTCAGTTATTAATAACACTGTAGAGCGTAAGACAGCTACAAAGATATTAGCTATGTGAACTTACTACCCTATACCACAGAGTGATACCTTTACCTAGTATTATGTGATTTGATTCTCACACCTTATTAACATGCGGGTGAGAATAATCAAAGGGGGGAATGTGGTAGGCGACGGCCTATGATCCATGCTAATTGAACTAAGCAGACAGGCCTGAGCAGCTTGACCTGTAACTGAAGCCTGTAGTTAGGCCCAGAGGAATGAAAACCCCCCTGAATGATGACACCATAGAATTGAAACTTAACTCAGTTTAACTGAACATAGCTAAGCAGAAACGAAACTTAGAAAATAAAGAAAAAACAAGTTTAATTGGTACTGATAAGAGAGCACAGCTTCTATGGAATTAATTAACTCTGCAAAAAGCAAGGTTACAGTGCCCTGCTTCCCATATGTTTTAACAAGCTCAGCGACCTTGGAGGAGAGAAGTAACAAGTTGGAGACACTGACCATTGTAATTGGGACTAGAAGGGGGGCAACCAGGTGCTGGGCCCAGACCAGAGTCCCGATTGGGTAGCCATATCAGTACCGGGACCAATAGATGGGTGAGAGGGGTACTGGGACCAATGAAAAGTTTGCCTATGCTTAGAATGGACAAGAAAGCTATAAAAGTTGTTGTTTTACTAGAAGCCATTGCTCAGCCATTTTGAAATTGCTTATTGCTTGAGCCATGTGCACATTAAACTGGCTTGGATCCTTGAAAAGACTCCTGGATTTATTTATTGCATGCTTATCTGCTGCTACAATAAGAAATGTTATACTGGGTCAGACCAAGGTCCAGTATCCTGCTTCCAACAGTGGCCAATCCAGGTCATAAGTACCTGGCAGGTTACCAAAAAGGCCCACAGGTTACATAATGATTGCGCTGAGGTAAGCATTTGATTTCCCAGGTCTTCTTTAGTAATAGCTTATGGACGTTTCCTCCAGGAATTTTTCCAAACCTTTTTTTAACCCAGCTACACTAACAGCCTTGACTACATCCTCCAGTAAGGAATTCCAGAGTTTAATTACACATTGAGCGGAAAAAATTATTTTCTCTTATTAGTCTTAAATGAGTTACACTGTAGCTTTATTGCGCGTCCCCTAGGTTTTTTTACTTTTTAATGGTGTAAACAACTGATCTATGTTTACCCATTCCACTCTATTCATTAATTTATAGACCTCTATCATATCTCCCCTCAGCCGTCTCTTTTCCAGGTTGAAGAGCCCTAACCTTTTTAGCCTCTGTTCATAGGGGTATCCTTCCATCCTCTTTACTATTTTGGAGGCTCTTCTCTATACTTTTTCTAATTCCGCTATATCCTTTATATCCGCTAATTTTAGTTTATACTGTGGCAGGCTATGGCCTAGAGTAGTCTGCAAATATGAAAGGCCTTTAAGTTAGGCCTAGATCCCAACCCCCATTATAGCTAGAAAAGAACCAAAAATCTGTGAAAAATGAGAAAATTGTTTTAAACTGCTTAATAAGAAGTTTTACATGATTTCATAAGTCTTTCATTATTCTCTTGTGTGCAAAAGAAAGAAATGTTTCAATACATGCATTCCTGGAGCTAGAGACGACCTTGCAGTAGAGAAGTATCAAACCTAGAAACTGAATCATTGTTAGGACAGTCCTAAGGAAGGGAGCTGGGTGCTAGGCCCAGGAGGGATCTCTGATTGGACAGGTGCAGGGGGCGTTGGAATCAATAGGAAGTTTGCATGTATCAAGCTGGAACCAATAGAAAGTTCTCATGTATCAAACAGAAGAAAAGGTATAAATGAGTATGTCTCTGTAAAAACTTTGCTCAGTTCCTTTTGAGGCTTTAACTGACTGGGCTTTGTGCACAATAAATTGGCTTGGATCTTTAAACTGACTCCTGGTTTTATTTATTGCATGCTTATCAGCTGCTACATATTCTTGGTGCATTGGCCCGGAATGTGCGAGCAGGGGATGGTGTGCCAGTGAATATACCACGACTTCTCGCCTCAAAGGTTTGGTCCGGTTGGAACCATGTCTGTCCAACTGCAGGGGAATTCTCAGGTGCCGCCGGTCTTATTGTATCGGAGAGGGTTCCACCTTGCCTCGGCGGGCCACTGGGTCCAGCTGGCCAACACCTCAGAACCCGAGGGGAGTCCAGGATCCAACCCAAGAACTGGTTTGGTATCAGGAACTGGATCCAGTGAATAGATATTTTCTTGTTTAAATGTCAGTGCAGCCTCGGGAAAAAGTCTTGCATAAGTATTGCCAAGACTGATTTGGTATAGACTAACTGGGAAAATCTCGCATGAGTATGTGCGAGATAAGAGAGCTTGATCACCTCTCATAAGGGCGGTCCTAGTAGACCCCGCATGAGTATGCGCGGTGGGAAGCCATCGACCCTTCTTGTTTGGAATAGTCAGTCAGAAAACCTGGGCACTTAAAAAATGATTTTTGTGATAATATGATTGCCTGTGTGATTGAGAGGTCTTGAAATACAGACCGAGCGAAAGTGGACTCCTGAGTAGCGCAGTTCCTGGCCAGGCGACTGCACCCAGGTCGTGAAAAGGAGGAAGCGTTTGGTGTTTGTCTGTCCTTACTGTGGATCTGATTTTTGTTATCTGTTGAAACCGCGAGTTTCCCTTCTGGTATAATGTAAGATTATACTGTTGGGTAATTTGTGAAACAGTTTACCGATTAAGAAATAGTATTAAGCAGAGAAGAAGAAAGAAGGAAAAACAAACTCAGGAGTCACTTTTGCAGTTAGCTGTCTCACTAATTCCAGTTTTTTTTCAGTACAGCAGTGCTCTCTGGCTAGCGGAGAGAGAAGGGGCATGTTTGGAGAAAGGAATGTGTAGTGTCTTTTAACCCTGTGAAGGCTTAATCTCAACATTCTGCAGCTGGGTTAATTTGTGCTTATTTCAGGAAAATTGTACCTGTTTTAGTCAATATGTTTTAATAGTGATGTTGCTTCTGCTATGGTCATGTATTATATATCATTTAATAAGAATGTTTAGTCAGGATTGTGGATCCCGACAGTTTTGGGCTTAGCCTGGAAAGGGTTAAGTTCTTATTAACCCCTTTCGAGTTCCTGTACTGTTCTTGTACGGACCAAGTGAAAAGGATTTCTGTAAAGCTATAGGTATAATGCATTTGTGGGCTTAGCCTTGTCTTGTGTTTTTTTTATGTTCAAATCTTCAGCAAGCACTGTAATGGTTCAAACAGAAACTGCTTTTGTTTTCCCTTTGCCCTACGAAGTAGAGGTTAAGAACCCTGACAGGACTATGAAGCATCCCGAGCCAGTAGTACCAGATCGCGACTTGAAAGTGATTTAAATCCTGAGTGAATGAGGAGTTAATCGTGCTTGAATTCTAGTTCCTGATATACTGCGGCAAGCACCTCATAGAAGACATACTTATTGCTAATAGAAAAAAATTAAAAAAAAGAAGAAAAAGGGGTGTATATGTATTCCAGATATCCACCCACTTTATGAAAAAGTATCCGGAATGTCTTTTGAATATTTTCTTCCTAAACTGTAAGATTTAAAGTAATTTCTTTTGCAGAGACATTGTTCAGCTTAAATGCTGATTACGGCTGGCAGTTAGTTTCCATGCTAAGTAATTTCATTCCAGTCATACGTAACAGATATGTGGCCGTCATGTTAGGAGCCATTGTTCTTTCTGTTGGGATTGTTGTTATAACATTGTTGCAAAATAATAGTTTTATATTTTAAGGACTTTATCTAAACTGTTCCTATTTAGAATGAGCAAACACATCCATTATGTTTAGTCCATAAGAAAATGCAGCCTGACTGTCCGCCCCCTCTGTCTGTTGTCAAATACGTCACCATGGGGGGGGGGGTCAGAGTCCATGCAGATTTTGTTGAAATGTATGACTAGAAATTTTAGCAAGGGCTTTGCTGGAGACTATAGACTTAAAATGTCTCCTTCCCTATTAGAAATGCTCTGTGAAAGGGGGTGGCCAGTGTTAGCTACTTCATGGCCCCGTAGTTTCCCGTGTTCATCAGATTGTGCAAAAAATGTTCCCTGATCAGTTCCCCTACGTAGATTACTGGTTAAATGTTTGTGAGAAAAAACCCTCCTGGATAAAGCATTGCTATGAGAAACAATGTAGGAGATTAGTAGCAAACACAACGGAGGGGGGCCTGGAATTTTGAAAAAAAACAAACAAACAAACCCCTGCCCGTTTATTATCTTTATAGGCCAGTTCCCTCAGCTCTGCCACCACCCCGGGCAGAGCCTAGGGCAGGGGGGGGGGGACACCTCCTTGCAGATGTACCCCAAGTAGTTAACCAACCACCTCCGCAGCAGGAGGACGTACACCCCCTCTTGACCGAAAACCCCGGCACAGTTTAAAGTACTCCGAGTGGGCCATAGTCCACCGATGACACTACAAGCAGGGATTCATTTGCCAGTTCAGGGTCACTCACAGCCAGCGCCCGAGAACATGAAGTGGAACCCAGACAGTCCCGATTGCCGTATGCCTTCAGAAGTACAACTACCAGTAAAAGGGAGGGTCACGTTATCCCATTGCGCCAGGTCCAGGGCCTACCCACCCTTAATACCGAAAGCCAGCTGACCAGCCTTGTTTCTGCCACTGATTTACTGAACTGAAACCTGCGTTATGCCTCCTACACTGAGAAACCTTAGGATTTGATTGAACTAATGAACAGTATTATGCAGACCCATCAGCCTTGATAACCCCAAGTGGGATCCAAATAGTGAAGGCAGCCCTCACTATATACCCCATGCGAGCCAGCAACCCAGGAGAATTTGTGTATGGTAGATGCAGTTTTTGTCAGTCAGTCCCAGAGAGATATAAAACGGAAATTGCAGAAACTGGATGCATTTGCGGGTATGAATACAGCACAGTTAATGGAAGTTGCTCAGAAAGGTTTTGTGAATTGTGGAAATGAATGTGACAGAGAAAGTGAATGTAAGATAAAGAAGAAAGCAGATCTTCTTGCTGATACTTTAGTTGAATGACGTGGAGGAGGTTTTCCTAATCGAAGGAGCAGAGGAAGTGAAAGGGGTCGTGAAAATGATCGGCCCCCACTGGGTGCGAATCAGTGCGCCCATTGCAGAGAAGAAGGACATTAGAGAAGTGAATACCCGCATCTTGACTCCACCCCCAGGAAGGGAGGAGGGAGCATTTGGAGAACAGGAGGTTGATTTTAGAGTCATGAAAGAATAAACCGAGCACAGTGTTCCAGCAAGAGAGGGAAGCAGCTATAGAGTGAGTGGCAGCCGAAGAGGGCTACAGCATGGATGAAGACTAGGCCAGACCGGACTCCAAGTTTCCCTGGGTTCCCAGGAGCCTATGGTCAGTCTGAAAATAGGGGACCAATATATGGACTTTATGGGGGATACAGGAGTAGAATACAAAAGCCAGTAGCCCCTTTGTTTTCTTGATGCATCACCATTGTCAGTGCTACTGGGGCTAAGGCCACAAAGCCTTTCCTGCAGAACCGCATGTGTGAACTAGGGGGACAGAAAATAACGCACCAGTTCTTGTATATGTCTGAATGCCCTATTCCACTTTTGGGCCGAGATCTGCTTGCAAAGCTCCAGGCACAAATATCTTTTGCTGAAGGGGGAGAAATGCAAATGACTGTGAACCCAAAGCCTGCTGGATTGATGGTGCTGACTGTTCCCCGAGAAGAAGATTAGCGGTTCTATAGTGCATCTCCAATCAAGCCAGCTAGTTCCTGTATACCCACCAACCTTATAGCCCCACCTGGAGTATGGGCAGAAGATAATCCACCTGGCCTAGCGAAGAACATAGCCCCTGTCATTGTCACCCTCAAGCCAGGAGCAGAACCAGTGCATGTGAAGCAGTATCCTCTTCCCCGACCAGCTAATGAAACTATTGAAGTATGGACTTCTCAAGGAGTGCCAGTCACCTTGGAACACCCCCTTCTCCCAGTTAAGAAACCTGGGACAGGGGATGACCGCCCAGTACAAGATCTGAGGCGAGTGAATGATGCAGCTGAAACTATGCATCCAGTGGTACCAAATCCTTATATTCTCTTGGGACTGATCCCCGCTGAGGCTACTCATTTCACTGTCCTGGACCTGAAAGATGCCTTTTTCTGCATACGCTTAGCCCCCCACCAGTCAACTTTTGTTTGCTTTTGAATGGCAAGACCCCACAACAGGAAGGCGGGGCCAACTCACCTGGACTCGATTACCCCAAGGATTTAAGAATTCACCTACTCTCTTCAGTGCTGCTTTAAATCAGGATCTTTCAAGCTACCATGTGAACCCAGGAGAAAGGGTTCTTCTCAATTTGCTCATAACCACCAACTCACTTTGAGACAGAATCTTCAAGTTACTGTACCACACTCTGTTCTATAGTCCAACAAAAAAAGCACAGTCCACGTACCAATAGCAACCCAGTAAAAACCATGGAGGCAAGGAAGGAACTATAATACCACCTTTATTTCATAAAGCCAGGCCCGACACAGGCCGTGTTTCGTTTATGCCTTCATCAGGGGCTTTGGCTATAACAACATATAAAAAATTCATTTAAAACAAACAAATTCATCATAAATATACATATATAAGGCACTCAAAACATTAAAAAATCCATAAAAACTGTAAATAAATAATTAAATAAATAATTAATTAGATGCTAACTGCTAAAGTACAGCGAAAGTCTGTGAACCAACAGACAGATAAATAAATAAATAATTAACTAAATGACTGTATACGTATGATACGTGTATAATCACATATATAAGAACTTATAGACACATGGTCACACTAATAAATATTCAATAACTTAATAAATTAGTGACACACAATGAAATATCTATTTACTCTAAATGAATCCAACTAATAATAATAAATAACATATATATAAAAAGTACATATCATACATATAAAACCATACAGTTATAAAACTCGACTGAAAAAGTTAAATGGCTGAAGAGATCATTAACTAAAAATTGAAAATAAATCAATAAAAATTATTAATTATTATGTAGTAAATGAACTAAAAAATATATTTTATTAGTTAATTAAATCACCCATTTATAAACCTATTTGTGACCAAGAAACAACATAACCCACAATTTGATGTACTGAAAATCATTTATCACATTCTTACCTATATGATTTTCTTGCCACATTGATAACTGAAGGGAAAAGAGGAAAGAAAATAGAAGAGCTAATCCAATTAACTGTACCCTATAAAAATCTTCAATGGTACAAAAATCAATAATAACCATAATTAAAATTATAAAGATAAAAAATATAATAATGAAGAAATAAAACAGAAAACTACACTACTGGAGGAAACGCTGAAGCCAGGAAAGCGCAACAGGTAAAGCAAGTGAAGTCTATAATTAATAAACGTACTTAATTGAATATTATCTTATTGTCTTATAGGTTGCATGAAATGATAGTATAAATTTATGATCCACCACAACTATTCTACAATTATACATTTTTTATTTCTTCACCTGAAAGTATTTTAATTTTGATTAATTAGATTATTCACCAATCATCCCTCTATCAAATTACATCTATACTTAAAACCATTTTACTCGGGACCATTACAACCCTGCTATCTTCTCTATAATATTATGATTTAATATAATGAACACTGCCATGATTCTTGATCACTCGTCCAATCAAGTGAATATATCTCTATAAAACTAATTAACCATTTAAAATATAAAATCAAGCATATAAAATTTTTTTAAAATACAATTAGTATTGACCCTGAACCATAGCTAAAAAACAGAGTTCTTTAAAATCACCTTGTGTCTTTCTATAAAGGCCTTCTCGCTTGCCGGGTATATATGCCAATTCTGGCAAAGTGCCAACTTTGCCGTTGCTTGCTCGTCCGACTTTTAAAATCTACAAATGCGCGGGAAAACGTTGTCATCAGATTCAACATAAATTGCTCACTATCCATACTCTTTTTTTAAAAATGAACTACTCTATCTCACAAAACCAACTGCCCAGTCATCGGAAACCCTTCCACCATAATCCAACCATATCTGATACACTGACTAATTCAATGATCAAGACCCTTTCAACAGAATACCTTATTCTTTTTTTTTTTTTTAATTCTTTATTTTCGTTTTATAACAACAAAGGAAAGGAAGACATACAGCTAAAAGACAGATACATACATAGAATGTGATACATACACCAAAGTAAACCCCTGCCACCCCCCTCCCCCCTGCTTCTTCTCTAGAAAACTAATCATTCCCGAAGCGGGCGTGTACTGACATTATTGTGTTACAAAACCTAACGGTGATCTGAAACATGATGAGTGTACATTAAACAGACATGTCGGAGCAATGAGCAGATTGTACATAATCATTGAGCATCTGCCATTTAGACAAGCGAGAGTGAGTTTGGGTATGGGGAATAGCTCTCCGAGATATCTGCTCATATTTACTATATAAGCAGACGAGGTTCCACCATTCATTGACAGTAAGTCGAGAGCTATCCTTCCAATTCCTCGTGATTAAACATATGGCTATACCCAGCATGAAATCAAGGAGAAAGCGACCCTTCTTAGGAAGAGAGGGGACCTCCGCCACTGAGCGGAGTCCCACAATCTTCCAAGAAAGAGGCTCGTGAAGATGTAAGATAAATTGAATACGACCCCAGACCCGCCCCCAGTAAACCTGTAGTTGAGGACATTCATAAATAACATGAGCGAGGGTTCCCACAGCAGTATGGCAAGACCAACACTGGTCCCTAGCAGTTGTGTTCCATTTGGCTATTTTTTCTGGAGTATAAAAGCATCTATGTGCAAAAAAGAAGAGAGTTTGAGTAACTGAGGCAGATCGGGAAACCCGCACTACTTTGCTCCAGAAAACGCTCCATTGCACAGGGGTTAAAGTGGTTTGCAGTTCGCGCTCCCAGACTTGTTGGGCTCTACAAGTGGCAGTATCTGTACCCTGACATAATAGTTTATAAAAGTTAGAGGCTACCCCATGTGTACTACTAATAGAGTGAATTAGTTCTAATAGCCCGTCCTCAGTAGGGACAGAGGGCGGCATGATTTGAGCACTTTTGAGGCAGTGTTGAAGCTGCATCAATTGAAAGTAATATTTCGCTGGTAACGCAAATTCCTTTTGTAAATCAGAAAAGGTTTTCCAACGAGCTGCAGAGAAGAGCTGTTGGGGTGTCCAGATCCCCCTAGAGTACCAGGGTTTCCATGCTATCGTTCTATTTAGGACTTGAATTCTGGGGTTATTCCACAGCGGGAGTCCGTCCTGAGGACATACGTTTGGGCCCAGTGATAGAATGAGAGTGTTAAAGGCCGCAAGAGTATCGACAATCATTGGGGGATGACGGGTGTCTACTTGATGGGACATACCGGGGAGATGGATCAACGGAATTGGGCTACTAAGCTCCTCTTCTATGTCAAGCCAAACTGGTCTGCTGTCTGTTGAGGCATCTAGCCATCGGGCACCTTGTTTAAGTAGGAAGGCTTGATGATATCTGAGAAAATCCGGAAATCGAGTACCCCCTAGTTACTTCGCAGACTGTAGTTTTTGTTTAGCTATCCTTGGTGGTTTGCCCTGCCAGAGATAGCGGACGAGAAGGCCCTCAATATCTTTGTAGGTGTGTAGCGGGAGTAAGCATGGCAGCATTTCTAAAATATAGTTCACTTTGGGGACTATCATCATTTTCACAGTTTCTAGGCGGCCCCACCATGTAAGGGATAAGGGAGACCAACGATTTGTGAGCTCACGGACTTTGGAGACTACCTCTTTGGCATTAAAACTAATAGTGTCTTCTAAAGGAGAACAGTAATGGACCCCAAGATATTTCACCATGCGGGATTGCCAAAGGAAAGGAAAGGCCTGGATGTCAGCCTCATGTACCCAGCGGTTCAGTGGGAATGCTACAGATTTGGTCCAGTTAATTTTATAGCCCGATAATTGCGAGTATCCATCAATCAGATCCAAGACAGCTGGAACTGAATCAAGGGATACGAAGAGCATAAGGTCATCTGCATATGCAGAGAGTTTAATCTCTCTGTGACTGAAGGGGACACCTCGAATACGTGCGGACTGTCTAATAAGGAGGGCGAGGGGTTCAAGAGCTAGATCAAAGAGCATTGGTGATAGGGGGCAACCTTGACGCGTGCCTCTTTGGAGATTAAAAGGCTGAGACTTAATGGCATTTACACAAATACTGGCAACGGGTTGAGTATACATGACTTGGAGGTATCGGAGGAAGCCCTCCCCAAAGCCATACCATCGGAGAACTGCAAATAAGAAGGGCCATTCTAGGCGATCAAAGGCTTTTTCAGCATCTAGGGAAAGACCCACCCATGGGTGGTCTAAATTGGCAGCACTGGATAGGACATGGCACAGGGTCCGAGCATTGTCAGCGGTGGATCGGCCGGGTATAAAACCGCATTGGTCGGGATGGATTAAGGTGGCCATCCTGTCAGATAGCCGGGTGGCCAAGATCGTTGCGAAGATCTTATAATCGGCATTAAGTAGGGAGATTGGACGGTAGTTGGCGGTTAGCAGCGGGTCTCTGCCTTCTTTCTCAAATACTACCACATTAGCTGCAGAAAAGGATCCCAAAGAGGATGTATCTACCGCAAGGGCAGTAAAATAGAGTTTTAAGTAGGGAACTAAATCTGCACTGAACGTTCTGTAGAATTCGGTCGGGAGACCATCAGGCCCTGCGGCTCGACCCGAGGCTGTTCGTTTTAGGGCAGATTGGATCTCTGAAGTAGAGAAGGGTTCATCCAGCGCATCCCTATCAGCTTCAGAAAGGGTCGGCCGCTGAATACCAGAAAACAATCGCTCGAAGGTCTCTGATGAGAACTCACATTCAGATTGATATAGACGGGTATAGAAATCCCGAAAGAGTTCTACGATATCGGAGTCTGTGGTCAGTATGCCCCCTCCCTGTGGGGCTCGAAGGGCCGCTACGCGTTTGGCTTCTTTTTGACCTTTCAAGGCGTTGGCTAAAAGTCGACCGGCTCGGTTGCTTTCACGGTAGTATGTCCCTCGTTGAAGCTCAATACTCTTAGAAGCTGCAGTTGAGAGGATTGCATTATATTGAAAACGGAGACGCTGTAAGCGAACTAAGACGCATGGATCAGTACGTGAAGTTAGAACTCGTTCGCCTGCTTTGATTTGTTGGTCTAGTATGAGTAGCTGCTGTTTGCGTTGTTTCCGCAGGCGAATTTGATAGCTAGTGATCGTTGCACGAATGGCCGCTTTGAAACCCTCCCACCAAGCCCAATTTGCAGTATCCTGGGGTAAATTAAAATGGAAGTAATCCTGTATGGCCGCTCGAATTTCTAACTGGAACTCTGGCTGAGTTAATAGGGCTCTATCAAAGAACCAGGCCCCCGAATTCCCTTGGGGTGCAGTAGTGTGTAATTGAAAAGAAATAGCAGCATGATCTGAAATATGTTGGGAGTGAATCTTTGCAGTGTCCACCTGAGGAACTAACAGTTTTGATATTAGAAAGAAATCTATGCGAGACTGGGATTTGTGAGGGGAAGAGAAGAAGGTAAAGTCAAGCTCATTGGGGTGTAGTAACCTCCATAGATCGACTAAAGCAAGATCTTTGATCACAGAGGTAAGCGTGGTGTGACTCTTGGGGGGACCACTTGTCCTAGGCGGCTGTTTGTCAATCAGGGGATCAAGAACTAAATTGAAATCCCCCCTATTATCAATGAAGTATTAGCAGAGGCCTGCGCAACCTGAGCAATGGTAGCAAAAAAGGCAGGGTCATCCACATTAGGGGCATAAAGGCATATACATGTAACTTCAAGGTTACCTATCTTGAGGTGAACTCTGGACCATCTACCTGCTGTATCTGAGCTAGTCGCAATAAGAGTAGCATGCAGAGATTTCCTAACCAGTATGGCAACCCCACATTTCTTAGAAACGGCTGGGGAATAGGCGGCCACCATGTAAGGTTTAATATTGAGTTTAAGAGTTTCCTTCGAATTTAAATGCGTTTCTTGGAGGAAAATCAGGTCCGCAGCTTCATGACTTAGATAGCTTAGGATTTTCTTCCGTTTTATCGGATTATTGATTCCTTTTACGTTCAATGAGAAAATCTTACATGGTGCCATCAATCGGTAATAGACATTTTAGGTAAGGGCGCTTGAAAACATACAACATAATCAGAATCTGTACAACAATGACATAATCACCGAGTATGCTGGCTAATACACCCCATATTGAAAAGTATGTACCAAAGTAACTTAGAGAAGAAGCAAAACCCCCAATGAATATGGCAACCATATGTCTGCGGGAGGAGGCCCTAGAGAGGAAGATAGAGACATAAAAAAAAAAGAAAAGAAACACCACAGTCCATAATGAACACTGTCTCTGATACTCATCGAGGCTACTTTGGGTAGATGGAGTCGGGTCACAGATATCATCAAAATTAAGGCAACAAACCGCCCTCGACAGACTCTTTGCTGAGCCGCGGCAAATCCAATATGGCAGGTACAGCGGATATGAGAATACTGGCAGGAATATTCTGGAAGTCAGCGCATCAAGTCGGCTTCTTTAGAATCCAAAAACTCCGCTAGTAGATCAGGGTCCTCAAATGTTCTTGTCTGATTGTGAAGCGTGACTCGGAGCTTGGCCGGGTACATCAGGCCATAGCGTGCTTGTAGTTGTTGAAGCCTCGGCCGGAATTCCAGAAAGCGCTTTCGGCGGTCGACCGTGGGTTTAGCCAAGTCAGGATAGAAGGAGATCTTGTGGCTCTCAAACTCCATATGGCCCTTTGCCCGAGAGGCACTGAGAATTTGCTCCACATGTTGATATCTCAAAAGTCGAAAGATGATAGGCCGCGGGGTCTTCCTGTTGAGCGTTATGTTTGTGGGTACACGATGAGCGCGATCGATCTCCAATTCTTTGGTAAAGGTGATTTGGAGCAGGGAAGGGAGGATTTTACATAAAAACTCCTTCATGTCTCCCGATTCCGCTCCCTCCGGTATGCCCACGAGTCATAGGTTGTTGCGGCGCGCTCTATTATTGCCATCTTCCACTTCTTTCTGCAAGGCCCGCACCTGACGTTCAACTTTGTCGAGTTTGGACAGCCGGACCGCATGGGAGTCTAATATGCTCTCCATTTTGTCCTGACGCGAAGAGAGCCCCTCTAGCCTGCCTTGCAGTACACCAAGATCTTCCCGCAGCGCTCGGAGTGCTTCACCGTTTGACTGCACGAGGTCCTTAACCCCTCTAATCTCTGCGAGGATTTCCTGCTGCATTTCGGGGCCCTCGTGCAAAGCCAGCCCCTTCTGCGGGGACGGGGGTTCAGTGTTGGAGCGTTTGCCGTGAGAAGCCGCTGGAGATCCAAATTCCAGGCGCGCGGGCTTGGTCCCCGCCATCTCACCAATGTGCCCCGGCAAGATCAGAGCAGAAATTCAAGTATGTCTGGTGTTAATTCAGGATTCTGAGTAGGCCTCTCGGGAGCCTCAGCGTTATGCGACCATCCCGCTGGACATCGGGCTCCGCCCCCCTCAGAATACCTTATTCTTAATATGTGAATCGTGATCCAAACCACACTCTTATTCATTAATGAAATCCTGAAACGCGTTTACACCCGACATTTGAAAAATACTGCCCACCGGATTATGGTGGAAGGGTTTCCGATGACTGGGCAGTCATTTAGTTAATTATTTATTTATTTATCTGTCTGTTGGTTCACAGACTTTCGCTGTACTTTAGCAGTTAGCATCTAATTAATTATTTATTTAATTATTTATTTACAGTTTTTATGGATTTTTTAATGTTTTGAGTGCCTTATATATGTATATTTATGATGAATTTGTTTGTTTTAAATGAATTTTTTATATGTTGTTATAGCCAAAGCCCCTGATGAAGGCATAAACGAAACACGGCCTGTGTCGGGCCTGGCTTTATGAAATAAAGGTGGTATTATAGTTCCTTCCTTGCCTCCACACTCTGTTCTAACCATTATAGAACACAAAGGAAGTTTCTGGCTCACAAATTCACGAATGTTGAAGTATCAGAGTATGTTGTGTGAAAACCCCCAGATACAATTGAAGGTCAGTCAAGCTTTGAATCCTGCTACGTTGTTACCAGTTGGTCTTGACCTCCCCTGATCATGACTGTCTAGAAACTATGGACACTATATTCTCAAGCCACCCGGATTTGACTGATGTTCCTTTGGAGAACCCTGAACGGACTTTCTTTGTAGATGGAAGCAGTCATGTCATCATTAATGGACATTGTTGTGCCAGATATGCAGTGGTGACCCTTGATCTGGTAGTTGAGTCCTCAGCCTTGGCCCCAGGAACTTCAGCACAGAAAGCTGAACTGATAGTTCTTACTAGAACACTGACAATAGGAAAAGGGGCTCTGTCTAAATGTGTACCCAGATTCCAAGTATGCCCTTACAACCTTGCATGCACATGGGGCCCTGTACAAAGAATGAGGGTGGATAAGCAAGTCCATTAAGTATGGCCCCGAGATATTGACATTATCAGATGCATACTGCCTACATATTTCAGAATTTAGGAAAAGTAGAATGTATGAGTAGAACCCTGAAATCTCAGTTGTCCAAACTTTGCCAAGAGGTTCACCTGAAGTGGCCCCAGGTTCTTCCTATAGCCCTTCTTAGGATATACTTAGCCCCTGCTAAGTCTTTAGGAGTTTCCCCTTTTGAGATTCTGTATGGGTGACTCCCGCCTATTGTATAGGAAATAAAGGGAGATATGGAACAGATTAGATCTGAAATTACTAGATAAGAACTATTGGTTTTAAGTTCTGTTTTGCAGAGTCTTCATACGTGGGTACAAGACCAGCTGCCCATCCATCTAACAGAACCCCTGCATCCTCTCAAGCCTGGAGTCTCGGTGTGGATCAAAGAGTGGAGAAAGACACCGTTGACACCGCATTGGAAGGGACCTTATGTTGTCATCTTGTTAACCCCAACAGCAGTTAAAGTTGCAGAACTCGAACCCTGGATTCATCACAGTCGAATAAAGTCAGCAGCCATTGATAGCAATGTAGAAAGGAAGTCAGCTATAAAAATATTAGCTATGCGGCAATATTACCCTATACCCCAAGGTGATGCTGTTACACCAGTGTAATATATGATCTAATTAATGAGTGATTTAATTCTCACCCTTTCTCACTTGCGGGTGAGAATAATCAAAGGGGGGAATGTGGCAGGCTATGGCCTAGAGTAGTCTGCAAATATGAAAGGCCTGTAAGTTAGGCCTGGATCCCAACCCCCATTATAGCTAGAAAAGAACCAAAAATCTGTGAAAAATTAGACAATTGTTTTAAACTGCTTAATAAGAAGTTTTACATGAATTCATAAGTCTTTCATTATTCTCTTGTGTGCAAAAGAAAGAAATGTTTCAATACATGCATTCTTGGAGCTAGAGATGACCTTGCAGTAGAGAAGTATCAAACCTAGAAACTGAACCATTGTTAGGACAGTCCTAAGGGAGGGAGCTGGGTGCTAGGCCCAGGAGGGATCTCTGATTGGACAGGTGCAGGGGGCGTTGGAACCAATAGGAAGTTTGCATGTATCAAGCTGGAACCAATAGAAAGTTCTCATGTATCAAATAGAAGAAAAGGTATAAATGAGTATGTCTCTGTAAAAACTTTGCTCAGTTCCTTTTGAAGCTTTGACTGACTGGGCCTTGTGCACAATAAATTGGCTTGGATCTTTGAACTGACTCCTGGTTTTATTTATTGCATGCTTATCAGCTGCTACAATACAACACACAAATTTATTTGTAACTATATTTCACACTAATATCTTTAACTACACATTTACAAGGAAAATTTCTCTACAATGATGTTTCCAGCTACAGCATCTATGGCTAAACAATAAAAATTTTAGGGTTGATATTTAAAAGCGACAGTCAACAGTTGTTAAAACACCAGTCACCGCAGTTAAATATAATCTGGATATTTTGCAGCAGTATCCTTATACCAGCCAGTGATCAATATCTAGATTCAGCAGCCAAGGTAGACATTATCAGGCTCATTCCGAGCTGTGAATAGTGAGGATGGACGCTATTCATGCTCCTTCCCGCCGGCGTCTAACTTCCCCGCCGGTTGTATGGGGAAGTTAGATGGGGGCTGGAAAGGGGAGGATTGGGAGCGGCGTTAGGGCAGGCAGTGGGCGGTTGCCTGCCCTGGATGTACAGGGCCAATTCTAATGTTGGCCCTGTACGTCCAGGGCCAGTGACTTGAACGGGGAAATTATTCCACCTCCAAGGTTGAATAACTTCCCCAATTCAGCTAGATTGGCGGTCCCAAGGCTGGGAAGGGGTGGCAGGGGGGCAGAGGGTATTCCAGGCAGCCCAGCCCTGGCATTGGAAGGCCGGATCAGGGGTCAGGCTTTGGAGAAAGCAATTTGGTGGCCGATAACCGGGGATCGCGGCTTTTAAATGGAGCCGAGGTGCCATGGCAACCGGACACTATGGCGCCATGGCTCCATTTAAAGGCCCTGACTGAGTTAGTCGGGCAAGGCCTGTACATGCAGGCCAGCGGAATCGCAATCCCGGCCTGCACGTATAGGCCTGTTCACGATTCTGATCCTGCAGGGCTAGATGTGCCCCTTGGGATCAGAATCATGATGCCATCTGTGTGTCCAGTTCTGAATGGGCGCACAGAGGGCCTGCACATCCCAGACGGAATCAGGCTGTATTGGATTAGTAGTGATACTCAGGCTGTATCTAGAGAGTCAAATGGCATAGCACTCATGACAGGTTTTTTGTTCTCCTAAGTTCTGTGGATTGCTGTCTGGATAGCAGTGCTGAAAATTGCCACTGACTGGCATCCAGCTGCACCTCAGCTCTATCCAGTTCGTGCCAAGGCCTTTGAGAGAGAGTATTTATTTATTTTTATTTATTTTATTTATTCACATTTATATACCGCATCTTCCAAGAGTTCAGTTGCGGTTTACAGTTAACAATAATTAACAAATCAAGTTTGTTTTACATGGAACATTGCAATAATACAGAACTTATTTACAAGGAACATCATATAAAGTATAGAACAAACAATGTGGTATAATACCGAACAGTGTGGAAACTATATACAAGTTATATATGAATATATATACATGGATTCATCCGTAGTATTTGAATAGCTCCAGCACTTATCCAGTCAGCAACTGCTGCTGACTAAACAAATTCCTTTGAATATCGGCCTCTCTATACCTTAGCTTGACCGGGCTTGGTCACATCCAGAACATCATTTTTCTCATATATAAAACAAAATGTCTTTAATAAAGGCTCATTTTTAGAAGATTTGGACATTTTTACCAGTTTCCAGACTTTTTTGGTTCATTTGAGAAATGAGGGCATGAATAATCTGATAGATCCATGTAATGTTAAAGGTAAGTACCTTAATCAACTTTGAATACTTGAATTTGATATAAAGGCACATTTTAGATAGGACAAGGAGATCAGAATTGAGACGCTGAGGTCAGGAATTAGTTCTGACGATATTTAGGAACAGCTCTGCTAAACACGGAGTCATTTCTAGAGGAACAGCCCATTTCAGAAACATGCACATTGGAAAAGTCGATGGAGGAAGCCCAGCAACAGTTCACAACATGTGTGTGTAAATGTCGGCACTTGCGCATGTATCTACCTCATCATGCAAATGCTGTTACTCAGCCACAGAGGACCCCGTCTTTACGTCATTACAATTTGGAGGAGGGAAATAAACACTGGAGGATTCCTTGATCCTTGGGGCAAACAGAGCATTATTCCATACTTATCCATGTTAGGGAGCAGGTGAAAAAAATCTGGACAAGGGCAATTTTGGGCTTGCACACATATTCCCTATATGAAAGGGGGAGTGGATATATAGATTTGTGCGCCACCGAGGCCACACTTTGACATATCCTTATTATAATTCCATCTGTCCTTGATGTGGTATGGTCATCCCTGTGCAAAATGAGCCTTATCTATAAAGGCCATTTCCACGTGGATGCAATTATGGCATGTAAGTAGTCGTATCAATATGTGTAAATCACTCATATTACTTTTAAAATAATTCCTAAATTGTATATTCTTTACAGGGTGGGGGAAGGGGGATATTCCAAGGCATTAACATAGTTTGTAGACCTGCAAGCTGTGTAAATGCCGCTGAGCAGGATATTCAGCAGCACTAACATGGTTAGCGCAGCTCAATATCCACAGGTACTGCTGTTACATGCCCTGAGACGAATCACTTAGCATCGGGGAGGGTGTGTGGCGTTCCAGATTGGCACCTGTTGCTAACCAGGCAGCAGCCCGGTTAGTGACATGCAGGTGAAGTACGAAGCAGCAAATGCCAGCCTTACTTTAGCCATGGAAGCTAACTGGGCAGTGGCTCGATATTGCTGCCGCCCGGTTAGCTTCTGGATTCTGCAGCCAACCAAGGTATTCAATGCCGGTGGGCGGATATGGCCCCGCCATTGAATATCCAGGATTAAACTTCAATGGCAACAGCTAGCCCCTTTACAAGTGCTGACTGCTGACGCTGAATATCCCCCCCCTCCCCGAAATTAGCCAGCCCAAATACATGCTAACATAGGCGCATGCCTAATAAATGTTGGTCTGAGCTCAAAACCAAGCTAACAAAAAGTGTTACAGGAATGGGGACTTCAGAGCTTTCCGAAAGCTCTATAAGGACAACTTTATCTAGAGACCCATGTGAAAGTGGCAGCTGCCTCTTTTCTGTCTTTTCCTCATGGGTGGGAAGTATTAGGTTTTAGGTTTCGTGGGACATGCTTTTTTAAACATTTTGAATACTTTAAGGTCTCTTCATTAGAAGTGCAAGCTGGGCAGAATTGGTATGTAGACGCCCCAAATGGCAAATATGGGCAGATTTGAGCTCAGGTACGGCCATTTGCAGTATGTGTAGGGTGGTGGCAAGGTCAGCGCAAGGAGATGAGATGCCCTAAGTGAACCTTATACCTTGTGCCCCCCTGCTCCTGCCCCCACTCCCTTCCCCACCCCAGCCAATACCCTTCTCAGGACTTGCGGCAGCGGTAACAGCCTCAACAGCCCTTAAACCTCTGATACTGTGAGGCTGTTTGACTCCTGCCCCTGCCAAGGCCTGATGCCGACTTCCTGTTTGCAGAAAATCAGCATCAGACCCGCCCCTGGACCATTGACGCTCTATGCAGCTGCTTAGTTCTCTTCATGGTTGCATCAGTCCTGAGTGGTGGAAGAAAACTCAGCAAGCCCCAGCAAAATAAGCCAAGACCAAAGGCGGAACCCAGGAAAAGTGAAGCCTTTGTTCTAAGTAGCTTATTGAAGGTAATTCTCTAAAGTCATTGCCAGCAAATGTGGTCACATATGCACATAAACATCTTTTTATGCAGTACCAACCTACGTAAATCTATGCACTTTGACATAAAGGTATGCATGTTGCCAGTAGTAGTAGCCAAGAATGCGGCCTAGGTGTAGCATGGGTGCAGCTCACAGAAACACAAAATACCTTAATTCATATATGTATGCATGTAAGTTAGGTCTGAATATTTATACCTGCTCATTTGCATAACAAGTACAGAAATCTTTGCATACAGAGGCTCCATGTTTAACTGGGTCATGTAGCATATACAGCTCAAAATATGACATAAGCTGTATTCCTACAGATGTTGGAGAAAGGACTGGGATGAGGAACGTTGGGGGTTTGGAAAAGAATTGTAAGAGGAAGAGGAATTCATTAGTAACCAGAAGACCCTTTAAATTCCTCCTCTGGAATATCAGGCTATTTGTTTGTGGCTTGATGTTCCCGAGGAGGAAAATTAACACCACCACCATTAATAACAGAGCTTGTGAAGTTTAGCACAAGCTGCATTATTCATTTTCCATAATATGCTACTTTGCTTGCATTTTCATGCAACACATTTTTTTCTAACATCGCAGGACAGATTTTCACATATTGTGGGAAAACAACGTGCTTTAGGCACAATTAATACACATTATGGGGTTTATAATGTGCCTCAATTGCTCTTTAATGTATACTATTGCTATAGCTCAGGTAACTGAAGAGGTCTAGTTAGAGAAATAAGTGCATTCATATTCTCGGCAAATGTTTTCTTTATTATTATTAATAAGGGCATAAATAAGACCTATTCATTGCTGTATTCAATGTTTATTGATAATATCATTCCAAAAGCATTTACATTTGCCATAGACCAACATTCCCGCTCTCACACCCAGTTTGTTATTCTTCAGGGTTTTTTTCTCACCCCTGAGCCTGCAGCCTTAAAGATGGGTCCTGGTCCTTCTTTCTTTTTCAATTTTACTTTTAAGTTTTGTACATTTGTTTTATATCTTGCTTGGACCGTTAATCTTTAACTTTTCTTTAACATTTAGAAAGGCAATTTTACGATTCTACCATCTTTTCACTGTCCATTTCCTTTTTCTGCTTTTTCTAGCCTGATACGTTCAGCGCCATTTAAGGCTGGATCCTCCATGCAAGAAAACCGGGATACACTGGTAAACCTGTGTCTCAGATCCATGACTTTTTCCTCACTGACAGCCAGATGTCATTCTTGTCCTTCCCCCTCAGGTCCAGTTGGAACTGGTACAATACAGATGCTAGTGAATGTTAACGTTTAGTAAAACGTGATGCCCAACCTCCCACACAATCATTTCAATGTGGTAGAAACATGGAAACATGATGGCAGAAAAAGACCATATGGCTTATCCAGGCTGCCCTTCCATATCAACTACTAGATTCCCTTTTTTCCTTTAGATATATTCTGTATTTGTCCTATGCAGAGTTTCCAAATTACCCAGTTCCAGGACTGAGATTTGTTTGTCAGTTCTGCTTTTAAATTTGCCTTGTAATGCAGTATGGAATTTGTAGTCCCTTATTTTACCCATTGGAATTAGTGTGTTGCAGGTCCCATAATGCATCAGAATGAGCTTGTCAGAAATCCAGCACTGGCTTAAACCTCACTCCTGGAACTGGGTAACTTGGAAACTCTACCCATGCTTTCTCGAATTCAGATATAGTCCTCGTCTTTACTACTTCCATTGGGAAACTATTCCATGCATCTACCATTCTCTCCATAAAGAAATATTTCCACATATTACTCCTGAGTCTATCCCCTTTCACTTGCACCATATGCCCCCTCATTACAGAGCTTTCTTTCAATTGAAAGATGCTCTCCTCCTGTGCCTTCATCCATTGAGGTATTTAAACATCTATCATTTCTCCTCTATCCCACCTTTCCTCTAAAGTATACATATAGAGATCTTTAACAAAGACCATTGACCATTTTGGTAGCCAGCCTCTGCACCAACTCTATCCTCTTTACATAGTCTTGAAGGTGTGGTCTCCAGAATTGCACACAAGACTCCAAATGAGGTCTCACCAAAGACTTACTGTATACTGAGGCACTATCACCTCCTTTTTCCTGCTGGCCATTCTTCTCCCTATGCACCCAAGCATCCTTCTGGCTTTCGCCATCACCTTTTCTACCTGTTTAGCCACTTTATGATCATCAGAAACAATAACGCCCAGGTCCTAGACCTCTTCCATGGACAGAAGTACTTCATCCCCTATACTGTACCGCTTGTAATGTTGCTATTACTCCACAGCTGGAGCTTGTGGATATAAGCAGCCTGATTCCTTATTCAGTTAGTAAAATGGTGCTTGGGGAAAGCACTGCCTTCTGGGAGTTGATGTTTTTTTCACTATTTGAAATAAGGCGCGTTGTGGAGCTCGAGGGTTCAGGCAAATAACAGGATTTTAATTCCCCTTCCCACACGGTTTTACAAATGGAAAATAAAGAACAAAGCCATACAACTTCTGGCATGAAATAATATAAGAAATGTAACTCAAACAGCTTCTTATATCAGCATCACTATAATTCAACATAAAGAGCACTTCTGTTCCAAAACCTTTGGTACTGTTTCCTTTGGCTGCTACCGGCAGCTCGCTCTCTCTCTGCACAGCTTAAACTTATTATACAGGTTTTATCTTCTCAGACAGAGACATTGTACAGTCCATTGACTCAATAGGCAGATATTCTACAGATGGCTCAGTTTCCATCGGTTCATACTGACTCTCAGTTGGAAATGTCTGCAATTGCTTACAAGGTGTTTCTAATCACACACCTGTTCCTTCAGCAATAGACTTTTCCCCATAGCCTTCTGCTACACATGGCTTGTAATTGCCACAGTGTTCACCACATGGAAAGCCCCACCCTTCTGGGTTAATAGCAGAGCACTTCTTAAAAACAGCTTTACTTTTATACCAGTCACTCAGCCTACCTCTTGGCTTCCTTATGAGCGATTCCTTCTGCTTTCCAGGATCAGCTACAGCTGTAAGACTTGGAGTTCCCACGTGCACACAAGTCTGCCTTCTTGGTACATTCCCCTTATAGCTGCCTTTTACCCACGGCAACAAACCTGGGCTGTTTGTACCTTGCTCCTTTGCACGGACTCTCTGCTCATCTCCTGTACTGACTTCCCCTTCTGAGTTAAAGGTCAGAGAATCCTCTGTTACCATGAATTCCTCTGTGTCTTCACTCTCAAGCAAATCCTCTGTTTCTCGTGACTGCTTTCCTCGTGGCTGTGCTCTCAGCTGGCCTTCCAACTCTGCTTCCAAGTGTGCTTCCAGATCTGCCTGCTCATGTGCTTGCTCCCTTCCTAATGAGCTTCTCTTAAATCTCTGATTTTCTGGGTTTAACCTGACCACTCCTTTCAACAGGTGTCCAGCCTTAGCTCGTGATTGCTGAGCTGAACTGCAGCAGGGGCGTGTTTTCCTCACCTCTAATCTGCTCTGTCTGTGGTTTCCCTGGAAACCAGGAGCCATGTGCACTTGTTTACTTCCCTTAACTGAAACTGAATCCTGCATTTTATCACTCTCTAAGGGATCTGAGGGACCTTCTACACCACACGCTTCATGGGATTTATGCAACCCAGATACATGACCCTCTATATTTTAGAATTAAATCTTAGCTGCCACATTCTTTTTTTTTGTTTTTTTTTTTGTGCATGACCACTAGATCCCAGAATTGGACCTTGAATTCTTATTCCTCATTTATTCATACTCACAATTACATTTTGAAGCAGAGGGTGACCTGATTTCAAGCACATGTGAGCCCATTTATCACAAGTTAAAATGTTTCTTGAATTCCTGAGCCAATGGTTTTAATGAGAAGGAATCACTTATCAGAATACTTTTGTGGGAACCATCAAAGACAGTTGCTGCTCTCTCATTCTCTAGATAATTCATATATATTGTGGGATCAAGAAGTGCACATGTTTCTTGTTGGCACATATTTTGCCAATGAGCAAGAGCATAGGCAGGGTTTGGATTGAGCATGGCTGGAGTGCACAAGTAGGCACTCACATAATAGAATACTATGATTTATGCATGTTCATGAGAAATATAGGAGTGGGCATTTACACCAGTAATAGAAGATAAGGACATAAGATATGCCATACTGAGTCAGACCAAAGGTCCATCAAGCCCAGTATCCTGTTTCCAGCAAGTTCCTATCAGGTTCCCAAAAGGTAGTCAGACCATGCTGCTTATTCCAAGAGTAAGCAATGGATTTCTCCAAATTCACTTTAATAATGATTTATGTACTTTCCTTCCAGGAACTTGTCCAAACCTCTCTTAAACCCAGTTACACTAATAGCTTTTACTATATCCTCCAATAACAAATTCCAGAGTTTGATTATGCATTGAGTGAAAAAGTATTTGTTTCAATTAGTCTTAAATGTGCTATATCGTGGCTTCATTGCATGTTCCCCAGTCTTTATGCTTTTTGAAGAGAAAATAGCCAATCTCTGTTTACCCTTTCCACTCCACTCATAATTTTATAGACCTCTATTTTACAGTATCTCCCCTAAGCAGCCTCTCTTCCAAGTTGAAAAGCCATAATCTTTTAAGCCGTTCCTCAAAGGGGTATCCTTCCAACTCCTTTATCATTTTGGTGGCTCTTCTCTGTACCTTTTCTAATTCTGCTATGTCCTTTTTAAGATTTGGTGACCTGAACTGCACACAATATTCAAAGTGGGGTTACAACATGGAGCAATCCAAAGGCATTATAATATCCTTGGTTTTATTCTCCATTCCTTTCCTTATGGTTTCTGCCATGCTGCACACTGGACAGAGGGTTTCAATGTATTCACAATGAAGTCCAAATCTTTTTTTCTGGATAGTGATTACTAATGTGAAACCTTGCATCATATAACCAACGTCTGGGCTGTTCGTCCCTTAGGTGCTCATTTTGGAAGCCCTGTTCATGCTTTGGACATCCAAAAATGGGCATGGAGACATCCAAAGCGCAGAAACATCTCCAGAGCCATGTTAGAAGCTATATCTGAGGACGTCCAAATCTGAATGGGACATGGTGGAGGTATGGCTGGGGTGTTCTCTGGAACCGGGAGGTCCCTGCCTGATTTCAGAAATGTCCTTCATCACTAAAGTTTAGAGCTGCTCCAGGGACCTGAAAAGTGCTTGTTTTGGCTGAAAAACATCCAGAGGGTGTCCAGGAGAAAGCACTCCACCATCCCCAGAACTCAGCATAATTTCAAAGCTAGCAGGCACCAGATTGCTGCTCTCTCAAATTCAAAAAATAACAATAAATAAAAACAGACCAGCTGGTTGAAAAGCCATGTATATATTATATATTTATTTATGTTGCAATTTTGTAGAGGGAACAGTTTTAAGCACGTGCATGAAAAACAATCTTTGAATACTTTCACACATCAGCTTTGTACCAGTTTTCTTGGGAAAAGTACCAACATGCGTCCCTATGAAAAATACCCCAGGAGAAAATACCCACAGAGATCTGAACCATTATTTTTGTGGGTATATTTTTTGTAAACTTAATATGTTATTTACTTGCATTTCTCTCCCCCATCCTAAATATCCCCCAGTACCACCACCTTTTTAACTGAGCTAAAGGTATGTGCCTGGTTGATCCCCATGTGTGTTTTTAGCTTGGTAGGGGCAGGGTAGTTTTCAGATGACCAAGTAATGCTGACAAATTACCATTGATCTGTATAACTAACTTCTGAATGTTTTCCTTGCTATGACTTTGTTCGTGAGCTTCAATTCTGACTACATACTTGTGTATGTGAAAAGAAAATATTCTACCTCACCAACCATTATTTTTGAGAAACACTATTACTCCAAATGACAAAACACGATAAAGCAAACAAATACTGTGAACGACGGAAAAAATGAAAGTTATTTTCTAAAAATATCACCTGCGCTTGGAATTTACTGCCGGAGCTGATTTTTTAAAAAAATCTGATTTAGTAGCTCCTGCCACAAAAGAACTCTCCTAAAGATTCATTTTATTTTGAAAACAATATAAATAGATAGCCACACAGAGACATGGAATTTCACACTTCAATAGTTTGCCATTCATCCTAGCTGTATGAGATTGAATCACCCAATTTTAAATGAAACATCAGTCCCCAAGTAAATGAGAGTCTGAGCCTCCATCTCGGAATCACAGAGTTAGCAATTAATCCTAGAAAAGAAAGCTATAGACAGGCTCAAAATAAACCAATGCAGAAATACAGATTCAATAACTCACTCTGACCTGAACTATTTGATTTTGGTATTGAAATCCTTACTTTTCCCCAAAAATGTGAAATCGCATTGGTAGTATGGAAAAAAATGAATAATAATTAAGAGGCCCTTTTGCTAAAGCGTGGTAAGGTTTTGCAGTATCGCATGCTGGTTGCAAAACTGAAAGTGCAGTAACTGCCAGGTCTGTGCATTAACTGTGGCTGCATCCATCCATGTATTTGCTATGCAGGGCAGACATTTATCACATGTTATATGCATTGCCGACCGTACAGTTTCAGCCACTCCATTTCATTTCGTTTTGGTTGTTAGACTTACAGAGTGGAGGAGTAGCCTAGTGGCTACATACCTGATTTGGTAACTAAGAGGTCAGAGTTCAAGTCCCCCCCTCCATGCTTCTTGTGGCCATGGACAAATCATTTGACCCTGGCAATCTATTTCTGTTTATACTGCCATGAAAATCCAAGAGCTGCTGGATTACCAAGAGTCAGCATTGACTTGAAGGCATGCATTTTTTAGATGTATAACTGCTCATTGTTCATGTCTGGCAGTTTGCAAGCATAGAGTCATATTAAACAAAACGCTACAGAAACTTAAAACAATTTATTTATTTATTTAGCATTTTTTATAGACTGCTTTTCATTTTATCAAAGCAGTTGACAGAAAACAGAACATTCTTAAAATGAATGGTAATAGAACTATTTACAACTCCATATATATGTACAATGTAAAATTATGGGCTTGGGTGTCATTTTGTTGAGGGGGTCAGTTGTGTAGGGAATTCAATCCTGTGGTTGTGTGTCTCATATGCAGTTGTTGAAGAGATATGTTTTTAGATGCTTTCTGAAGTTGGCGATGTCTGTAGTATCTCTTAGGCTGTGTGGGAGTGAGTTCCATGGTGGTGTTGTATAATATTCAAATGCTCTGTGAGAAACTCTTTGTGAGGAGTTGGGCGGTATGGAAGCTATTGATAGGGTGTTTTGGTGGAATTTCCTCCTTGAGCGTGTGTTTGGTACTCTTCTGATTATCTCCTTTAAACATTCGGTGGACTGAACATAAGAACATAAGAACATAAGATATGCCATACTGGGTCAGACCAAGGTCCATCAAGCCCAGTATCCTGTTTCCAACAGTGGCCAATCTAGGTCATACGTACCTAGCAGTTTCCCCAAAAGACACAGGTTCCACAATGCTTGTATTGGGTCAAGCATTGATATCCTGGGTCCCTTTTTAATAATGGTTTATGGACCTTTCCTCCAGGAACTTGTCCAAACCTTTTTTAAACCCAGCTACACTAACAGCCTTTACTACATCCTCCGGTAACGAATTCCAGAGTTTGATTACACGTTGAGAGAAGAAATATTTTCTGTTATTTGTCTTAAATAGTTTACCCTGTAGCTTCATTGCATGTGCCCTAGTCTTTCTATATTCTGATAAGGTAAACAATCGATCTACGTTTACCCGTTCCACTCCGTTCATTAATTTATAGACCTCTACATATCTCCCCTCTGGTTATTTATTATCTTGTATGTCATCATTATGGCCTTATATTCAATTCTGGATCTGATGGGTAGCCAGTGGAGGTCTTTTAAGGCAGGGGTGATGTGCTCATGTTCCTTTGATCCTGTAATCAGTGTGGTGGCTGTATTTTGTGCCATTGGCAGAGAGTGAGTTGTGCCTTTGGGTAGGCCGTGGAGTATCATATTGCTGTAGTTTAGCTGCGGGGTGATTATTGCCTGGCAAACAGTTCTGAAGTGGTTCTACACTAATTAAAACTCCTTCAAAGAATATTAAAGTGCTAACACAAACAGATATATCTTCAATGTCTTTCAAAATTTCAGAAAATCCTGTTCTGGGCAATCTACTCAGTTCAGAAATAATATCTCCCCAGACATCCCAACATCTCTATCATAACCTCCCCACCTTGGCTCTTTGAGAGATTCGGTTCAAAATGGCACCTCTGATCTCTGGCTTTAGTCTTGTAGTTCTACCACTGCTGCAATATTAGTGCATGTGCCCTTTATTTGGAAGCTTAGTCCCTAGAGGTAGAACCATTCAACTAAAGCTAGGGATTAAGGTTTCCATATTGAATCCAGTCGCTCAAGAGAGTAGAAACGATTTGGGATCACTCCTGCAGCCTGCTAGATACCAGTAAGAGCTGGGAGGGTTTGGAGGGGGCAGTTTTACTTATGATATCAGGACCAAAGTAGGCAAATCATTGACGGTACAGATGACCTTGGTGCCTCTTCCAGGAGGTGAAAAGTGCATCCGTGCTAATTGCACACGTATAATTATATGGGAAAGGACATGCACTAACGTTGACATACAGCCCACACTCATTCTCCTTCCGCAATATGACATGCAGCTAGCATGTGATTTAGTGCATGTTGTCATGCCAGCTCAGTAAGCTACCCCACTAGAATACTAAGAGTGTGCATTAATTCATGTGCTAACTGTTTAGCACACTGTAGTAAACAGGCCCCCAAATCATACTTCTAGGAAGCTGTTTGACAGATCCAAGCAACTGGGTCTCTAGGCCAGTATAGCATAGTGAATAGTGAGTACCCGAGGGATCTGTGCTGGGCCCGTTGCTTTTTAACATATTCATAAATGACCTGGAAATTGAAAAATGAGGGAGGTGATCAAATTTGTAGATGACACAAAACTATTCAAAGCTATTAAACCACAAGAGGACTGTGAAAAATTGTAAGAGGATCTTAAGAAACTGGAAGATTGAGAGTTCAAATGGCAAATGAAATTTAATGTGGACAAGTTCAAAGTTATGCACATGGAAGAGGATTTTAGATAGGGCGTCCAAGTGCAATCTGGGATGTCAAAGCCAGAATGTCTGAAAAACAGAAGTCACATCCAGGCCAGATATGGACATCTGTGGGGGCGTTTACATAGATGATCCCAGAATATGGATGTTTAGGAATAGCCTAATGGAGAGCATTCCTAGCAGGGGCTATACATTTCAAGCAAAGGTAAGAGTTTGTGGCTTTTTAAATTACTAGCTCTCGGCCTGTAGGGTTTTGATACATTTTTAAAACAAACTTACATATTTTTGGTGCTTTAATTTAAAAGGGGAAATATTTTCTTTAGTGAGGTAGGTTTAAAACTCTGCTTTAGTATCTTTCTCAGCCCTTTGAAGCTACTGACACCTCATCAGGAGTTAGTGGACCTGATTAGCCTATGAAGGAACTGAGAGCAGCTGAGGCCTGCATAAAAGGCTTCAGAGCCCTGCACTGTTGAAGCATTCCTAACAGGGGCTATACATTTCAAGCAAACATAAGCGTTTGTGGCTTTTTTAATTACTAACTCTCTGCCTGGGAGCTCTTAAAAGGGTTTTGGTACATTTTTAAAACAAAGTTACATTCTTTTTGGTACTTTAGTTTAAACGGGGAAATATTTTCTTTAGTGGAGTAGGTTTAAAACATAGAAACATAGAAACATGATGACAGAAAAAGACCACATGGCCTATCTAGTCTGTCCTTCCATATCAACAACTACAACAGTCCACTTTTTACCTTCAGAGATCCTCTGTGTTGGTCCCATGCTTTTTTGAATTCAGTTACTGTCCTCATCTCTACCACCTCCACTGGGAGACTATTCCATGGATCCACTACTCTTTCCGTAAAGAAATATTTACGCATATCACTCCTGAATCTATCTCCTTTCACCCTCATCCCATGTCCCCTTTTAGCAGAACTAGCTTTCAATTGAAAGAGGCTCTCTCCCTAAACATTTATGCCACGGAGGTATTTAAACATCTCAATCATATCACCTCTATCCTGCCTTTCCTCTAAGGTGTACATATTAAGATCTTTAAGTCTGTCCTCATATGCTTTATAATGAAGCCCACTAATCATTTTAGTAGCAACCCTCTGCACCGACTCCATCCTGTTCACATCCTTTTGAAGGTGCGGTCTCCAGAATTGCACACTATACTCCAAATGAGGTCGCACCAAAGACTTATACAGAGGCATTATCACCTCCTTTTTTCTGCTAGCCATTCCTCTCTGTATGCACCCAAGAATCCTTCTAGCTTTTGCCATCGCCTTTTCTACCTGTTTAGCTACTTTAAGATCATCAGACACAACCACGCCTAGGTCCCGCTCTTCTTTAGTGGACAAAAGTACTTCACCTCCCAAACTGTATTGCTCCCTTGGATTGCTGCAGCCCAAATGCATGACCTTACATTTTTTAACATTAAATCCCAGCTGCCAAATTCTAGACCATTCTTCAAGCTTAGCTAGATACCTCCTCATGTTATCTACACCTTCCTGGGTGTCTACTCTATTGCAGATTTTGGTATCATCTGCAAAGAGGCAAACCTTACCCGACAGCCCTTCTGCTATATCACTAACAAAGATTTTAAAAAGAATTGGACCAAGGACAGATCCCTGGGGCACACCACTGGTAACATCCTTCTCCTCAGAGTGAGCTCCATTTACTTGTACTCTTTGTTGCCTCCCACCCAACCAATTTCTAACCCAAGCAGTAACTTTATGGTCCATCCCTAGGGTGCTCAGTTTGTTTATAAGTCGCCTGTGAGGAACAGTGTCAAAGGCTTTACCAAAATCTAAATACACCACATCTAGAGCTCTCCCTCGGTCCAATTCCCTGGTCACCCAGTCAAAGAAATCAATCAGATTTGTCTGACAAGACCTGCCTCTGGTGAATCCATGCTGCCTCGGATCCTGTAATCCGCTGGACTCCAGAAACCTCACTATTTTCTCTTTCAGCAGCGTTTCCAATAATTTACTCACCACCGAAGTTAAACTAACCGGCCTGTAGTTTTCAACCACATCCTTACTTCCGCTTTTGTGTAAAGGCACCACATGAGCCTCTCTCCAGTCCTTTGGCACCACTCCCGACTCCAACGAGGCATTGAAAAGGTCAGTCACTGGAGTTGCTAGAATGTCCCCAAATTCTCTCAGTATTCTAGGGTGTATCCCATCTGGTCCCATCGCTTTGTCTAATTTAAGTTGAGCTAGTTTCTCACGAACACAGTCTTCTGAAAATTGTTCAAGATGTCCCTCGCTTCTGTTCCTATTTGTGGGTGTTTTCTGAGGTCCTGCTCCTGGTTCTTCATCTGTGAACACAGAACAAAAATATTTGTTAAGCAATTCCGCTTTATCCTTATCAGCTTCTACATATTCCCCCCCTGCACCCTTGAGTCTGACAATACCACTTTTGCCCTTCCTCTTCTCACTAATATATCTGAAAAATGTCTTATCCCCCCCACTTTATTGCATTGGCTATTTCCTCCTCCTTTTGAATCTTTGCCTTCTTGACTACTTTGCAAGCTTCTCTAAGTTTTTCCAAATACAGATGCCTGTCTTCCTCTCTCTGTGATCTCTTGTATTTCATGAAGGCCTCCCTCTTTTTCTTCACTTTTTCAGCTACTTCCTTCAAAAACCATAGCGGTCTCCTTTTCCTTTTGCCTTTATTTACCATTTTAACAAAAAGGTTGGTTGCCCTTAAAATACCCCCTTTCAGTTTTGCCCACTGTTTTTCTACATCCCCCAGCTGTTCCCATCCCACTAACGACTCCCTGAGGTATTGGCCCATCTTCGCAAAGTTAGTCTTCCTAAAGTCTAAGATCCTCACCTTGGAATGGATTCTAACAGCCCTAGTCCTAATACTGAACCTCACCATCTGGTGATCACTGGATGTAAAATGATCTCCCACTACAACATCAGAAACACTTTCACCATTGGTAAGCACCAAGTCCAGTATGGCCCCTTCACATGTGGGGTCTGTTACCAATTGCCTGAATAGTTCTCCCTGTAGAGAATCCAGGATCTCCTTACTTCTAGATGATACTGCAGCAGGAATGTGCCAATCAACATCTGGCATATTGAAATCTCCTATCAGTAGCACTTCCCCTTTCCTAGCAATGCTGCATATGTCTTCAATTAACTCTCTGTCCACCTCTTCCTCTTGTGAGGGAGGTCTGTATATCACACCAATGCAAATAGATTTCTCTTTCCCTCTTTCTCGTTTAACCCACAATGTCTTCTCTCTCCCTTTTAAGCTCTGTAATTCCAAAGCTTTAATAGTAGTTTTTACATATAGTGCCACTCCTCCTCCCCTTCTTCCTACCCTGTCCTTTCTGAATAAAGTATAGCCAGGTATAGTTACATCCCAGTCATGGTTTTCTGTGAACCATGTTTCTGTAACTGCCACTAAATCCAACTCAGCCACTCCCACCAAAGCTTCAACATCAGGGATCTTATTTCCCATGCTATGGGCATTTATAAACACTGCTTTCCATATGTTACCCCTGTTACCCATTTCCATAAAGGTATTTAATGTATCACCTACCTGGGGGCTTTCACTTACCTGGGGGCTTTCTTCACCTATCCCCAATGAATCTAGTTTAAAGCCCTCTTCAGTTGATTAGCCAGTCTACTACCGAAGATGCGTTGACCTTTCTTGGACAGATGGATGCCATCTCTGCTCTGCAACCCTTGGAACAGCATTCCATGGTCTAGGAAACCAAAACTCTGCTTTAGTATCTTTCTCACCCCTTTGAAGCTACTGACACCTCATCAGGTGTTAGTTCCCTCCCTACTCCTCCCCCCCCATCTACTCTTATCCACCCCTAGTGAGTAGCCTTGCTTTATAAGGCACATCCACAATTAGCTACACACAGGGAATTGGAACAGCACATGTTGAACACACTTAAAGAGATTTAACAACTTTTTCTCTGAAAGGACAGCTGGGAAACTGGCTGATAAGTTTGGTAGGTCTCTCTCTCTCTTTTGCTTTTACAGATACCTAAGCTCCACCAACTGAACAATGGCTTTGAAAATTCATATCACCAAAACTGTTGCTCCCATTATAGCTTCTGCCTCTGTCCAGACAGAGGTCCCAATGCCAGTTGAAGAACTGGTTCCATGTGCAGGATGCCTGCATGCAGAAGCTCTCAGGAAACAAGTGGAGGAACTCTGAGAGGAGGTGGCAAGGCTGAGGAGCATTCACGATAGTGAGAAGTACATTGACGAGATGCTTCTTGCAATGTCCAAGCTCTCCAGCAGAAGAGAAGATGGGAGCTTAGAGAATGATGAAAGTTAGACACAAGTCACCAGCGCCTACAGAATCACCAATCCAATTTCTCCAGCCCTTGAACTGAAGGACCATTATGCAGCCCTGGAAGTGTAGGAGGTGAAAACATCCCTGGAAATGGAGGAACCAGAGCTCGAGCACCCCAAAGTTGCAAAATCAGTGACCACAAGTAAGTGAAGGGTAGTGGTGGTTGGTGACTCTCTTCTGAGGGGCACTGAGGTATCCATTTGCCGACCAGACTTGATGTCCAGAGAGGTATGCTGTCTGCGAGGTGCTAAAATCTGAGATATTACAGAGAGTTTGCTGAGACTCATCAAGTCCACTGACTAGTACCCAATGTTACTAATCAATGTTGGCACAAATGATACTACAAGGTATCCCTCTGAGTGACTTCATGGCTCTGGGACAGAGGGTGAAGCGGATAGGGGTGCAGGTGGTGTTCTTTTAAATCCTCCCTGTTGAGGGTAAAGGCCAAGGCAGAGAAGCTCGTATCCCGGAGATGAATACATGACTGCATGGATGGTGTCATTGAGAGATATAACTATACCAGGTTAAACTTTATTCAGAAAGGATAGGATAGGAAGAAGGGGAGGAGGAATGGCACGATATGTAAAAAATAATATTAAAGCTTTGGAATTACAGAGTTTAAAGGGAAGAGAGGAGGCACTGTGGGTTAAACTAGAAAGAGGGAAAGAGAAATCTATTTGCATTGGCGTGATATACAGACCTCTCTCACAGGTGGAAGAGGTGAACAAAGAGTTAATTGAAGACATACACAGCATTGCTAGGAAAGGGGAAGTGCTACTGATAGGGGAGTTCAATATGCCAGATGTTGATTGGCACATTCCTGCTGCAGTATCATCTAGAACAGGCATGTCCAACAGGTAGATCACGATCTACCTGTAGATCACAGAGGGGTCAGAGGTAGATCACCAGCCCCACTTGGCTCCATCTCTCCAGCAGCTCACCCCATCTCTAGGAGAGAGCTCGTGCTGGCAGGTCATTTGCTGAGGGCTTGCCGCCGCTGCTGATCCTTTACTTGTCTTTTTTCCCTGCATGCGGGAATCTTGCCTGCGAGTGTATTGGGGGTGCTTGTTGTTTTTGTGCCAATAGTTTGTGGGTACCCCAGGGGGATGCCACCCACGCCCCGCGATGAGACGCCACAGGCCCAGCGTCATACCTGGTCTCCTGCCTCTCAGAAAGGAAGTCAATAACCTTTCCTTGTGTGACCAGTGTGGGTTGTTCTTCCAAAAGTACAGAGCTTTGCACTTCTTCACTTTAAATTTCATCTGCCATTTGGATGTCCAGTCTTACAGTTTATCAATGTCCTCTTGCAATTTTTCACAATCCTCTTGTGCTTTAACAACTTTGAATAATTTTGTGTCATCTGAAAATCTAATCACCTCACTCCATATTCCCATTTTCAGATAACTTATGAAGATGTTAAAAATACTGGGGCCAGCACAAATCCCTGGGATACTCCACTATTCACCTTTCTACCTTTAGAAGACTGGCCATTGGCCCACTTCTCTGTTTTCTTTTAACCACAATAGTATATGGCCTCCAATCGCATGAGTTTTTAATTTTGCCAAGAGTCTCTTATGATGGACCTTGAAAAGGCTTTCTTAAAATCTAGATACACTATATTGACTGGCTCACCTTTGTCTACTTGTTTATTCACACCTTCAAAAAATATAACAGGATTAGAAAGACAAGACTTTCCTTGGCAACATCCATGTTGGCTTTCTCCCATTTAACCATGACTATATGTTCAGTAATTTTTTCTTTAAAATTATTTCTACCATTTTACCTAGTATTGACATCAGGATCGTCAATCTGTAGTTTCCCAGATCACCCCTGGAACCCTTTTTAAGAATTGGCGTTACATTGGCCATTATCCAGTCATCAGGTACTACAAATGATTTTATTGATAGTTCACAGATTACTAATAGTAGGTCTGCAATCTAATATTTCAGTTCTTTCAGTATCCCTGGATGTATACCATCCAGTTCAGGTGATTTGCTATTCTTCAGTTTATCAAATAGTTGTACTATATCTTTCCAGTTTATCAATATTTCTTTCAATTCTTCTGATATATCACCTTGAAATATCATTTCAGGAATGGATAACTTCTCTACTCTTCTTCAGTAAAGATCGAAGCAAAAAATTCATTCAGTCTCTCCGCTATAGCCTTGTCCTTCCTTAACACCCTTTTTACCCCTCTATCATCTAATGGTCTAACTGACTTTCTCACAGGTTTTTTGCTATGGATATACTTGAACTTATACCCATCTGGGCAGCAGCAGAATGGGATAGTGTTGACGGCGGAGGATCACATTTCTGTGATAACGGCAACAACACCAAACTTAAACTGCGTGGAAGAAAGGCCCGGCAATCTACTTCTGTATCTTGCCATGAAAACCCAATGGATAGTTACAACAAAACAAATTGTGCTATGCTGCTGGAAGATGAGACCCCCAGGTCGGAAGGCTCTCAACTAGCTACTGGGGAAGAGCTGAAGACTTTTCAGAGTAAAGCCAGCATTTATGATGTGGTTGGATCAAAGCCCTCGGGAAGTCTGACTGCTGATGTAGCTGCACATGAAATGAGAGTCAGAAGCTGAAAAGATGTCTTAACAATGAGCTGCCTGACTGAAGACCAAACACAATTTAGGATAGCTATCCAGAGGGTCGCCATGAGTCGACTCTGACTCGACGGCACTTAACAACAACATACTTGAACAAGTTTTAGTTGTGTGTTTCTGCTTACATGGCAAGCTTTTTTAAAAAATTTTCTCTTTGCCTGCCTTATCAGTGCCTCACATCTAACTTGCTAGTGCTTAGTGAGAAGAGGAAAGGCAAAAGTGGTATTGTCAGACTCAAGGGTGTAGGGGGGGAATATGTAGAAGCTGATAAGGATAAAGCGGAATTGCTTAACAAATATTTTTGTTCTGTGTTCACAGATGAAGAACCAGGAGCAGGACCTCAGAAAACACCCACAAATAGGAACAGAAGCAAGGGACATCTTGAAAAATTTTCAGAAGACTGTGTTCGTGAGAAACTAGCTCAACTTAAATTAGACAAAGCGATGGGACCAGATGGGATACACCCTAGAATACTGAGGGAACTTGGGGACGTTCTAGCAACTCCAGTGACTGACCTTTTCAATGCCTCGTTGGAGTTGGGAGTGGTGCCAAAGGACTGGAGAGAGGCTCATGTGGTGCCTTTACACAAAAGCGGAAGTAAGGATGTGGTTGAAAACTACAGGCCGGTTAGTTTAACTTCAGTGGTGAGTAAATTATTGGAAACGCTGCTGAAAGAGAAAATAGTGAGGTTTCTGGAGTCCAGCGGATTACAGGATCCAAGGCAGCATGGATTCACCAGAGGCAAGTCTTGTCAGACAAATCTAATTGATGTCTTTGACTGGGTGACCAGGGAGTTGGACCGAGGGAGAGCTCTAGATGTGGTGTATTTAGATTTCAGTAAAGCCTTTGACACTGTTCCTCACAGGCGACTTATAAACATAAGAACATAAGAACATAAGATATGCCATACTGGGTCAGACCAAGGTCTATCAAGCCCAGTATTCTGTTTCCAACAGTGGCCAATCTAGGTCATACGTACCTAGCAGTTTCCCCAAGGGACACAGGTTCCACAATGCTTGTATTGGTTCAAGCATTGATATCCTGGGTCCCTTCTTAATAATGGTTTATGGACCTTTCCTCCAGGAACTTGTCCAAACCTTTTTTAAACCCAGCTACACTAACAGCCTTTACTACATCCTCCGGTAACAAATTCCAGAGTTTGATTACACGTTGAGTGAAAAAATATTTTCTTTTATTAGTCTTAAATAGTTTACCCTGTAGCTTCATTGCATGTCCCCTAGTCTTTCTATATTCTGATAAGGTAAACAATCGATCTACGTTTACCCGTTCCACTCCGTTCATTAATTTATAGACTTCTATCATATCTCCCCTCAGCCGTCTCTTTTCCAGGTTAAAGAGCCCCAACCTTTTTAGCCTTTCTTCATAGGAGTAGCCTTCCATCCCCTTTACCATTTTGGTGGCTCTTCTCTGAACCTTTTCTAAAATTGCTATATCCTTTTTAAGATATGGCGACCAGAATTGCACACAATATTCAAGGTGCGGTCTCACCATGGAACGATATAGAGGCATTATAATATCTTTTGTTTTATTTTCCATTCCTTTCCTTATCATACCTAGCATTCTATTTGCTCTCTTGGCCGCCGCTGCACACTGGGCCGAGGGTTTTAACATGGTATCCACTGAGCACCCTAGGGATGGACCCTAAAGTTACTGCTTGGGTTAGAAATTGGTTGGGTGGGAGGCGACAAAGAGTACAAGTAAATGGAGCTCACTCTGAGGAGAAGGATGTTACCAGTGGTGTGCCCCAGGGATCTGTCCTTGGTCCGATTCTTTTTAACATCTTTGTTGGTGATATAGCGGAAGGGCTGTCGGGTAAGGTTTGCCTCTTTGCAGATGATACCAAAATCTGCAATAGAGTAGACATCCAGGAAGGTGTAGATAACATGAGGAGGGATCTAGCTAAGCTTGAAGAATGGTCTAGAATTTGGCAGCTGGGATTTAATGTTAAAAAATGTAAGGTCATGCATTTGGGCTGCAGCAATCCAAGGGAGCAATACAGTATAGGAGGTGAAGTACTTTTGTCCACTAAAGAAGAGTGGGACCTAGGCGTGGTTGTGTCTGATGATCTTAAAGTAGCTAAACAGGTAGAAAAGGCAACGGCAAAAGCTAGAAGGATGCTTGGGTGCATACGGAGAGGAATGGCTAGCAGAAAAAAGGAGGTGATAATGCCTCTGTATAACTCTTTGGTGCGACCTCATTTGGAGTATAGTGTGCAATTCTGGAGACCGCACCTTCAAAAGAATGTGAACAGGATGGAATCGGTGCAGAGGGTGGCTACTAAAATGATTAGTGGGCTTCATTATAAAGCATATGAGGACAGACTTAAGGATCTTAATATGTACACCTTAGAGGAAAGGCGGGATAGAGTTGATATGATTGAGATGTTTAAATATCTCCGTGGCATAAATGTTTAGGGAGAGAGCCTCTTTCAATTGAAAGCAAGTTCTGCTACGAGGGGACATGGGATGAGGGTGAAGGGAGATAGATTCAGGAGTGATATGCGGAAATATTTCTTTACGGAAAGAGTAGTGGATCCATGGAATAGTCTCCCAGTGGAGGTGGTAGAGATGAAGACAGTAACTGAATTCAAAAAAGCATGGAACCAACACAGAGGATCTCTAAAGGTAAAAAGTGGACTGTTGTAGTTGTTGATATGGAAGGACAGACTAGATAGGCCATGTGGTCTTTTTCTGTCATCATGTTTCTATGTTTATATTGTTTGCCATTTTGTCACCTGGCTCCTTCTTACATGTTCCTAAAAGATATTTTTTGGCTATAACAGGCTCTCTGACCTCACCTTTAAACAATGCTGGCTGTATTTTGGCCTTTCATCCACCTTTCTTAAAGCATGGAATGCATCTGGTCTGGGCTTTCTCTTTTGTCCATTCATGAACCAGCTGCTCTAAGGTGGATTTATTTCATCTAGAAACTTTCTCCATAGCATGTCCTGTTGTGACATTGACCCAGTCTATATCGGGGTAAGTAAAAATCACCCGGTACTACTGTTTTGTAACTTTTGTTAGCTTCCCTGATTTCTTTTAGCATTTCATCATCCATCTGTTCATTCTGGCCAGGTAGTCGATAGTACACCCCCACTGCCTTTGCCTTCCCCGTTTTACATGGAATTTTTATCCATAGAGATTCTGCAATGTATTCTATTTCCTGAAAAATTGCTCTTCTGTGTGACTCAATGCCCTCTCTAATGCAACACTTTCACCAATTTGATCTTCCCAATCATTGCAATATAGTTTGTACCCAGGTATCACAATGTCCCATTGGTTATCCTCCATCCACCAGGTCTCTGAGATGCCAATTATATTTAACCTTTCATTTAGTGTTACATATTCTTACTCTTCCATCTTATTTTTTAGACTTCTAGCATTTGCATCGATACAATAACAGCAGCTATGGGTGCCAGTCTGTCAACAATGAGCCGCCTGACTGAAGATCGAACACAATTTTGGACAACTATCCAGAGAGTCACCATGAGTGAACACCAACTTGATGGCACTTAACAACAACAGCACTTGCATAGAAGCATTTTAGAGGTTGTACAGTATTTTGTTCATATTAACAATATGGTTATCAGTTGAGAGGGATAATTTGGAATCTTTCAGCTCTGTCTGCTGTGTACTTAAAGGCATCTCAGTTACTTTAATTTTTATTGGAACCTCTCTATTAGGATGCCCTAACTTTCCTCTTTTGCCCTTCCATGCCATGTGCTCTTGGGCAACTATTGGCTTTCTCCCATTATCTAGTTTAAAAACTCTTCTATCTTCTTTTTTAAAGGTTAATGCCAGTAGCTTGGTTCCATCCCAGTTAAAGTGGAGCTCATCCTTTCAGAAAAGTCCCCCTCTTCCTAAGAATGTTGCCCAGTTCTTAATAAATTCAAATCCCTCTTCCTTGCACCATCATCTCATCTACGCATTGAGACTCTGGAGCTCTGCCTGCCTTTTTTTTTTTTTTTTAATTATTTTTATTGCTTTATAAACAAATACAAAGAAAAAGAAACACTCACACAAACGAATATACAGCTATGGAAATACAAATGTCTCTTGTCCATCAAATCACACAAACCAAACCCTGTCACCATTCCCCAACCACCACAACACCCACCCAGCACCTTGCAAGCCTCTATCAAACCACTACTTCTCTTATCGTGCATAGCGGTCCAAGGAGCACCATTTGAAGGAGTTCACCCCCCTGCCCCTACCTCTGTCATATTTGTCTTGAGCCCGTTCATATCTGCTGTACATACATACTGTGTTCCACCACATGGGCCCCGTTAACTTCTGAGGATCTTTCCAATACGTCAGAATCAATTTAATAGCAATTGTGATCATAAAATTAAATACAAAAAAATCTTCTCTACGTAACCCAGGGATACCTGCCAGTGACCTCAGTACTAGAATCTTCCATGACAGAGGGGTAGAGAAGTTTAGCACCTTCTGAATTTGAGTCCATGCTGATGACCAAAATCCCTGAATGAGAGGGCATTCCAGGAACATATGCCTAAAAGAGCCCTGGGTAGTACAGCAGGACCAGCACTGAGATGAGCCAGTATCGCTCCATTTAGCCAGTTTTATTGGGGTAATATAGGCTCTGTGTGCGAAAAAAAACATAGACTGCGTTAACTTCGCTGACTTCGAGACACGCACTATAGGTCCCCACAATAAACTCCACTCCTTAGGAGACAGCTTGGATTCCAATTCTGCTTCCCAGACGTTACTCAATCCCGAGAGTGGAGGTATGTTGTTTGTCCGAAAATATGCATACAGTCTGGAGATAGTGCCTTTCTGTGCGCTAATCTCGGACATAAATTTCTCCAGGCCCCACGACGCTGTAAACTCCACCGGTTTGCTCCACACTTGAGATATACAATGCTGAAGTTGCAGCCATTGAAAGAATCCAGAGGCTGGGAGCCCAAATTCCGACTGAAGTGCGGCGTAGCTTTTCCACTGCGATCCCTCATGCAGCTGGCCCACAATCCAGATGCCACACTTCTGCCAACTCTCCCAAGCAACCGGCACTTTGTTTATTTTGAATAACAGATTATGCCAGATAGGGGCTTGTCGGGAAGGCGGATTCTCACGAGTAATAAGGGGGAAGAAATTCTGAAAGGCAGCTTGCGTAGATGTAATAACGCGGCCAGCTTTAGATGCCTCCGGGTGTTTCATTCCCATCAACAGCCCCAGAGGGCAAGGATGACATAGCCGCTCTTCTAGAGCCATCCAGGTGGGCTTTAGTGGGCTGCTGGCAATCACACACCACAAACCACCCTGTTTAAGTATTGCCGCAGAGTGGTACCATCGAAAATCTGGAAAATGTACTCCCCCATCGCTCTTACTAGCCTTCAACTTCCATAAGGCAATTCGGGGTGGCTTACCATCCCACAGAAAGACATTTAATATTCTCTCCACTTCCTTGTAAACTGACGCTGGAAACATTATGGGAATCATTCCTAATATGTAGTTTATCTTGGGCATAAGAACCATCTTGATGGATTCCAGACGCCCCCACCAAGTGAGATGGAGAGGTGACCATTGCAGCGTAAAAGATCTAGCAATCTCCTTTATCTTCGCAATATTTATGCGGACAGTTTCTTCCAACGGGGCAGCAAACAGGACTCCTAAATATTTAATAGCCTTGGCTTCCCATTGAAAGGAGAATTTCTGTACCATGCTATCAGTTGCTAATTTGTTCAGAGGGAAGGCTAACGATTTCGTCCAGTTGACTTTATATCCAGAAAGCAGAGCGTAACTAGTTATCACCCGCATTAAAGGATCTACAGAAGCTGGTTGTAAGAAAAACAGAAGATCATCTGCGTAGGCTGATAGCTTTATATGCAGATCCGCGATCTTTATCCCCTGAATCTCGTCCGACTGACGGACAAGTAAAGCAAGAGGCTCCAAAGCTAGGTTAAAAAGGAGAGGCGACATCGGACAACCTTGACGAGTGCCCCTAGATAGTGAAAAAGGACTGGAAAGTTGACAATTAGCGAGGATCCTTGCAGTTGGGCGAGAATAAAGCACCCGAATCATGTTCACAAATTCCTCCGGAAGCCCGAACCAAGTCAGCACCGCGAACAGGAAGGGCCACTCCAGCCTATCGAAAGCTTTCTCTGCATCCACCGATAGCCCAACAAAGGGGTCATCTATCCGGTCTGCCATTCCTACGATATTGCAAAACAATCGAGCATTATCCGACGTGGATCTTCCAGTGATGAATCCACATTGGTCAGGATGTATAAGCAGGTGTAGAACCTTGTTAAGGCGATTAGCCAAAATAGCTGAGTATAACTTATAATCCGCGTTTAGCAGCGAAATAGGTCTATAATTCCCTACCTGCTGCGGGTCTTTACCAGGTTTTTCAAGTACCACGATGGTGGCATCCGCAAACCCCCCAGGGTTATTAGCTTGCTCTTGTAAGTAGCGGAAATAAGTCAGAAAATGGGGAATCACGCTCTTTGCAAACACCTGGAAAAACTCAATTGGCAGCCCATCGGGCCCCGCTGCTTTCCCGCTTTGCATCCCTTGCAACATCTCCCGGATCTCAGACGTACTCAGCGGCTTCTTGAGGTCCGTCGTCTGTTCTGCTTCCAGGACCGGATGATTAATTGGAGCCAAAAAATCCTGTATTAGCGCTGCCTCACAAGAACCTTCTGAGGAGTACAGTTGTTGGTAAAAACTTCGAAAGGCCGCCACTATCTCGGTGTTCTCATCGTGAAAGACCCCCTTCTCATCAATTATAGATACAATATGTTTTTTGGCGGCACGCGGACTCAATGTAGAGGCCAGCAGATGTCCAGCCTTATTCGACTCCGTGAAGTATCGGGCCTGCCAGTCGAAAGAACTTTGTTCCACCTCTCTGCTCAGAAGAGTGTTGTATTGATATCTTAGCTTTTGAAGGCGCATAAGGGCCAAAGAACTGAACTGTCCCTGCAATAGCCGCTCTCCAGCTCTTATCTGACCGTCTAGGTCTTTAAGCTCGGCTCTGGCCTTTCGGTTGTTGGCAATAGCATAACTAGTTATCTGCGCTCTCATCGAGGCCTTAAAGGCCTCCCACCAAGCCCAAATAGATGTATCTTCCGGGCGATTAAGATCAAAATACTCTTCTATTGCTTGCTGAACATATTGCTTGAAGGCGTCCTCCCCCAGGAGATTTCTAGGGAAAAACCAGCCCTCTCTCCTAACTGGCGCCGCGCGATCTCCCAGATCTAAAGTAATCGCAGCGTGATCGGAAATATGAGTGCTCAGGATTCCAGCACTATCAACTTCTCTGGCGAAAAAATGAGAAACCAAGAAAAAATCAATCCTGGAATGTGAATTGTGCGGGTGAGAAAAGAAAGTATAATCTCGTTCTGAAGGATGTCGTGCTCTCCAGATATCCACCATCCCAATATTCTCAATGATAGATTCAAGAACCTCGGATGCGCGGCCCCTCCTAGCAATCCTAGAAGGCTGACAGTCAAGAAGGGGGTCAAGCACCAAGTTGAAGTCGCCACCCAGCACAATAGGGAGCGGAGCGAAATCAGCCAGTATCTCTGCCAGTGACTGAAAAAATTTTGGACAGTCAGAGTCGGGGGCATATACATTCACGAGCACCATCTGTCGTTTGCCAATCATAATTTGTGCACTTGCCCACCTCCCTTCGGTATCTGCTCTGGTGGAAAGGACCTGCGCCTGACAGGCCTGCCGAATTAAGATGATCACCCCATTTTTCCCACTGACCGCAGGCGCATGAGCAACCAGAGAGTATTTACCCCCGGCTAGCTTCACAGCTTCACTAGAAGGCAAGTGCGTCTCCTGTAGCAGAACTATATCAGCCGCCTGCTTCAGACTGTAGGCCAATATCTTTTTCCTCTTTATGGGATGTTTAATGCCCTTCACATTCAGGGATAATATCCTAAGTAAGGTCATCTACCCAGCATGAGAGTGCGCCTTGACTCCTAAATGCCCGCCTCTGACCTCCCCGGAACCGCTTAGCGACAAACATGACCTCCTTCTGGAGTGGTTGACAAGGCCTGCAAGGTGACAACATACCCCTGAAATAACACATGTATACAGAGGCAAAAGTACTTGGGTGGACCAGCGCCGACCGCGGGAAGGCCGCACGGTACCCCCATGAGAAAGAAAAGGAAACAGATGAGACTCTATTACATTCCCACATTTAGCCATGTACCCAGCAACTATCATCTTACAATGAAATTCACACTCCGGACCGGGTACATACCCACCCACTGAAATATACCACTACCCCCCATGAAAAGACTAATAACAATAGTAAAAGACAACCATTGAACAGACCCCAGGACTTATCACCCCGAAATTAACATCGCCCAAGGTCAAGGGTGGGGGGGGGGAGGGGAAAGAGGGAGGGAGAGAAGGAGAGTACAGCTGTAAATAAAGTACACATAGCAATCAACACAGATTTTCCATGCCAGCCATCTCCTAAGAAATGGCGGCGCTCGCAGGCTTGAGAGCCTCGAGGCTTTAAGGTACCCACTCTCACTGGAACTGAATCACCCAAATGCAGCGTCCACAACTTGTCAGTGCATTTGTAGGGCCTCTTGCTCCTCTATGAACTTTATGGCTTCATCTGGATCTTCAAAGGCCATGGAGCGATTGTCCAGCGTGATTTTCAGGCGCGCGGGATAAAACAGCCCGTATCGAGCTTAGAGGTGCAGGAGTCGAAGCCGCATAGCCAAAAATCGTCGTCTCTTCTCTACAGAAGCTTTGCAGAGGTCCGGATAGAAGGCAATATTTTTACCTTCATAGGTAAGCGCTGGTTGGGCCTTGGCTGCTTGCAAAATCTGCATTGCCTGTTGGTGACGCAGCAAACAAAAAATCAATGGTCGGGCCCCCTTGGCCTGGAGGCTCCGTTGCGCGGGGACTCTATGCGCCCGTTCAAATTCCAGGGGAACAGCGAGCTTTAGCTTCAGCACTGCCGGAATCATTTTCCCCAGGAAGGTAAATAGATCAGTGCCCTCCGCACCCTCCGGGAGGCCCACCAAGCGGACATTGTTCCTCCTGTTACGGTTGCTAAGGTCTTCGACCTGTAGCTCGAGCCTACCCAGCTTCTTGTATGCCTTACCGAGCTGCTTTAGCTGCGTAGTGTGCGACGCTAAAGTGGTTTCAGCCTGATCCACTCGAACCGTGAGGTCCTGAAATTGCCCCCTCATCTCACTCAGCTCGGATTGCACGCGGGCTAGCGCTTCTCCGTTTGCCACCACCAGCTCCTTTACCGATCGTATTTCTCCAAGAACCTCTCGCAAGGATTCCTCTGCCTCACGCGCTGGGGCCGACTTGTGCGGTGAGAGAGGGTCCGACTTTGCTCTCTTAGTTCCCGCATTGAGCGCCGCAGCAAAATCTAATTTGACCGGTTTGCCACTCGCCATAGCTGTCTCTTCTTCCTCCACTCAGACCGACTGCAGATTCCGAGAATCACCTGAATAAACCAGGGTTTTGCAGGATTTTAGCTATGGGGGTACCGGAGCTCTTCTCCTAAGCTGCCATCCTGCGTCCTCGCTGGCCCCGCCTCCCCGCTCTGCCTGCCTTTTGAGTCCTGCACTTCTAATGGGAAGCATTTCTGAGAACTCTACCCTAGAAGTTCTGGCTTTCAACTTCCTATCTAAAAGCCTAAATTGGGCCTCCAGAACCTCCCTCCCACACTTTCCTATGTCATTGGTATCAACATGTACCAAGACAGCAGACTCCTCCCCAGCACTATCTAAAACCTGGTCTAGGTGGCATGTGAGATCCACTGCCTTTGCACCAGGCAAGCATGTTACCAGGTAATTTTCACGTCCACCATCCACCCAGCTATCTACATGCCTAATGATCAAATCGCCAACTATAATGGCCATCCTGACGCTTTCTTCATGGGCACATAGCCCTAGAAGCAACCTCAGTGTGAGAGGGTTTTTCAACACTTGGAGGACAGGTCCTAGCTACAGGATCACTTTCTGTTACATCAAAGTGATGCTGTCCTTTCACGTGACTTCTCTCCTCCATGGCTGCCAGACTGGAGGTGAGACTTCAGTGCTATGTCCCTGTAGGACTCATCTATATAACTGTCTTCCTTAGCTCCTCCATGTCTAATACTCTAGAGATCGGACTCATCGCATTAGAGCAAAGAACTCCTTACAAATAGTGCATACGTAAAGTGGGAGAAAATCATATATGTGATGCTCAATGCAGAAGACTGGATAGCCCCCATCTCACTTTTGGACTATGGTCTGCATCTTAGTTTTAGGATTTGTTTAGATATTTAAATTGTTTACTTACTTAAAGCTTCTAGGGATACTAGTACCAATACAACTATACCTAATAAGTTTAAGAGACTTTGTTCTCCTCAAAATTCATTTCAGAGCCTTAATTAATTAATTAATTACTGATGAATATATCCAGCCAAACCTGAAAGTGAATTTAACCACCTCTTACCATTTAATAAGTTTAAGAGCCCATAAATCTAAGATTATGCCTTGAGTCGGTGGAAGTCAGGATAGGCGGGAGGGAAGGAAACACTAAACTAAAGCTGGCTTGTTATACAGTGCCCTGACTGACTTTATAAAACACAGACCTTTACAATAGACAACAGATTTTATCAGTTTAAACCCAAAGCATTCCCTTTAACCCAAGAGTCTGAAAAATCCCAGCAGATAAATATAAGTGCAGAATCCTTCCCAGCAAGAGCAGTTCCTCTCAGTATTTATTTATTTATTTATTTATTTACATTCTCTTATATACCGCACTATTCAGCATCAGCGCGGTTTACATGGAACAGAAACGCTCAGTACAGTTAACATGTATGAGTTTACAGATAACAGGGCAAGTAACTTAGATAACAGGGGTAAACTATTTACAAAAACTTGCTACATAAGCTTGTAAACTATTTACAAAAACTTGCTACATAAGCTTGTAAACTATTTACAAATATTGCTACATAAGGTTGTATGATCATGAATTCTATAGAAACAAATGCACCACTAAGGGTTAGAGAATCTTTCTTGGCATGTTGTTGGGAAACCATATATTTGCTTAGTGGGTTGCATCTCTGTCTCGGTGGGTGAGGTTGGGTTCTATGAGGTACTTATTGAAAAGATGGTACTTGAGGGCTTTCCTAAACTGCGTAAGGCCCTTAATAGCCCGGATATCTGGAGGTAATGTGTTCCAGCATCTTGGTGCGCTGATACTAAACGCCCTGTTGGCTGTAGATGAAGTGCAAACTGTTAATGCTTTCGAGACTTTTAGGGTGTTTGTAGCTGTGGATCTCCTTGCTCTATTAGGAGATATGGTATGGATGAGGGCCATTATTGATTCAGGGGAGAGCTTGTTAATAGCTTTAAAAGTGAGTAACAGAGTCTTAAAAACGATTCTAGCCTGGATAGGTAGCCAATGTAATTGTATCAACAGAGGTGTCACGTGGTCGCTTCTGGGGGCTCCATGGATGACCCTTGCTGCAGCGTTCATGGCGAGCTGCAGCGGGTGTAGGGTGGATAGGGGCAGGCCTTGAAGGATGGCATTGGCGTAATCAAAATGAGGTATGATCAATGCCTGGTATATAGTCCTGAAGTCATTTGGTTCCAGCATAGATCGTAAATGCCGAAGTGAGCGGATCTTGTAGTATACTGCTCTGACTGTGTTCCCTATGTGGGCTTTCATGTCTAGGCGCTGATCCAAGGTGACTCCCAGGTAGCGTATTGATGGTTTAGTTTGTAGCTCTGCTTCTTTTACTTTAAGGAATTGTGGTGGTGTGAAGTTAGTGTTCCTAGTAATGAAGAGTACTTCCGTTTTCTTATGTTGTATTCGGAGGTTTTGGGAGAGAAGCCAGTCAGATATTGCGTTGAAGCAACTCGTCAGTGGAGAGAGGTCCGGATGTTCCGTAGAGAAGGGTATGTACAGCAGGACATCATCAGCGTATAACATGCAGTCGACATTGAAGGATCGGATGATCTTGCAAATTGGCTGCATGTAAATGTTAAACAAGAGGGCCGAAAGGGAAGAACCTTGTGGGACTCCCTGGCTTTGGTGGAAAGGTTCTGATGTCATCCCTCCAGAACGCACATGCTGCCATCTTCCAGACAGGTAAGATCTGCACCAATCAAGCGCTCTACCAGTAATTCCTTTCTCAAATAGTCGACCTAAGAGAAGCTCATGACTTACTGAGTCAAAAGCTGCAGCGATGTCCAGAAAGATGAGAGCAAATCCTTGACGGATGTCATCAATGCCAGTGATTATCCTGCAGAAGAGGGTGGTAAGAAGGGTTTCCACTCCGTGGGATTCCCTAAAACCATGTTGGCAGGGGTCTAATGGTGAGGCAATGTCGACGTGATCTTGTAGTTGTCGTTGTACCTCTTTTTCGATGATCTTCGCAAGTAACGGAATACTGGATATAGGTCTATATGAATCCACTTTTTGGGGGTCGAGTTTGCAGTTTTTCAAAAGAGGTCTGATAGAGGTGTGCTTAAGAGCGGAGGGGAAGGAACCTGTTGTGAAGGAGAGGTTCATTATATTGGATAGTATTGGGCTGAAGTGGCTGCGGAGCTCCTTAATCCAGAAGGCTGGGCATGGGTCAGACTGAGATGTGGTGGTGTTGAGGGCCATAATCGTGTCTTCAATTCCTTTTTTGGTAGGGGTAGAGAATATGGTTAGAGCTGTGGGGCCATCTCGTTCAGGGGTGGTGGTTGTAGGCGAGATGTTGATAATCCGGCATATCTTGGATTGTGCATAGTTAGCAAAATCTTGTGGGTGAATCTCAAATTGCGGTCCGGGGGTTGGTTCCTTTGATAGAGTCTTGACTAGGTCAAAAAGATCATGGGGTTTATTAAGTGATCTCTTTAAGGTCTCTGAGTAGTATTGTTTCATTGCATCAGTGGTTGCCTTGCGGTGAGCAGCCAGATGACAGTTGTATGCAGTCTGGTCAATTGAAGAGTGGGATCGGCGCCAGCGCTTCTCGAGTTTCCGTAATTGGGTAAGAGAGGCTCTAAGATCGGCTGTGTACCATGGAGCGTTCATTCTTTTCCTTGGGGGCTTGTTAGTTGGTGTGCGTAGAGCGATTGCACTAAGGCACTTGTTCCAGTGAGTAATCAGGTCGTCAAGGTTCATGGTGGTTTCGCTAATGAGTTGTTGCGTTTCCATGAGGATAAGGTCTCTGTTGAAAGGCTTGAAACATCTGGAGTGAAGTCTTGTAGTGTTGCTTGGTATCTTATTGAACTTTGACTCAGTTTTGTGCGAAGGGATCTGGAGGATGATCAGTTTGTGATCTGACCATGGAACAGGAGTTATGGACGTTATCGGGTCATGTGATGTGTTAAGAGATATCTGAGGGGCGAATACTAGGTCCAGAATATTTCCCTTAGTATGGGTAGGTTCCTTCACTAATTGTTTGAAGCCGAGATTTGTAAGGGCATCAAGGAAGGATAACACTTGATTGTCCTGCAGTGTTGGCAGGTTTAAATCACCTAGGATCCAGTTTGAGATGTTTGGGTTATGCGTGTTGGAGGCGAGGTCAATTATTGCAGCAAGATCATCCGGAGAAGCTGAAGGTGCTCTGTAGAGCAGGTTGATTGAGCAGCGTTTGTTGGATATGGTGACGGTTTCAAGGTGATTAGCGTTGGTGGCGTCAACCGTCTGGAAGTGGAGATCTGTTCTGGTGATGATGAGCACCCCTCCTCCTCTCTTGTCTCGTCTATGACTTGTGTGAGCTGTGAAGTTCAGAGGGAGGAGTTGGTTGAGTATGACGTTGTCCTCATCGGATAGCCATGTCTCAGTGACTAAGAGTATATCAAGGTCGTGGAGGGAAATCAAGTCGATGACAGCTGGCCACTTCTTTCGGATAGAACCTTCAGACTTAAAATCAGTGAGCTCTGGTTGACCTTTTTATATCTGTGCTTCTAAGGTAATCTCTTTACAAATTCCTTGGTGATTCACACTGCCTTTGGTTTTATAGAGGGAGCCTTTCAAATTAACCTTTTGGATCTGTCACTTTATCTTTTATCTTTATCTTTATTTAAAATTTAATATACCGCTTGAACCAATTGGCATACAGCGGTTTACAATAAAAACAAAATGGAGCTACTGGGAAAGAAACAGAAAGGAACGCCATTCATATAGAGTAAAGAACAGTGCAGAGATAAATCAATAAAGTATAGAAAAAAAAATAAGAGAGAAGTAAAAAACAGACAGACAATCATGCAGTCGTAGAGGGGGGGGGGGAAAGGAAGGTCAAAAGCCGTGCAAAAAAGATAGGTCTTAAGACAAGCTTTGAAAGCAGAGAAGGAGGATTCCAATCGCAACGAGAGTGGCAGTGAGTTCCAAAGACGGGGACCAAGAAAAAAGAAAGCAGAAGAACGTGTAGATTCGAGATGAGCCTGGGAAGGAGGTGGGAGAAAAAGACTTGGCTGTAACACCTATTTAAACAATTTCACGGTTCTCCTGCCTCTTTGTGAAGGTTTTCTCTAGAAAACAATTTATCTCTGTATACTATATACTCAAAAGAATAATTACCTTTTTCTTCTTTCTTGGTAAAGTTATGCCCTGATTGGTTTTTAGAGCTTGTTTTAAGTAAAAGCTGGCTTGCTGCACAGTGTCATGACTGTCTTTAAAAAACACAGAACTTTAAAATAGACAAGAGATTTTATCAACTTAAACCCAAAGAATTCCCTTTAACTCAAGAATCTGAAAAAAAAAATCTCAGCAGATACTTACAAGTGTAGCATCCTTCCCAGCAAGAGAAGATCCTCTCTGTAGTTCTTCTGACTGAAAATCAGTGAGCTCTGGTTGGCCTATTTATATTTGTCCTTCTAAAGTAATCCCTTTAACAAATTCCTTGGTGATTCAAACTGCCTTTGGTTTGATAGAGGGAGCCTTTCAAATTGACCTTTTGGATCTGTCACTTGGCTATGACACCTATTTAAACAATTTCACGGCTCTCCTGCCTACTGAGTCTATGTAAAAGTTTTCTTTAGAAAACAATTTATCTCTGCATACTGAAAGAATATTTACTCTTTTTTAATTTCTTGGTAAAGTTATGCCTTAATACACAATGCCCTGACTAACTTTGTATAACATAGAACTTTAAAATGGACAGAGAATTTATCAGTTTAAGCCCAAAGAATTCCCTTAAACCCAAGTGTCTGAGAAAATCCCAGCAGATAAATACTTGCAAGTGCAGAATCATTCCCAGCAAAACATTCAAAGCAGTTTCAACCACATAAAACACCTTAAAACATAATATAAAAACATAAAACATCATTGTTTTAACATAATAATTTAGACTATTACCATCCACCCACTGCCCTCAAAACTACCCACCAATTAGCCTCCAACGCTACTCACATGGAAAGAAAAAGTTATCATTTATTGACCTTCTAACAAGTCCACCTCATTCTCTCACTGACTGATTCCTGCCTTTTATAGACATACAGGAAAATGACAGCAGATATAGACCATACGCCCTATCCCGGTCTGCCCTCCTATAACAACTACTAAGCTTCACAGTCCCTTTTTACCCATAAAAATCCTCTGTTTGTCCCATTCCTGGATTTCACTGTAACCTTTTCTACCTGTTTAGCCACCTTACAATCATCAGAAATAATCACCCCTAGGTCTTGTTCTTCTTTAGTAAAGTATTGCACCTCCTATAAAGTACGGTTTCCTTGAATTTTTGCAGTCAAATGCATGACCCTACATTTTTTAACATTAAATCTAAACTGACAAATTTTTGACCATTCTTTAAGCTTCTCTAGATCCTTCATCATGTTATCTACACCTTCCTGCATGTCTGCTTTTTGCCAATATCAGTTACAAAAATGTAAAAAAGAATTTGACAAAGGAGACATCCCTGTGGCATATTACTGGTAACATCCTTCTTGTCCATTTACCTGTACCCTTTATTGCCTCCCACTCAACCATTTTCTTACCCATTCAGTCACTTTAGGGTCCATCCCTAGGGTGCTGAATTTATGTATATGTTGCCTGTGTGGAACAGTACCAAAGGCTTTACTGAAATCTAAGTATACCACATCTAGCACTTTACCTCAGTCCAACTATCTGGTCACCCAGTCAAAAAAAATCAATCAGATTTGTCTGACAAGACTTGCCTCTAGTAAAAACATGCTGCCACGGTCATGCCAGACTTTCTGGCACAAAAATATAGCAAAAGAAACGTCTTTGGAGTAAGTCACAAGGCAAAAAATCCAGGAAGGGTCTTGCACAGATCTCCTAACCAGAAGAACTTTGGGCAGTCAGGAAACAATGGCAAAGCTCAGAAGAAATACAAGACACAGTTAAGGGCAGGCTGGCTCAAGCTGTCCTGTGTAGAGGTAATAGTTTCTGCTGCAAAACACATGCCTTCCTACCCAAGGCTCACTGGCTTGAGGCCAGCCACCAGCCTCTGATGATACCAGAAATAAACAAATTTCTGGATTGTCTCATGTTATGTTCAGATTATGCCTAGTAACATCACACAAATGATAAATAGAAAGAAGTGTAGATTTAAAATAATATGAAAGGAAATGCTGATATTTCACGTCAGAATTCACATCCCTAATAAATTTGCAGCAGTTGTTGTCAAAGCAAAAACATGCGCTTTTTTTTTTCATTTTGAAAAGTCGCCAGTACTCACAGAGAGAAATATATGTACCCACGCACATATGAAGTTACCTCTACTTGAGGGGGCACATGCTAAGCATTTGCCTTATGTTAATGTCTTCAAATGAGTTTGTCTTGTGTATATCATGACAAGAACAAACCTCACCCTAAAGTCAGGTTTTTCAGTCTGTCAACATCACTGCCAATGCTGTCTCTTAACACTCATATTATATGGTTTGTTGCAGGGCAGTGTCTCCAACTGGATTTTTTTTTGCCCACATCATGATAGAAACGAACCTCACATGGTTCTATTGTTGCTAGTTGTATACAGCACAGTAAAAAGCCAATGAAATGTAAGGCGCACCTCAGCATCAAGCTTAATCCAAGAACCATATCATTTCTGCTTCCCTTTGTTAACTGACATTGAGTAGTTGAGCCTCAGGGGCCACAATAGTAAATTTCCTTTGTCCAGCACATTCTGCAGTTATCATTGATGAATATCTATAGAACTCGGCAGGGACTTAACCAAGACAGCTGGATCTCTCCTTCCAGAAAGCCAGCAATAAATCTTTTATACTACACTATTTGTACAAGTAGCTTTCCAAATTTGCCTGGGGAAACTTGTATAACCACAAGTAAGGGGATTATGTAAACCACTGAGAGGGATAGATATTGTTTGTTATGGGAATACATTTCACTGAACTAATCTTTCCGATATGATATTAACAAGAAAGAAAACACTTGTTCACACTGATGCAGGTTTTATGAGATGCACAATTTCAAATCAAATATATATGGGATGATCCAATTATGAATCTCCATACAGATTACTACTGAATGCTATCAACTGTATACTCTAGAAAAGAGAATTAGTTCCTTAATCTCAAGTATGAATGGCAATTTCATTTATATCTAGGGCTTAAATGAGCTTTTTCTAGTTTGTTTTCATGAAAGTTACGAAAGAAGAAAAGGTGTTCTCAAATTCCCGTTCTCGCAGAGTGCTTAAGTGCTTGACATAGCCACAGAATCTGATGTCAAAGAGTGTAGCTGTGAATTCTCCTAATTGTCTTATTAATCTAATGATATATTTCTCCCTATAATTAAACTGATATCATGCGCCGTTGTTATAATTACTGATTCTTTCGTGATGTCACGCTGCTCAGAGTTCAGGACGCAATCTGAAATTTTTCATCTTGTAAGGTATTATGCTTTTGAATGACAAGATAGACATGAGAGTGATGCTCTTACTGCACTGAGCTACTCAGTTTCTTAATATTTGCCCCGAAGTGCCATTATCTGCTATTGATTTCCAGTGATGCTTGTTGTGAACTAACAGCCATGCATGGAGGTCCCGCAATGTGATGGCACGTTGGTGAACATGCTACAAGTTAACTGGCTTCAATAGGATCAGTGGTGCACAGCAACACAGAGACTCAGTTCTTTTACTAGCTGATCACATTATATTTTTAGTTTAGTGGCACCGGGAAAGTTAATTTCAAAATGCTAACATAGAAAGTGGCATTATTTAGCTTTGTTTTCAAAACTGTACTCAATAATAAGCCTGTACAAAGATTTTAATTTTCAAGTTCATCAGTTTTCATTTTCATTTAATTTGGATTCATTTTTTTATCTGCTTAGTTTTTCCTATTTAGTGTATGTTAAATGGCTTTTAACATGTATTATGCTTTTAGAGCACATTACAACCATATGGAACACAATTTTAAAAGCCATTTCAGTGGGTAAAGTAGCATTTAACCCATTGAAATGTACTTTATAAAACCTCCCACTTGATATGAATTACCATTATGAACCTATGGACCGTATGTAAGTTTGCTCATCACTTGAAGATTCTTTCCCAAGGGCAGGGTTGGAGAGGGAACTGTACTTAAGTGCTTACTTTTGAAAATTAAAACAAATGGACATATTTTAAATAAGAAAAACTGTGTGCACCAAATAGCTGGTGTAAAATGTGAGTGCACATTTTTTCTGGGATAATTTTCATAGCTGGAGGCTTCGAAAATCCAGCATATTATATGGGAAGAGTGGTCTAGTGGTTGGGGCAAGGTACCTCAGACCAGAGGGCCAGGGGATTGAATACTGCTGAGGACAACAACTTAGGAACCCAGACGAGAGTAGGAGATGGAAACTGAGGCAGAATTGCAATGTAAGGAGGGTCTATGTCTCCACTCTTGGGGCTAGTAGTATCAAGTCCATAAGAAGCAACATCTTCACGTTATGGTGTAAGGCACAATCTAGGAAGGGCATTTATTTCTTACTCAGAGAGGTGTGAGGTTTTAGCATCATTTACCAGAGGCAATTTGGAGCTGCAGAATTGGAAAGTAATGCTCAGACATCATATTTTAAAATCTAAACAAATTATTGTCTGCTAAAAAATGTATCAGCAAAAAAGAAAGCAGGTACAAAGGTCTGTAGGAAGATAATTTCACCGATTTTCAAAGAGAAAGTATGGAGTTCATTTGCAGAAACACTTATGCTGCTTGAATGTATAACTTCTGATTCTCTAAGTATTTATGGAGATACATTTATAAACCTTTTCTGTGCGTGAAGCATGAGTTTATGCACATAAAAGGCATGCTTTAAAATACTGTATGATCGCACGGTGTGCAGCTGTGAGCTTCTGAGTCGCACGTTCAGTGGAGTAGTTTGGTTGAAACCTGGGTGGACAGAGTTGTGACTTACACAAATACTTTATATCTGCTTCCAAGCCCTGATCCCCTTCCCCATGCAAATTCGGGAGCAGACTAATAACATGGCTGAGCCCACCATCTGATTTGTTGTGGAGAGGGGCTATGAAGAGGTGGGGGGGGGGTGGCATAAGGTGGGTAGGGGAGGAGGGAATTTGAGCAGGAACAGCAGGAGGGAGCCTGTGCAGACTCACCATGTCTGAGCGATTTTTTGGAAGGACAGACATGCTGGGAGGGAGAAGCAGTGACATTGTAGGAGAAAGGGTTGGTTTGCACAACTAAGGTACAGGGTAGACAATGGGAAGGGAGGAGAGGAGGAGGGTAGTTGGGGGATGTTACAGCTTGAGCAGTAATAGAAGGCTATAGACCTCCCCCACTGCCGCTATATCCTAGGATGGCGTGGAAAGGAGTAGTAGACTGTAACCTCCCACAACATGGGTATCACCACTGTGTACAGCGCAGGCCACAAAGAAGGCTCTCACTTCTTGGAGTTGGCCACAACCTGGCACCACCACAGGTTTGGGAGTAGTTTGAGAATACTTAGCTAATGTTGGACTGAGGAGGCTGAGGGTGGCATTATCTAGCTCAGTCTGATTTAATTATCTGAGATTCAAATGCAGTTGCTATGTTATCAAGTTAAATATCACATTGTTGATGGAATAAAAGCTGCGGCCATGTTTTGTCAAGACACCTATACTGTGGTGGTTATTGTACGTGGGTAACGATGTGAGCAAATGGATGGTGGTTGTGCGAATGGTGATGTTAAAGTCAGCACACTCAATCTAGGAACTATGGGCCCGATATTCAGCACCGGCGGCTAGCTGTCAGTACTGAACTTTAAACCCAGATATTCAGGAATGGGGCCGTATCTAGACCTGGCATTGAATATCCGGATTGCACGCATTTGTTGATTACTAACTGAGCAGCGGCGATATTGAGCCGCTACCTGGTTAGCGATACATAATGAAAGTTAGGCCAGTATTTCCTGCACTTGGCTTTTGCCACATATTGTCACTGCACAGTTAGCAATAGGCGCTGCCTCCACTCCATCCCAGAATGCCCCCGACACTGACCAGTTAGCATGTAGGGGTGGCACCCATGTTAGTGTCGCTGAATAGCCTACAGATCAGCATTTCCATGCTTTGCAGGTCTGCACACCGTACAAATGTCTTTAAATATCTCCCCCTATCTCTGCAGAATTTCTCCGGGACCTGCAGCAGCAACAATGACTTCCAACAGCCCTGTGGCGCTCACCTAAACCTCCAGTGCTGCAGGGTTGTTTGTGTTTCTACCCCCTCCAGTACCCGATGCTGACTTCTTGTCATATTTTGTTTGGCTTAGTTTTGTTTTGTTTTTTCCCCAGCCACTTTTCTTTCTGTTTGTGAGACTGTTTTTAAAATTGTATTTCGATCCCTTATATGATGCATGCTATTTATCTCGTATTGTACTATATTTCAGAAACAAAATTAAAATATAAAAACAGCCCAACAGCTGTCATATTTTTGGAGTTTGTTTTGAAATGAAATGAAGCAAGGGCTTTTATGTTGCATTGTTCATTTCATTTCTAAAGAAATGCACATCTCTTATAACTTAATGTTTTTTATACTACTTTATCATTTTAGTTAAAGTAGTTTATATCGTAACTTAAACTTGGTAATGCCCATTAAACAGAGACATTAATAACCTGGATTCTTCTGAGGCAAGTGAGTTGCCCTAGGTCAGTGATGGCTAACCTTTTTGAGCCCGAGTGCCCAAACTGCCGCACAAAACCAAAGAATTTCCTCAAAGTGCCAGCACGTCAATTTGCATAAATATTTGCATAATGCTAACATACACTAACTTTTAGTAAACATGTCTCTTAATGAGTGTATGGATAAAGACAGACTAAAAGATTTCTACATTACTATAATCCAGTGCCAACCGCCAGGCACATTAGGAACTACTACAAACACTGCCCATTTAGAACCAATAGCAAACCCGCCGTATCCTAACAGCACTACCAGGACTCACAAAGCACCACACCATACCTATCAAAAGGCAACACTGCAAATATTAAACCAATACATTTCAGACAATAACAATACATGACCTACTGGGGAAAGAGAACAAGTGGCAATGTCAAAAAGGAATTACATAAACAGAATACCTCAGCTCAGTTACACAGTTGCAATTGCTCCAGCCACTTTCTTCTGGTTTCTTCATGTTTTCTGCTAACTCTCCATCATCTGCTGTCCATTTGTCCTTTCTTCTCTCTTCTAGTTTTTTTCCATTCTCTCTCTCTACATCCGCTTTAACATACTAATCTTTCTCCTTTTGCTCTTTCCTCATTCCTATTTCATCCACTCAAATTTTACCCCTCCATCCTCAATCCCCACTTACTCTCCCAATACCCGGCCAATTGTAGATTTTTTATCCCTCCCACACAAAATATTTTCCCCTCTCCATTTTACTCTCCCAGCCCCATCCCATTCTAATCCTCCCCCAACATCAGCTCCCTTCTAGTTCCAGCCTCACCCAGCATCCATTCCCTTCTAGTCCCTGCATCAGCCCATTTCCAGTCCTAGCCCCCCATCAGCCCATTTCCAGTCCTAGCAACCCCCCAACCCAATACCAGTCCTAGCCCCCCCCATCAACCCACTTCCAGTCCTAAACCCCCATCACCCCATTTTCAGTTTAAGCCCCCCCTATAACCCATTACCAGTCCTAACCCCCCCCATCACCCCATTTCCAGACAGCCCCCATCAGCCCACAGCCCATTAGCAGTCCTACCCCCCCAGCCCATTAGCAGTCCTACCCCCCCCCCGCACCGCCCGCCCCGCCCGCCCTTAGCAGTCCTAACCCCCCCAGCCCATTAGCAGTCCTAACCCCCCCCCCCCTCCCCCCCTCCCTGCCCATTAGCAGTCCTAACCCCCCCTCCCTCCCTCCCTCCCCGCCCATTAGCAGTCCTAACCCCCCCCTCCCTCCCTGCCCATTAGCAGTCCTAACCCCCCTCCCTCCCTCCCTCCCTCCCTGCCCATTAGCAGTCCTAACCCCCCCTCCCTGCCCATTAGCAGTCCTAACCTCCCCACCCCTCCTCCCCTCCCTGCCCATTAGCAGTCCTAACCCCCCCTCCCTCCCTCCCTCCCTGCCCATTAGCAGTCCTAACCCCCCCCCCCTCCCTCCCTCCCTGCCCATTAGCAGTCCTAACCCCCCCCCCCTCCCTCCCTCCCTGACCATTAGCAGTCCTAACCCCCCCTCCCTCCCTCCCCCCCTCCCTCCCTGCCCATTAGCAGTCCTAACCCCCCTCCCTCCCTGCCCATTAGCAGTCCTAACCCCCCCTCCCTCCCTCCCTCCCTGCCCATTAGCAGTCCTAACCCCCCCTCCCTCCCTGCCCATTAGCAGTCCTAACCCCCCCTCCCTCCCTCCCTGCCCTGCCCATTAGCAGTCCTAACCCCCCTCCCTCCCTGCCCATTAGCAGTCCTAACCCCCCCCTCCCTGCCCATTAGCAGTCCTCCCCCCCCCTCCCCCTCCCTGCCCATTAGCAGTCCTAACCCCCCCCTCCCTGCCCATTAGCAGTCCTAACCCCCCCCCTCCTCCCTGCCCATTAGCAGTCCTAACCCCCCCTGGCAAATTTTTTTTAAAAAAAAGCAGGCTCTGGCTGCTGCCGCGGCAGATTGCAATGTCCCGCGGGGCCCCCTCCGCCCGCTAAGCCCCTCTGCAAGGGCTTTCAGATTCGCGAGGGAGAGCATCTCCCTCGCGTCTCTGTTAAGCACGCAGGGGCTAATGGGAAATTTCCCATCAGTCCCTCGCGTCTAAAGGGGCTGATGGGAAATTTCCCATTAGCCCCTGCGGGCTTAACAGAGACGCGAGGGAGACACTCTCCCTCGCAAATCTGAAAGCTCTTGCAGAGGGGCTTAGCGGGCGGAGGGGGCCCCGCGGGACGCTGCATTCTGCCCTTGCCGCGTCCGCGGCAGCAGTCAGAGCCAGATTTTTATTTTTCTGCGGACCTTCCCGCGTGCCAGCTGCAAGGCCTTCGCGTGCCACAGCTGGCACGCGTGCCATAGGTTCGCCATCGCTGCCCTAGGTCATAAGGAGTGTTAGTGGGAATGAAACCCTAGTATCTTGGTTACACAGTCAGTATGCAAACCATTAGGCTACTCCTCCACTCTTGCATGCTCTAGTACAAGGGTTCTCAATCCAGTTTTTGGGACACACCTAACCAGTCAGGTTCTCATGATAACCACAGTGACTATCCATGAGAAAGATTTGCTTGCACTGCCTCCATTGTATGCAAATCTCTCTCTGAAATATGAGATTGCAGACCTGCTATTAGTAATCTGTGAATTTTCATTAAAATCATCTGTAATACCTGAAGATTGGAGGATCGCCAATGTAACCCCGATTTTTAAAAAGGGTTCCAGGGGTGATCCGGGAAACTACAGACCGGTGAGCCTGACGTCAGTACCGGGAAAAGTGGTAGAAACCATCATAAAGAACAAAATTACTCAGCATGTAGATAGTCATGGCCTAATGGGAGACAGCCAACATGGCTTTAGACAAGTAAGATCTTCTCTTACTAATCTGTTATGTTTTTTTGAAGGTGTGAATAAACAGGTGGACAAAGGTGAGTCAATTGATATAGTATGTCTGGACTTTCAGAAAGCCTTTGACAAGGTCCCTCATCAGAGACGTTTGGCAAAACTAAAGAGTCATGGGATAGGGGGAAGTCTACTATTGTGGATCAGGAACTGGTTAAAAGATAGAAAGCAATGGAGAAAGGTGAATAGTGGTGTACCCCAGGGATCTGTGCTGGGTCCGCTGCTTTTTGACATATTCATAAATGACCTGGAAAGGGGAATAACGAGTGAGTTTATCAAATTTGCAGATGACACAAAACTAAAGTTGTTAAAACCCAAGAGGATTGTGGAAAATTGCAAGAGGATCTTGATAAATTGGAAGACTGGGCATCAAAATGGCAGATGAAATTTAATGTGGACAAGTGCAAAGTTATGCACCTAGGGAAGAATAACCCAAACTATGGTTACACGATGCAAGGTTCCACATTAGGAACGACCACCCAGGAAAAAGATTTAGGCGTCATTGTGGATAACATGTTAAAACCCTCAGCCCAGTGTGCAGCGGTGGCCAAGAGAACAAATAGAATGCTAGGTATCATAAGGAAAGGAATGGAAAATAAAACAAAAGATATTATAATGCCTCTATATCGTTCCATGGTGAGACCGCACCTTGAATATTGTGTGCAATTCTGGTCGCCGTATCTTAAACAGGATATAGCGTTATTAGAAAAGGTGCAGAGAAGAGCCACCAAAATGGTAAAGGGGATGGAAGGATACTCCTATGAAGAAAGGCTAAAAAGGTTAGGGCTTTTTAACCTGGAAAAGAGATGGCTGAAGGGAGATATGATAGAAGTCTATAAATTAATGAATGGAGTGGAATGGGTAAACGTAGATCGATTGTTTACATTATCAGAATATAGAAAGGCTAGGGGACATGCAATGAAGCTACAGGGTAAACTATTTAAGACTAATAAAAGAAAATATTTCTTCACTCAATGTGTAATCAAACTCTGGAATTTGTTACCGGAGGATGTAGTAAAGGCTGTTAGTGTAGCTGGGTTTAAAAAAGGTTTGGACAAGTTCCTGGAGGAAAGGTCCATAAACCATTATTAAGAAGGGACCCAGGATATCAATGTCTGACCCAGTACTAGCATTGTGGAACCTGTGTCTTTTGGAGAAACTGCTAGGTATGTATGACCTAGATTGGTCACTGTTGGAAACAGGATACTGGGCTTGATGGACCTTGGTCTGACCCAGTATGGCATATCTTATGTTCTCATGTTCTTATGTTCTCATGCTTATTCATTGTGGCTATCCTGACAACCTGATTGACTAGATGTATCCTGAGGTCTGGAAGGTAAAACTCCTAGTAGTATTAGCATTTTCTTTTTTTCAAAAATAAATGATATCTAGTCCAGGGATTTATTGGAAGTGGATGAGAATTCCATCAACAAAATATATTTTTTTGTTCTTACAGAGTACTCTCTTAAAAGCATTAACATGTTCTGTGTTTCCAGGGAATTTTGTATAAGAAAAATAAATAAATATTCTTTGTAGGATTAAAGAGATGGTGCAAGTCTTCATACTAAAGAGTAGAGCAGAGTCTTGTTGTCAATTATACATTTCTACCACAGTTGCAAATTAATTTGTCAGCAGTATGAGAGTTAGAAATTTCTTGGTATATGGGGAAATAATGTCAGGTCCTATAAACACTCCCGTGATTTCAAGAGATTGATTTCAAGTTTACATCTCTTATTATGTGGTTATGGCTATTAATGATGAGGATTTCACAGAGATTAAATCAAAGTCTTTAACCAGATGAAAGGCGAAACAATTAAATGTAAAACTATTTGTAACTGAGATCCTATGAGTATTGATAACAGAATTATGAGATTCATTCTGAAGCAGGTTTTAAAGGGGAATGGGGACTCTGTACTGTGCTCCCAATTATCTCACTGCATTTTCTGTATCCAACAAGGAATTTAGTGTCCAGTGAGAGGCGAAGGCACTTAAAGATAAATTTCTTGCACTTTACAGATCAAAGATCCTTTCTGCAATGGCTGAGGTGGGAGATGGCACCCACAAGAGGTAAGGGTCATTCTTCACTGAGGGCCTTGTGTATTTTCTAAATATCATGGAGAGGTTATTGGGTAGAGCCTTTGGGGGTTAGTGTAGAAGCAACCTGGGTATAAATAGCAACTTTTTAATGCGTGGAGCACCTACATGTGCAATTTGCGATTTTAGAAAGCCACTATTTACCTGAGGTGATACGTGCCACACAGAGATTGAAAGAAGACATGGTTAGGGCACAAAGAGAGAGTGGATTGGACAAGTTTTAAATATCATGTAGAAACCTTTTTGAAAAATTCTCCATGTCAGTATTTACACCTGTTCTGAGTATGCATAAATGCCTGCTTGAAGGGCACGTGCAAAAGCTGAAGCCAGCACCCCCAGATCTCCCAACATCAATCTCCCCGAAGGCTTTCCAGCATCAAATCCCTACCTGATTACTCCCCTGACATTAGTCACTCTTATGATGGACCCTGGGCATCAATCACACTCCCAATGGCCCACCTGGAATCAAGGCCCCACCAGACTCTTTCCTGATATCAAATCCTCCGATGCCTCCCGGAAGGCCCCCATCCCCTCACTCTCCTGGTCCCATCCCTGGATATTATTGAGGTTTCCAGTCACTCCAGTTCACAGTGGCTCTGGGTTCCAATCTCTTATTTTGCAGCTTGACTCCTATTGGTAGTACCATAAGATTACCTCTAGGGTTCACTGGTGCCATTTTGTAAGTAACTGGGGATTGATCCTGCTCCCACTAGATTATCAAGGACCCTGGTAAAAGCTAGGGATGGGATTAGAGGACTGGGGGGGGGGTCTTTTGTGGAACCATTGGGAGGGGGATTGATGCCAGAGGGACATTGGGGGATTGAACCTGGGGCACTATTGAAAGGATATTGAGGCGTGAAGGGGATAGTTACTGTTAATAGCAGCAATGTCTTTACACACATTTTACAAGAGGCTCTGACTTTGGCAGACCCTTTATAAAATACAGTTGTCTTTTTTTATAGTGGCTATTTTTTCACTTATACAGTACAGTGTATGTTGTTGAGGGAAAAATGCATGCTGTTGACACTACACATTGATAACCTTGCAATGTCTTTTTTGAGCTGCTAGTTCTGAGGTGTGGGGTGTGATACACATCTGTACAGACTTGTCAATGTCTATCTACATTACTGCTATTATGTGCAACTTTCTACAAGACAACTGTTACCATTATGATAGAATTACACAGTGAGTGATAGCATCAAAATTATGTACATCTTACCTACTTTTGCACACACATTCCCAAATGTTGTTTACTGTAAATTGCATGCAACTGTCAAATAAAATGAAACTGCAGAGAGATCATTTGGACCTCCGGAACTGAAGTGTGCCCATAGCTTTCTGTTTCGTTACAAGGCCAGAGACTGATCAGCCCCCCCACCCTCACATTCCATACATTTTTCAGGAGCTTCTGTTTTCTTTATCACTGGCATAGCTGGCCTATCAATACAATACAAACACAGTTCACAGAACAAACTCAAGTTATAAAGTGAGTTTTTAATCCTGGCTCCTGAAAGAAATTGCTGTAAAAAACTTTTATTACCAATCTTGTTGTTAAATGCCTGTTTCTCCTCAGGATCCAGTTCTCAAAGGGGGATATTTTAGAAGCCCTACAGACGTGCAAATATGAAGACGTCCCTGGAGCTATTTTAGAAAACAGATTTCAAAAGCATCCCTAGTGCCTCTGTATCGCTCCATGGTGTGACCACACATTGAATATTGTGTGCAATTCTGCTCACCGTATCTTTAAAAAAAAGTAGTGGAATTAGAAAAGGCATAGAAAAGAGCCACCAAAATGATAAAGGTGATGGAAGGATACTCCTACAAGGAAAGGCTTAAAAGGTTAGGGCTCTTCAACTTAGAAAAGAGATGGCTGATGGGAGATATGAGAGAGGTCTATAAAATAATGAAGGGAGTAGAATGGAAAAACGTTAATCGTTTTTTTACTCCTTCAAAAAGTAGAAAGACTAAGGGAAAATGCGATGAAGCTACAATTTAGCACATTTAAGATTAATCAGAGAAAATATTTTTTCATTCAACACGTAATCAAAATCTGGAATTCATTACCGGAGGATGCAGTAAAAGCTGTTAGTGTAGTTTGGTTTAATAGATGTTTTGACAAATTCCTGGAGGAGAGGTCCATAAACCATTATTAAGGAGGACAAGCATGGAATCTGAGTATCTTTCTGGGAACCTGACAGGTACTTGAGACCTGGATTAGCCGCTGTTGGAAACAGGATACTGGGCTTCAAGGACTCTTTATCTGACTCAGTATAGCATATCTTATGGGCATATCAGTATGGCATATTTTATTAATTTGCCTGGATCCTCGAAGGGCTATGCGCCGACAGGTGCATAACCCTCACTGCTGATCTTCAAATCGGATATTCAATGTCACGGCGACGGCTTTGAATATCTGGTGGTCGCCACCAAAGCCGAAGGCCGCCAGGTTTTCCTCGCCAATCTGCTCCGCCCTGGAATGCCCCCAACAAGCTCTGATGCTAACCAGATAGCAGTGGGGTGCGTAGGGGACTTAAATGGGAATATTCAACGGCACTAACCATGTAAGTACCATTGAATATCCCTATCTACAGCATTTATACAGTTCACTGAGCTGTAAACTGTGTAAATGCCTTTTGAATAATGGGTCCTAGGTTCTTAAGAAGACTACCAAAAGGGACTGCTACTGCTGGAAAGAAATTTGTACTTGTAAGTATTTACCTGCTCGGAAATTCTGTACATCTTGAGGAAAAGGGATTTCTTTGGGTTCAAGCTGATAAATCTGTATTTTTTAGAACTCAGTTTTTTTGTTAAGTCAGTCAGGGCTTAGTACCACCAGAGAGCTTTCATTTAAATGTAAAGCCAATAAGGGCTTAGTACCACCACAGAGATTTTCATTTAAATCAAATCAGAGTATAGCTTAGCATAGAAGGTAGAATAGGGTAAATATTTTTTGAGTACAAAGAAATAAATTGTTTCTAGAGACCTTTATAAAGAGGCCTTCCAGATAGAAGGCAAGAGAACTGTGAAATTGTTTTAAATAGGTGTTAAAGCCAAGTGACAGATCAATGAAACATAGGGGTCTGTTTACTAAAAGGCCGGTGTTGTGCGGTCCGCGGTACCGAGCGGGTGCCGTATAAGGAGTGGGCGTTCCGTCGTGAAGAACAGAAGCTGTGATTGACAGATGCGCTAAGGTGCGCGGCGCCCGTGTGGTTAGTGCCCTGTGACATTACGGCGTTTGATCTGTGCACATAGATCACACTGCTCACGGTTTTTGGGCTTCCACTATTGTGCTGCACATTGCTGACGGAAACGGTTTCTTTTCCCTGCACAGCACCTCTAACGCGAGTGTTTCACTGGCGGTAAATTTCTTTGCAGATTCGGGCACGCTCCTGTGCGGCGAGTCTCTCCCCTCCCACATTCCGCCCACTGACCCCGTCTCTCCGCCCCTAGGGGGCCTTCCTCCGCCCTCATTTCGCCTTGGCACGCCTCTTTCGCACATTACCGCCCCGCAAATGTGCGCGTTGTCGGCGCACGCTTGCGGGACCCGTTAATGTGCCGCGCACTCGTACGGGGCGCTTAAGAGCACTTAAATACATCTTTTAGAGCGCTCATGTGCGCCCCGTACAAGTGCGCCGTTTAGTAAACAGACCCCATAGAAACATGAAGGCAATAAAAGACCACATAGCCTATCTAGTCTGCCCTTCCATCAACTAAAATAGTGCCCTTTTTTTGTTTAGAGATCCTCTGTGTTTGTCCCATGCTTTTTTTAAACTTCTTTATTTATATTTTCCAACAAAATACAAAAAAAGAGAAGAAAACCAAATTACAGTAAATCAAAATACATAATTCTTCTCTGTAACAAGAAAGAAGAAAGAAAAGGCTATTCACAGCCCACTCCACCCTGTCTCTCCCATCATCATGCGATCATCAGGGGCTATAAAAAAACAAAACAGCTGAAAGCCTCCAAGCCTACAAGGGCTATAGAAGAACAAACACTCCACTACAGAAGAAACGAGAAGATGTGTCTAATAACCCCTTATTATATCTCCTATCGTGCTTTAGAGATGTAATTCTGTAGGGGTTTCCACTTAAGAAAAGTGGAGGGTGTAAGGGATCTACCACACCATGGCATTTGCTCATATTTGCAGCATAAGCACAAGCGATTCCACCATTCATGCCAACTAAGCTCTTCTGTATGTTTCCAGTTAGAAATAACAAGATGAAGGGCCACTCCCAACATGAAGTCAAATAAAAACTGACAATCCCTTTATAACGATGAGATGTCAATTGCTGATCAAAAAACGACCACAGACCAGGAGAGAGTGCCCAGAATCCCAGCACCTCTTGAATGCAATTCCATATTGAAACCCAATAAGACTGAATGTTAGGGCAATCATACACCACATGTCTCAAAGTACCGACATCTCTCCGACAAGACCAACAATCATTCCCAGCTGCCTTATCCCATTTAGCAACTTTTACCGGAGTAAAGTGCGCTCTATGCACAAAGAAGTACAAAGCTTGTGAGACAGAGGAAGACTGGGAAACCCTGTATATCTTATTTCAGAATTTTGTCCAGGTTTCCGGAGAAAGAACTTCCCCAGTGTCATGTTTCCATATTCGTTGAACACCAATGGCCTGAGGACTGTTATTCTAAACCACCAGTTTATAACATTGAGAAGCCACCCCAGAGGTCATATATACTGAGCTTATCTTACTCATCAACCCCCACTCGTCAGACAACGATGTAATATCCAACTGGGATTTCTCTATATAATGCCTCAGCTGAATCCACTGAAAGTATAGGGATTAAGGCAAATCAAATTCACTTTGCAAAGATGAAAAAGGTTTCCACTTGCCATCCATTATCAGTTGGCCAACACTCCAAATGATCCTACTAAACCATTTTTTGCCATGCGAATGAACTTTGATTAATTTTAAAATAAGGACTATGCCAGATGGGTATTAATTTTGATAGGCAATCCTCCTTAGAAATTGCATTTGCTGTTGAAAAAGCCTTCTGAGTGTCTGATATAACCCTATGAGACTTCAACCTCCCAATAGACACCATGCCAGGAAGAAAACTCAAGGGGAGAGGAGTACTTAATCTCTCTTCTATTTCAAGCCATGCTGGGTGTATACCTATGGCCCCCTCCACCCATCGTGAACCTTGTTTTAGTAAAAAAGCCCAGTGATAGGCCTGAAAGTCAGGTAAATTCACCCCCCCCCCCCACACCCTTCCTCTTTTTTAGATTTGAGTTTCCTGAGAGCAATTCTAGGCGGTTTATTTTTCCATAGAAATGGAACCAGAATCCTTTCAATTTGATGATAAACTTTACTTGTAAGAAAGACTGGTAGCATTTCTAATATATAATTCACTTTAGGAGTAATAGTCATTTTTATAGCTTCAAGACGACTCCACCAAGAAAGATAGACCAGCAACCACTTTGCTGTTACATTACGAACTGTAGATAGGATTTATTTTTCATTGTATTGTATGGTTACACTAAGTGGGTAGCAATAGTGAACTCCCAAATACTTCACCATCTTAGGCTCCCATAGAAAAAGGAACTCCTCCATATCCATCCTACATACTTTTGAGTTCAAGGGGAAGGCGACAGACTTTGACCAATTAATTTTATAGGAAGGAACAGAAGAACAGATACCAAGACTGGCAGAATATTCAGGTTTTACAAGCCCCTTTTATTTACCCCTACGCGTTTCGGCCATTGGCCTTCCTCAGGGGGATATCAAATCAGGGAGCACACCTCGAAAAAACATATTCAAAATTAAAAACACCATCAAAAGACAAATCATTAAATAAATAATTAAAAGAAGTGAAAATAAATATAAACATGCAAATTGTTATAATCAATAAAATCAATATAACAATCTGTTTGTGCAATAAAAACACCAATAAAATCAAAACATATATGTGTATGTGCATTAAGCCATTGTCTATTAACCCTATTATATATGAGATGAGGAGGATACTATATGACAGGTAAAACATGTGTCTAATTAATACCTAAACGATTGTGTGACATAAACCACTGAAATAGATAATTAAAAGTCAAAATAAGAAAATGTCTAGCATGGGCATTTAAAATACTTCACCTAGGGGTCTGTTTACTAAACGGCGCACTTGTACGGGGCGCACATGAGCGCTCTAAAAGATGTATTTAAGTGCTCTTAAGCGCCCCGTACGAGTGCGCGGCACATTAACGGGTCCCGCAAGCGTGCGCCGACAACGCGCACATTTGCGGGGCGGTAATGTGCGAAAGAGGCGTGCAAAGGCGAAATGAGGGCGGAGGAAGGCCCCCTAGGGGCGGAGAGACGGGGTCAGTGGGCGGAATGTGGGAGGGGAGAGACTCGCCGCACAGGAGCGTGCCCGAATCTGCAAAGAAATTTAACGCCAGTGAAACACTCGCGTTAGAGGTGCTGTGCAGGGAAAAGAAACCGTTTCCGTCAGCAATGTGCAGCACAATAGTGGAAGCCCAAAAACCGTGAGCAGTGTGATCCATGTGCACAGATCAAACTCCGTAATGTCACAGGGCACTAACCACACGGGCGTCGCGCACCTTAGCGCATCTGTCAATCACAGCTTCTGTTCTTCACGACGGAACGCCCACTCCTTATACGGCACCCGCTCGGTACCGCGGACCGCACACCACCGGCCTTTTAGTAAACAGACCCCCTAGTGATACATTCACTAGATAACAATAAGGCTTATGTATGTTTTTAAAAAATGTTTCAGAACACACTGAGTTTGACATGATGTATTCTACCTTATTCATGTAGGTGTTTGTATGCATGGCAGTTTGTTTAAATCTGTTACAATTTCTTTTTGATAATCTGTTCTTAATGTACAAGATGGTCCATGCTAGACATTTTCTTATTTTTATTTTAATGATAAAGGAACCCTAAGGGGCATGTTTACTAAAGAACGCTATTTCGCCGCGTCCCGTTATCGCGTGGTAAGATACATTACCTCGCGATAATGGTGCTTTAACGTGCGATAAGGTACCTTACCGCGCAATAACGGGACGCGGTGCAAATAGCGTTCTTTAGTAAACATGCCCCTAAGTTTTTATAAACAGGTATTTGTAATAATAACATACAACGCGTTAGTGGTTCTATTCCTTATTATTAGGTTCATTTTGGAAAAGACAATAACAACCCAAAAATTGTTAAGAACAACAAGGATAGTATAATATTTTATTTTTATTTATTTTATTTAAACGGACTTGGTATACCGCTTTCTCATGAAATCAAAGCGGTTGGCACAGCAAACAATCAATGAAAGGGGGGTTGTCAGTAGCATGCAGTGGGTGATTTGTCACAGTGTGCTGTGTGGGTGAGTGTGGTTGATTTTGATGTGAAGCTATATACATTGTGTGCTTATGATACATATTTACAGTTATGTAATTACAATGATGGCTATGTTAACTTAAATGGTTGGTTAAGAGTTATTCTGTGAGGTCCTTGAAATGGTCTCTGAATAGTTCAGTTTTAAGCTGCTTTCTGAATAGTAGGAATTCCATTCTTTTTCTGATTAGTTAGCAACCATTTCAGGTTCCATTATGATCATGAAACCTTTAAAACCAAGGTTATGTTAGGGTACAACTCATCCTCCAGTCCAGACATTGTAACATGATAATTCTTTGATACATAATTTTATGTTCATGCTCCTCCTTTGTCTTGCCTATTTTATACTCATTCTTAAGTGGAGGGATCTTCAGTACTCTTTTTTAATAAAGTGTGGCGGTACCATCTCTGTCACCGACACCCATGAGTGGTGTCTAAAATGTTTAGGTCCTGACCACTCCATCACGGAATGTATGGCCTGTGCCATGATGTCTAAAAGAGGTCAGCAGAACCGAGCTGCTAAGCTCAGTACCCGGTTTCTCTCTGATGCAGCCTCGGTGGCATCAACGTCTTACTTCCTCCAGTGGATCTCAGGTAACTAAACACAAGTCTAGCCGGTCCTCAAAGTCATTGCCCTTGAGGATTCTGCACCGGCAAAATTGTCTCGACGGGAGGCTTCGGCTTCCAAAGCATTATCGGGGCTCCAGGACGTTCTCGAGGCCTCAACCTCGGCAGAACTACTGGTGCCATGCTCTAGGGTACTGGCTGTTTTCTCCAGTACCGACATCCAGGCATCGGCAGCGTCGATAGACCAGAGATTCCTGGCTATTGAACGCAGTCTGGTGGCTATCCTTGCGGCATCGACACCCTCGGAACCGCGTCAGACAGTTCAACCGGTACCAACACTGGCTCCGGCACCGGTATCGGTATCGGTACCGATAGCATCGGCATCGACATCGGTGTCCGCATTGCCGGCACCCAGTCATGTGATGCCCTCCGGTACCCATACACCGGTACCGATTACTCCCAGTACCGACTTCGGTCGGTACGGGTATCAGGCTCTTCAAGAGCATCCGGACAGACGGTACTTTGAGTCCTCAGAAAAATCGGAGGATTCTGACTGTTCTGTCGATGCAGGAATGCTTCTTTCAGAGGAGCCTTCCTCCCCTAAGCACAGGATGTCTCCTCCAGAGGATATTTCCTTTTAGGACTTCATCAGGGAGGTGACTCGAGGTCTGTCCATTACTGTGGCTCCTGAATCAGAGCCCAGAGCAAAGGAGTTGGAAATTTTAAAATATCCCAAAGCTCCTAAAGAGGCAGCTACTCTACCCATCCATGAGATCTTGCATGATCTCATGCTAAGAAAGTGGGAGACGCCTCTTACCACCTCTCCTCACTCTCGTAGACTGGATACCATGTATCGAGTCCCTCCTTGTCCTGGTTTCCAGAAGACTCAGCTTCCTCACCACTCGATTGTAGTGGAATCAGCTATGAGAAGGATCAGAAGTGCAAAGAGACATGCCTCTTATCCTCCAGGATGCGAGTGCATAACTTTGGATGCATTTGGACGTCGTACTTTCCAAGCTTCCATGCTTTCTGCCAGGATCAGTTCCTATATTTTATATATGGGAATGTTCCCGAAGGAAGTTACAGGGGATTTAGAGGTTTTGAGCCCTCTTCTTCCTGAGGATAAAAGACAGGACTTTCTCACATTGATCAAACATGCCCATGATGTTTCTAAATTTGTCAACCGTGCAGCTTTTGACTGTTTTGAGTGCATAAGCAAAACCTCTGCCATTGCCATAGGTGCACGCAGGGCCGGCCCGTCCATTGAGCAAGAATGTTTTTTGCACAGAGCCCCGCGTTTCAGGGGGCCCCGCGCAAAGAACATTCTTCTTTTTTAAAAATTAAATTAAAAAACAAAAAAGCTGGCTGCTGCGGCTTTCGCAGCCTGGCTGAGCCCCTCTGCGCCAGCTTTCAGATACGCGAAGGGAGAGTGTTTCCCTCGCGTCTCTGTTAAGCCCGCAGGGGCTGATGGGAAGTAGGGGCTGATGGGAAATTTCCCATCTGCCCTTGCGGGCTTAACAGAGATGTGAGGGAAACACTCTCCCTTCGCGTATCTGAAAGCTGGCACAGAGGGGCTCAGCTGGGCCGGGAGAGCTCAGCCGGGCAGAGGGGGACCCCGCGGGACACTCCATTCTGCTGCTGCTGCGGTGGCAGCGGCAGCAGACAGCTTTTTTTTTTTAAATTTTCTATGAGCCGATGGGGGGGGGGTTAGGACTGGTAATGGGCTATGGAGGGGGTTAGGACTTGACTTGAGGTGGGCTGTGGGCTTTTGGGGGGGTTAGGACTGGTAATGGGCTGTGGACTGATGGGGGCTGTCTGGAAATGGGGTGATGTGGGGTTAGGACTGGTAATGGGCTATGGGGGGGTTAGGACTGATAATGGGCTATGGGGGGGGGGGGCAAGGACAGGAAATGGGCTGATGGGGAGGGGTTAGGACTTGAGGTGGGCTGATGGGGTTATGACTGGTAATGGGCTGTGGGCTGATGGGGGGGGGTTAGGACTGGCAATGGGCTATAGGGGGCTGACTGGAAATGGGCTGATGGGATTAGGACTGGAAGTGGGATGATGGGGGGTTAAGACTGGTAATGGGTTATAGGGGGGGCTTAAACTGAAAATGGGGTGATCGAGGTTAGGACTGGAAGTGGGTTGATGGGGGGCTAGGACTGGTAATGGGTTGGGGGGTTGCTAGGACTGGAAATGGGCTGAGTGGAAGGGGAGGCTTGAACTGCAAATAGCTGATGGGGAGGGGGCTTGGAATGGAAATGGGCTGTGAGGGAAGGGAGCTAGGACTGAAAATGGGCTGATGGAGCAGCTAGGATAGGACTGGAAATGGGCTGTTGGGGGGAGCTAAGACTGGAAATGGGCTGTGGTGTGGGCTTGAATTGAAATGGACTCATGGAGGGGCTAGAACTGAAAGTAGGCTCATGGGGGGCTTGGACTGGAATTGGGCTGAGTGGAGGGGAGCTAGGATTTGACATGGGCTGATTGTGGGGCTAGGAAATGACTAGAAATGGGCTGATGGGGGGCTAGGATTGGAAATGAGCTGATGAAGGGACTCGGACTGGAAATGGATGGGGGAGCTAGGACTGGAAATGGGTTGATGGGGGGCTAGGACTGGAAATGGGCTGATGCAGGGACTAAAAGGGAATGGATGCTGGGTGAGACTGGAACTAGAAGGGAGCTGATGTTGGGGGAGGATTAGAATGGGATGGGGCTGGCAGAGTAAAATGGAGAGAGGAAAAATATTTTGTGTGGGAGGGATGAAAAATCTACAATTGGCCGGGTATTGGGAGAGTAAGTAGGGATTGAGGATGGAGGGGTAAAATTTGTGTGGATGAAATAGGAATGAGGAAAGAGCAAAAGGAGAAAGATTAGTATGTTAAAGCAGATGTAGAGAGAGAGAATGGAAAAAAAACTAGAAGAGAGAAGAAAGGACAAATGGACAGCAGACGATGGAGAGTTAGCAGAAAACATGAAGAAACCAGAAGAAAGTGGCTGGAGCAATTGCAAATGAAAAAAAATGCACAAAAGGTAGAAAGATATCTCTTTATTATGAATTTATTAACTGGAATATGAAAGCTCTGGGAAATGTGCATCATTAACGTCTGCGCTTTGTTTGGTACAAGAGGAAATTAATTTATAGTTTTATTTCTACAGTGTTGTTGTACATTCCAAGTTTGGCTTTTGGGGTTCCCAGTTTAATTATTGTCTTCCTGTTTCTAAATTGTGATTCCTTGTTTGGTGATGGTCTATGTTCTGCATGTGTAACTGAGCTGAGGTATTCTGTTTATGTAATTCCTATTTGACATTGCCACTTGTTCGCTTTCCCCAGTATTCTCTGAAATGTATTGGTTTAATATTTGCAGTGTTGCCTTTTGATAGGTAGGGTATGGTGCTTTGTGAGTCCTGGTAATGCTGTCAGGATACGGCGGGTTTGCTATGGGTTCTAAATGGGCAGCGTTTGTAGTAGTTCCTAATGTGCCTGGCGGTTGGCACTGGAATATAGTAATGTAGAAATCTTTTAGTCTTTTTTTATCCATACACTCATTAAAAGACATGTTTACTAAAAGTTAGTGTATGGTAACATTATGCAAATATTTATGCAAATAAGGCCACTTATGCAAATGAGGCCCCGCACCGAGTCTCTGCACATGGCCCCGCACCCCCCTTGGGCTGCCCCTGGGTGCACGTAGAATTGCCTGGCTTCAGGCATCTGATATGGAGCTCTGGGTACAAGACAAACTGGGTAATATTCCTTGTACTGGTGAAAACCTGTTTGGTAAAGACTGGCAAGAAAAGGCCAATCAGTTGGATGCTGACAACTCCGCTTTGGATAGGCTTTCCAAAGACACAGCTGATCCTGCGAGAAAGAAGTCTTTCAAGAAGCCTTTCTTCTCAAAAAAGAAGAGGTTTTATCCCTCTTATTCCCAGCAGGGACGTTCTACAGGTCAGCCTACCTGGAAGGGTCAGCAACCACCTAAACAAAGGAAAGCAAAGACTGCTAAGCCTCAACCGTCTCAGCAGTCTCAGCCTCCACAAGGCCTTTGACTTTCATCTAGAGAACCTAGCCTTCCTGGCCCTCAATGGACCAGAGCCTTCCACCATTCCAGGAAGGTTATGTCACTTTGCCCCCAGGTGGGAGCAGATAACAGCAGAGCAGTGGACACTCGCCATTATAAGAGAGGGGTACAAGCTGCACTTCCTGTGCATGCCCCCTTCCACCATGGTAAGACAGTTCGATTCTCAGACCTCTCTCATCAACCTGTTAGATCGAGAGGTCACTATGCTTCTTGCCCAAGGGGCAATAGAAGAAGTACCCATTCATCAACAGGGTACAGGGTTTTACTCCCCCTATTTCCTTATCACAAAGAAAACAGGGGGATACAGACTTATTTTGGACCTCAGAGAATTGAACAAATTCCTCTTCAAAGAGAAATTCAAGATGATTTCTTTAGGAACTCTGCTGCCATATCTTCAGAGTCAGGATTGGCTTTGTTCTCTAGATCTCAAGGATGCGTACACTCATGTTCTCATCCACCCAACTCACAGGAAGTTCCTTCGGTTCCTTTTTCAAGGAAAGCACTACCAATACAGGGTGCTTCCTTTTGGCTTGGCCTCAGCACCAAGAGTGTTCACGAAATGCATGGCTGTGGTAGCGGCATTTCTCCGCACTCTAGGGATATTCGTCTTCCCCTACTTAGACGACTGGCTCATTCGAGCCCCATCAGAGTCAGAGGCCATGACTTTCTCTATCTTGCACAATGCGTGTCCTTCAATATTTGGGTCTGGTCATAAACATCCCAAAATCCAGTCTAACTCCCACTCAGTCTCTAGAGTTCATAGGAGCTTTTCTGGATACCAGAAAAGCAAGGGCCTATCTTCCCCAGGCCCGTTGCCTTCGCATGGTGCAGTTAGCTTCTCAAGCAGTGCTGAAGCCTCATCTCACTGCCTGAAAAATGCTACAACTACTAGGCCACATGGCATCTACCGTGCATGTGGTTCCTTATGCTCGCCTCCATATGAGAGCAGCCCAATGGACTTTATCCACTCAGTGGACCCAAGCATCAGGGTGCCTGTCAGACAAGATAGCAAACACAAATTGCCTTATTTTGTCCCTCCAATGGTGGCAGTCCACTCAGAACCTGTTGCTGGGGTCCCCCTTTCAACAACCCTTACCCCAGGCAACTCTCACAACAGATGCTTCACCAATGGGTTGGGGAGCTCATTTGCAAGACCTCTCCACTCAAGGCACCTGGACTCCACAGGAGACTCATCTACATATCAATCTCTTGGAGCTCAGAGCAATCTTCCTTGCTCTTCGAGTGTTCCACACCTTGCTCAGCTACAGGACAGTCCTCATTCATACAGACAATCAAGTAGCCATGTTCTACGTGAACAAGCAGGGGGGAACAGGCTCTCTGTCACTTTGCAACGAAGCTTTGCGACTATGGGCCCTCGCCAGAGAGCATCAGATTCATCTCCTGGCAGTGTATCTTCCAGGCATACAAAACTCTTGGGCAGACAGACTCAGTCGAGTTCTGCTTTCACACGAGTGGTCTCTGCATGCAGACCATGTGGCCAAGATTTTTCAAATTTGGGGAACCCCGGACATAGACCTCTTTGAAAGTCCGTGGAATGCCAAACTTCCCCAGTTCTGTTCCAGAATTCCGTCTCAGGGCTCTCAGGCCAGGAATGCTTTCCTCCTTTGCTGGGGTCAAGACTTCCTGTATGCCTTTCCACCCATTCCCCTAATTCCCCAAACCCTATTCAAGCTTCAGAGAGACAGAGGTCATATGATTCTCATAGTTCCACATTGGCCACGGCAAGTGTGGTACCCTATGCTTCTACATCTCTCTCAAGCTCCCTCCCTGGAGTTAGGGTCTGCTCCAGATCTCCTGTCTCAGGAGAACGGAATGTTATGGCATCCCAATCCCCAGTCTCTGTATCTCAGGGCTTGGTTGCTGAAGGCCTAGACCTTCATGATCTTAACCTTCCTCAGCCAGTAAAGGATATCCTTTATGCTTCCAGGAAGCCTTCCACAAGATGCTCCTATGCTTTCAAGTGGAAAAGGTTTACCATATGGTGTTCGCAGAAGGGTCTTAACCCCCTTGTGATACCTCTGGAATCATTACTGGAGTATCTCCTTCATTTATCCAATGCAGGACTTAAAACTAATTCAGTAAGAGTCCATTTGAGTGCTTCTTTCAAGCCTCTAAATGGACAACCTATTTCCTCCCATCCTCTTATAACAAGATTTATGAGAGGCCTTCTTCTAACTAAGCCTGGGAGGAGCCTAATGGGATTAGGCCCCCACCGGTGGCATGGGACTTAAACCTGGTTCTTGGTCAGCTCATGAAGCCACCTTTCAAACCCTTAGCTACTACTTCATTGAAATTCCTTTCTTGGAAGGTTATCTTTCTCATTGCAATCACATCAGCATGCCGCATCAGTGAGTTGCAGGCACTAGTAGCTAATCCACCTTATACAAGGTTCCATCATGACAAGGTAGTCCTTAGGACTCATCCACCCTTTATGCCAAAGGTGGTCTCGCCTTTTCATTTAAACCAAGCAGTCTACCTGCCTGTGTTTTTTCCAAGGCCTCATGCATCTAATGCAGAAAGGAATCTTCATACTTTGGACTGTAAAAGAGCTTTAGACTTTTACTTGCAAAGAACACAGCAACATAGAAAGTCCTCTCAACTCTTTGTTGCTTTTGATCCTTCTCATTTGGGACTTCCAGTCTCCAAGAAAACACTGTCCAACTGGATTGCACAGTGTATTTCCTTTGCCTATCAGAGTAAGAATCTTCCTCTGGAGGGCCATGTCACAGCTCACAATGTGAGAGCCATGGCAGCTTCAATGGCTCATCTGCACTCTGTGTCTATCGACAACATCTGTCGAGCAGCCACTTGGGCCTCGGTTCATACCTTTACAGCCCATTACTGCTTGGACAAGGACTCCCGCCGGGATGCCTTGTTTGGTCAGGCTGTTCTCCAACACCTGTTCCATACCTAATCAACTCCTACCCACCATCCCTGGTTGGATGCCAGAGATCCATGGGGGGAAGTGGAGCCCTTTCACAGGGACACACAACTTCTGGGGTCTCTCCCTGGCATCTAAAGCTGGGGAGTCCCCATATGTGAAGACTGCATTCCTGCTTGTTCCTGGAGATAGCATAGTTACTCACCTGTAACAGGTGATCTCCGGGAACAGCAGGAATTTAGTCGTCACAACCCACCCACCTCCCCTAGGAGTTGTATCTCTCTATCTTTCTCTTTCCCTCTCTCTCTCTCTTTGTCTCAGCTTTAAACTCAACTGGAGAGAGGCAGTTGGGAAAGGCAGGAAGGCCACACGCAGGTGCTGTGAGATGCTCCCAAAAGCTTCCTAATTGGACGCTGGGGAGCGTTCCCGCACAGGCTCCGTCAGTACCGACGATACCCATATGTGAAGACTAAATTCCTGCTGTTCCCGGAGATCACCTGTTACAGGTGAGTAACTATGCTTTACATGTGTTTTATCATTTATGTATTATTAAGTGATTGATAATTGACTTTTAATTATCTATTTCAGTGGTTTATGTCTTTTATTTGAAAGAAAGTTTTTACAAAAAGTTATAGGTGACATATTTTTATGTTTTTATGAATTTTATCATTATCTATTATATTTCTTATTCACACGATCATTTAGATATTAAATAGACACATGTTTTACCTGTCATACAGTATCATCCTCATCTCATATATAATAGGGTTAGTAGACAATGGTTTAATGCCCACACACATATATGTTTTGATTTTATTGGTGTTTTTATTGCACAAACAGATTGTTGTTATATTTATTTTATTAATTATAACAATTTGCATGTTTATATTTATTTTCATTTCTTTTAACACTTGAAGCCCCAAAGTGCCACTGCTAGAACCACGTCAGTCATGTTCCGTGACTTTGTTAGAAAGGTCAAGATGTTCAAATATGTGCATCGAAAATTAATGACAGATGCACCACCTAGCGGGAAAATGAATTTATACCTAGAAGCCCCAAAGTACATCAATTGACGCCCTCAATTGTCTTGGATGCGTCAATTGACGTACTTTGGGGCTTCTAGGTATAAATTCATGTTCCCACTAGGTGGCACATCTCAATCACTGTTTACAGTTTTACTCCAACATTACAAACAATAAACACATGATGATGTCATGTAATGACATCACATACTGCACATATTTAACAAATAAGCAACTTCACATTATTTCACATCTGCATTTCATGCTAAACGGAGTCATCATGATAATGCGTCAATTAACACACTTTGGGGTTTCTAGGTAAAATTCTTTTTGGGGCTTCTAGTGTTAATTACACAGGTACACTAAAAAAAAATTTTTTAAACTGCCTCTAATGTTTCGATTGATTTTTACGTTTTTTGGTGCGCTGAATCCAAATCTGGTAACCAATTTGCTCCATCACGTACAGATTTTTTGCTACATTGGGTTAGCAGTTTGAGGTGAACGTTTCAGATTGAGTGCGATCGAGATAAAAGTTTCTTGGATGAATTCTTTATACTAATTGTTTAGTAGTTATTCAAATAAGAATAAAGAAAATTGTAACAAGGCAGCACATAAGAATAGAGTAATGTCAACAAAACACACTGTGATGGTAGCAAAATTGTCTGCACTTAAAACAGCCACATACATGTGCACAAACATTGAGCATATAAGAGCGAGGTTAGACACAAAGCAAAGCAAAGAAATGTGCAAAAAATGTTGTACAGGTATGTATGTAAGAATAGAAAACGCAAACCGCACCATTGCAATACATGAAGACAAACACCCGATGGTGTGAAAATAAAATTCTAATAAATGAGATCCGACACTGTGGTAATAACTAGCAAATTTTTATTTCAAAGTTTAGTAAAAACACGATATTTGTCAACACAGTTTAGATTTTAAAGTCATTCTTGGGTCAATCAATCTCCTGGTGGGCCCGTTTCTTCTTCCCCCGAATGCTTTTCTTGGTGCGCTGCTTGGCGTATTTTTCATCTGGGGTTTCCCGCAGCAGCAACCAGCAGAAATCAGCCATCATAGTGGTGTTCCATCTTCCTTGGTACCTTCTCTCTGCGTCCTTGATGTCCTGGTGAAACCTTTCACCTTGTTCTTCACTGTACGCCCCCAAGTTTTCGGGAAAGTAGTTCACATGGGAGTGCAAGAAATGGACTTTCAGGCTCATGTTACAGCCTTGTTCTTTGAAGGCATTGAGCATCCTGGCAACAATATCCTTATAGTTCTCATCCCGCCTGTTCCCCAAGAATTTGAGAACAACATCCTTGAAGGAATCCCAGGCTTCTTTTTCCTTCTCAGACATCGTTTCAGCGAATGCTCCATCTGAAATGAGTTTCCTTATATCAGGGCCAACAAACACTCCTTCCTTTAGCTTTGCTTCAGAAAGTCGGGGGAACTTTGAGCAAAGGTGCCGAAAGCACTCACCATCTTTTGGAAGGGACTTGATGAATTGCTTAATGAGACCCAACTTAATGTGGAGAGGTGGTAATAGAATTTTATCACGAGGTACCAAGCTCTCATGAAGAACATTTTTCTCACCGGGTCTCAAATACTCCCGAATTGGCCAGTCTTTTTTCCCCCAGTGTAGGTCGCGGGCCCGGCTATCCCACAAGCAAAGGAAGCAGGGATATTTGGTGAAACCGGATTGCTGCCCTAATAGCATGGATAGAATTTTAAAGTCTCCACAAATCATCCACTTATGCTCATCATAACGAATCTTCTGAAGAATCAGGGCCAAATTCTCGTATTTTTCTTGGAGAATAACAGAGTGAGCAATAGGAACTGAAGCGAATGTGTTGCCATTATGCAGAAGAACACCTTTTATGCTGTCTTTTGACGAATCAATGAACAGCCGCCATTCAGCAGGATCATACTTGAGTTTAAACCTTTCCATCACTTCGTATATATCGTTGCAAAATACCAAATCTTCCTCTTTGCTGAAATACTTCAAAAATTGTGTCTCGCGGTTGCGGTACCAATAAAAAGTTGTTCCTGGTGACAATAGATTTTTCTGTTTAAGCCGAGAACCTAGCAGTTGGGCAGCATCTTTTGGGAGTCCTAAATCCCGGACTAAATCATTCAATTCAGCTTGAGAGAAAAGTTCAGGTTTCGGATCTGGTTCAGTTTCAAACTCGGAAGTACTGGACTCATCGGGAAAAGCCATCTGATGAGTCTCATCATGATCAGAACCGTCCACACAAATATGATCCAAAGATTTTGGTGGTTCAGGCACAGGTACTTCGTTGCTATGAGGCATAGGCCTAATTGCTGAGGGAAGGTTGGGGTAACTTATTACGTTCTTATTTTTTAAGTTGTATCCCTTCACAATGCAAGAGCAAAAATAGCAGTCACTGCTGTGGTCTCTTTGTTCACGCCACATCATAGGTATTCCGAAACGAAATGCTTGTTTTTTACCTTTCATCCATAAGTGTAGATCTTCCTCACATGTCTTGCACACTTTGTGAGGAGCCCACGGTTTGTCTTGATCGCCTAACTTCAAACCGAAATAGGCGAAATATACTTTTTTAATAAATGCAGAAATGTTCCTCTGCCGCTTTTTCACGGTATATTCCCCACAAATAAAACAAAAACTGTCCGGAGAGTTGACGCAACCTCTGGCTCTGTGAGCCATCACAAATACACAGCACTGCAAACTACAACTGTAGTGAACCACTTCGGAATAAAGCTGGATTACGACTGAGCAAACAAAAGGTAATAATGAACTTGCAAGAAACTGAAATTTGACAGGAACGTTCATGTCGCAACCACCGTGTTTGAGCGAGCGAACGAGGCGAGGCGAACAGGAAAGAACATGCGCCAGCGCGAGTACTGGATTTAGCCCCCCGCCTCCCAATTGTCCTGTTAATGTATAAAATGAATACAAAACACTCTAAAATATCATGAGGGAGTGTTTCTAGTTAGTTAACCATTACAACCTCTATTTTGGGCCAAGAAAATAAACTGCAGTCGGCTAAAAAGAAATTATGTGAACATTCCTTATATGGGTAAGAAATCTAATTTTGCAAGAAATCGTGACGTGATGGAACATTTTGGCTATTTTTCCTGGATTCAGCACCCCAAAATCTATAGGAATCAGTTGCAAAACTGGAGGCAGTTTTTTGGTAGTCTACCTGTGTTATTTATTTAATGATTTGTCTTTTGACGTTTTTTTTTATTTTAATTTTAATTGTAATTTTGTTTTTAATTTTGAATATGTTTTTTCGAGGTTTGCTCCCTCATTTGATATCCCCCTGAGGAAGGCCAATGGCCGAAATGTGTAGGGGTCAATAAAAGGGGTTTGTAAAACCTGAATATTCTGCCCGTCTTGGTATCTGTTCTTCTGTTCCTACGTATCCTACAGATACTTTGTTGCTTCTTGTTGTTTTTTCAATTAATTTTATAGCCAGACAATCCTGAATATTTATCTATCAATTCTAAAATGACTGGTATGGACCTAGGTGTGGTGAAAAGCAGCAAATCATCCGCATATGCAGATAGTTTAATTTCCATGCCAGCAATAGAAACACCCTTAACCATGAGACTTTGCCTTATCAGTAAGGCCAAAGGTTCCAAGGCCAGATTGAAGAGAATGGGAGAAAGGGGACAACCCCGATGGGTACCCCGCCCCAGAAGAAATTCTCTAGACTGAGTCGCATTCAGAGACATTTTCGCACTCGGTCTCACATACATAAGTTTAATTAGATTGCAGAAACCCTCACCAAATCCAAACCACTTCAGAACAGCAAACAGGAAAGGCCACTCCAACTGAGCAAATGCTTTCTCTGCGTCTAGTGAGAGTCCCACAAGAGGGTCCTCTGTTTCCTCTGCGCCTTCCAAACATGACAAAGCACTGTGACATTATCGTCTGTAGAGCGTCCCTCAGTGAAGCCACATTGGTCCGGGTGAATCAAAGAAGGGATCAATTTGGAGAGACGACCAACTAAGATGGTCGCAAAGATTTTATAATCTGCGTTTAACAACGAAATTGGCTGATAGTTACTAACTAACTGAGGGTCCCTCCCAGGTTTTTCTAGAATAACAATGTTTACAGAGGCAAACGCTCTGGTCTGTGCCACATTGTCCAGAAGAAGTCTATAATATTGTTGAAGGTATGGCTCTAAAGTTTTGGAAAAGGTTTTATAGAATTCAGCCGGCAGGCCGTCTGGTCCGATAGCCTTGCCAACTTATGTAGAGTCAATAGCCTGAATAATTTCTATGACCGTAATCTGCTTATCCAGTCCCGCAGCAGTTTATTAATATAACACCGGCCTTTGAATATTATTTAGCAAACTATCAAACTCCTTCACAGAGAAATCTATCTCTGGGGAGTATAACTGAGCATAAAATTGGTAAAAGGTCTATGCAATGTCAGGATCCTTGACAATCAATTGTTGCACCTCAGGATCCCTTAAAGCTGTAATGTATGAAGTTTCCTTACGACCCTTTAACGAGTTAGCTATCAGCCGTCCAGCTCTATTACCTTGCAAGTAATATCGTCCTTTCTGTCCTGGAATATTTTGTGACGCCTCATTGATCAAAATCAAATTATATCTAAATCTAAGGTGCTGCAAACTTATCAAGATGTTAGGATCAGTTTTCTGTCATAAAATATGTTCTCCCACATTAATCTGCTTGTCTAGTGCACCACGTTCTGCTTTACACTGCTTGGCCTGCTTTATAGCAAAACTAGTAATGGTGGCCACCAGGATGGTCTCGCGAAATTCCTGACTGGCTAGAAGAGTCCTATCAAATTGCCAGCATGAGTGAGATTGATAGCTTGTTGAGTCAAATAGGGTAAATGAGATTGCGGAGTGATCAGAGATGTGAGCTGCATGAGTAATAGACTCACTAATTCTAGAACAAAGTCCCTTGGAGACTAGGAAAAAGTCTATTCGTGATAAGGAGTTATGAGGAGAAGAAAAGAAAGCGAATTCTTTATCTGTAGGGTGTTGCAACCACCATATGTCTATCAGGCCCAATTCCTGCATTAGAGATACAAGAACTGGGTGAGCCTTGGGAACCCTAATGGTTCTCACTGGACTCCTATCTACCAATGGGTCTAACACGAGGTTGAAGTCTCCCCCACACTAGTCGGATATCTGGACACCTCCTGCGCCAAGGCCACAATGGAGCAAAAAAATAAGTAGGGCAATCAATGTTAGGAGCATAATATTAACTAAGGCCAGTTCAGAGGATCCAATTTTAATGGCAGCCATTGTCCACCGCCCATCAGTATCAGACCTAGTTTGAATAACCATGGGGGATAGAGCTTTCCTCACTAAAATAGCTACTCCGTTTTCTTATTTATTTTATTTAACATTTCTTATATATTGCCTTTCATGATATCAAGGCGGTTTACATTGAACAAACTGAAATTACATTGAACAGGGCATTATAACTTGGAGATAACTATTTTACAGGGAATATGGGCAAAGGAGGGTTAAAAAGCCACTAGAGAATAGGGTTTTATATCTAGTTTTAACGACTCCTTTACATTCAAGTGTGTCTCCTGCAACAGTAAGATGTCAGCACTTTCTTTCCTACCGTACAGAAGGATCTTTTTCCTCTTAATGGGATTGTAGATGCCCTTAACATTCAGTAAAACTATCTTAAAGGAAGACATACTGACAATTGTCACACCTCATCCGCCCCAGCCGTGACTGCTGGTATTGTTGGGCTATTATGAGGGTGGTAATTGTGCCTTGCTTCTATATATAAATCACACAGAAGACTTTCTTTTCTTTTAGGGTTTTATTCCCCGTCCCTTGAGGTTTCTTCTTTTCAAACAACAGAAATTAATAGCCCACTTGGCTTCAAACAAAAGATAACTATGTAACAAAAAGTAGCTTCCTTCAGCTGATAACTTTAAATCAAAAGTAAATAATAAACAGCCTAACTGACTGCTTGGCTTGGAGAGAGGGAGAGAGTTGCAGCTCTGCCACTTGTATACTGGAATTTAAGGTTACACAAATCACATTTACCTTAATGATATCTCTGGCTCTATCACAGAGAAAGAACAGTCCATCAATTCTGTATTTGTTAATACTTCAGAATTCTCATATTCCATTATTTCTTTCTCATTGGTATCTCCACTATCCACTTCCAACGTGGAATAAAAATATGGAAGGCTTGCCTCGTCAGTCAAGAAGTTTCTCTTCCTGTGAACAGCACTGCCTCTCTGGGGAGTATCACCAAACTCTGAGTGATGTCTTTCAGAGCCCTGCCCCCGCTGGTGCTTCAATGCATAGCTCAGGTCCTGGTTTGACCTGCTAGCTGGGTAATTTTGATAGGGTCCCTGCCGGGTCTGCCCTAGCTTTCCAGGCCCAACTGTGCCTGATTGCAGCCGGTGTAACGGTGTTTCCCTAGAAGCTGGGAACTCACCGTGAGAAGGGATTTCTTCAGCTTTTCTAGGTAAGTGAAGCCCTCTTCTTTTAACACTTCTATAATCAGGCGAAAAGCTATTATTAGCCTCTGAATATCTGGGCTTTATATGGCTATTTCTAAGCCTCCAGGGCCCTTCCCTTTCAAATGGCAAATAGCCCTTGTGTCTACTCTTTGCCCCTGTACCTGCTGTTGCAGTCTTCCTGTATTCTTCTTGCTTTCCAAACACATTCACGCTGTCAGGGTGTTGCCTTCTCCCAGAACCACACAGGTCTCTGGACTCTTTCCAACATTCACACCGGCTCCCCTGCTGCCTTTCAGCTTGTGACCTCTGCTGCTTTAATTCCTCTCTCCAGGATTCCCTCCTTGGCTCCTCTCTCCAGGATTCCCTCCTTGGCTCCTCTCTCCAGGATTCCCTATCTCCAAATGTTTGGTAGTCCGTTTTATCTGTGTATTTCCTGACTCCACCTTCCCTCAGGTGCACTCTATTAGGTAAAGCAGACTCCCTTGCTTTGCTCTCTGGGTGTGTCTTTCTGGGCTCTGTGCACGTGTGCTTAGGTTGTCGCTGGCAACCAATAAACATTCTCCTGTTTATTCTGTCACTTTCACCGTGATCATTCACACTGCTCTGCACTTTCTCAGGCTGCCCTATGTCCACCCTGTGACACAATATAGCTCAGATTGACGGTCAAATGTTGCAAAAACATACCAAGTTGTAGCATTTAGTTGTACATTGTAGAACATCTTAAGCGCCCTCAGAGTGTTAGCTGCACTTATAGCCCAAAGAAGAAAACCCAACAAAAAAAGACACAATTTAGCCCTGGCCCCTATACATGATCGCTCACAATAAGAACACATAATTCTGAAAAACATATCACCAAAACCACCAAACCCAGGGGGGCTATATAACACACAAAACTTAGTGGGTGAGCCCACCAGGACAAGACAGACATGGAGGGCAAAATGACCTAGTACATTCTCACTTCTTTGCCACTTAAAATATCGCGCTTTGCTCACCTCCCACAATAAGAGTAAGGACAATATACTCAAACCCCAAAAACACCAGAGAATCATGGCAGGGCAGCCCTCGTCAAATTAGCTTATGGCCTAGAAGACCCAGCCTAGTGAATAAGGGCCATCCCACTCCTCCAAGCCCCAAGACTCTCTCAACCACCATAGACATCACAAACAACATAAAATATAAAAGAAGAAAGAGAGAGAGAACAGGAAAGACATCTTAACCAAGATAGTACCCTGGAGCTCCTTCAAAAGAGACAAAATGGATGTCCCAGAATATAGCAATACTGCATGATTAAATATCGCTTCTGCGTGGATAAGTCGCCTTTACACAACCTCAGACCAGTCAAACGCCCATGATAGCAAGTGCCGTAAAATGTAGTAAATATAAGCTGCAAAGTGACTTTCACCGCATCACCGCCGACTCCTTATCTTCCAGAAATGCATATAACTCCCTGGGATCATCAAAAGTCTTGGTCTGGGTATGCAGCGTGACTCTCATGTGGGCAGGATAGAGCAGCCCAAAATGGGCCTGCAGCTGTAGCAAGCATGGACGCAGCACCAGAAAACTCTTTCTCCGATCCACCGTCACCTTCACGAAGTCCAGGAAGAACAAGAGTTTATATATCCTTGATATTCCAAAGTTGAAAGTGCTCTGGCTGCTCCCATTATTTGCACTACTTTCTGAAAACATAAAACTTTCAAGATGATTGGGCGTGGACGCTTGCCCGTGATCACGGACTGAGTAGGCACTCTATGGGCGCGCTCGATCTCGAATGGCATGGAAAACTGCAACTTTAACACAACCGGAATCCTGGCCTGCAAAAAGAACACCATATCAGGGCACTCTGCTCCCTCAGGAACTCCTAGTATTCTTATGTTATTCCTCCAAGAGCGATTATTACCGCCTTCCACCTCTCTTTGTAATGAACGTATCAGCTTGGCCTGCTTCTCAACGGCCTTGAGCCTTTCCCCTTGTGATGCCACCACATTCTCTACCTTCTCCAAACAAACCGTAATTGACTCCAAAGAAGTTTGCAAAGCATTGATATCTTCCTGCATTGCACATATCGATTCTCTATTAGATTTGACCATGTCTTTGACTGCCCAAATCTCAGCCAGTAGTTCCTGTAAAGTCTCAGGACAATCTTGGATGACTGCCATCTTGTGAGGAGAGTGAAGTTCCGTTTTGGTTCTCTTTGCACTGGCGTTTTGAGATACTTGGTAATCCAGCCACGTCTGTATTGGGCCTGACATATCCAGGATTGAATGGTATCAAAGTAGGTAGGAACTATTTGATTAAAGATTGCAGAAGTCAGGATTCTTGCCTATTGATGACAGCCCACAAACCGCCACCCCCTCCACCAGGTCCGCCCCACTAGCACACGCAGCACGCATTGAGGCATCCACACCCAGGGGCGCCATTATCGACCATGAATACCTTGTAAATAGCAGCTTGTATATAGCCCTCACCTTTGTAAAAAGCTACTCTACCCAATGATAGTCCTGCGCGGACCTTGATTGAGTTCCAACCTGTAAATAGTTACCCCAACGATGTCCAAGTTACAGCACCTGCTCATTGTAAATACAGTGCAGCCTAGGCTGCACCGTATAAGTTATTGTTGTATGTAAACCACACTGATTTTAAATAGTGCGGTATAAAAGAGTCACTAAATAAATAGATAAATAAATAAATATTGCCCTCTGGAGCACAGCTCTTACACGTCCATTTTGACCAGAAGCCAGGCTCCGTCCCCCTGTCCCATGCTTTTTTGAATTTAGATACTGCCTTGTCTCAACCACCTCCACTGGGAGACTATTTCACTCATCTACCACTGTTTCTGTAAATAAATATTTCCACATATTACTCCTGGAGTATATCCCCTTTCACCCTCATCATATGTCTCCTTATAACAGAGCTTGCTTTCAATCGGAAGAGACTCTCTTCCTGTGCATTTCTGCCATGGAGGTATTTAAACATCTCTATCATATCTCAAGAAAGCAAAGACTGAAAAAAAAGAGGAGGAAATAGCCAACGCATTAAAATGGGGGGATAAGTCATTTTTCAGATATGTTAGTGAGAGGAGGAAGGGCAAAAGTGGTATTGTCAGACTCCAGGGTGAAGGGGAGGAATATGTAGAAGCTGATGAGGATAAAGTGGAATTGCTTAACAAATATTTGTTATGTGTTCACAGATGAAAAACCTGAAGCAGGACCTCAGAAAGCACCCAAAAACAGGAACAGAAGTGAGGGGCATCTTGAAAAAGTTTCAGAAGACTGTGTTTGTGAGAAACTAGTTAAACTTAAAGAAGACAAAGTGAAAAGACTGGATGGGATACACCCCAGAATACTGAGGGAACTTGGGGATATTCTGGCAGCTCCATTGACTGACATTTTCAATGTCTCATTTGGAGTCGGGAGTGGTGCCATAGGACTGGAGAGAGGCACATGTGGTCCTTTTAAACAATAGTGGAAGTAAGGATATGGTTGAAAACTACAGGCCGGTTAGTTTAAGTTCGGTGGTGAGTAAGGGGTTTGTTTACAAAGCCGCGGTAGTGTTTTCCGATTGTTATCGGAGCCGCAGCCCCATTGATTTCAACGGGGCCACGGCTCCGATAACGATCAGAAACTGCTACCGCGGCTTTGTAAACAAGCCCCTAAATTATTGGAAGCATTGCTGAAAGAGAAAATAGTGAGGTTTCTGGAGTCCAGCGAATTACAGGAACCGAGGCAGCATGGATTCACCAGAGGCAGGTCTTGCCAGACAAATCTGATTGATTTCTTTGGAGGACCAGGGAGATGTACTGAGGGAGAGCCCTAGATGCGGTGTAGTTAGATTTCAGTAAAGCCTTTGACATTGTTCCTCAAAGGCAACTTATAAACAAACTGAGCACCCTAGGGATGGACCCTAAAGTTACTGCTTGGGTTAAAAATAGGTTGAGTGGGAGGTGACAAAGGGTTCATGTAAATGGAGCTCACTCTGAGGAGAAGGAGGTTACCAGTGGTGTGCCCCAGGGATCTGTCCTTGGTCCGATTCTTTTTAACATCTTTGTTAGTGATATAGCAGGCTATCGCGTAAGGTTTGCTTTTTGCGGATGATACCAAAATATGCAATCGAGTAGACGTCCAGGAAGGTGTGATAACATGAGGAGGGATCTAGCTAAGCTTGAAGAATGGTCTAGAATTTGGCAGTTGAGATTTAATGTTAAAAAATGCAAAGTCATGCATTTGGGCTGCAGCAATCCAAGGGAGCAATATAGTACAGGGGGTGAAGTGCTTTTGTCCACTAAAGAAGAGCTGGACCTAGGTGTGATTGTGTCTGATGGTCTTAAAGTAGCTAAACAGGTAGAAAAGGCGACAGCGAAAGCTAGAAGGATGCTTGGGTGCAAAGGGAGAGGAATGGCCAGCAGAAGAATGGAGGTGATAGTGCCTCTGTAAAAGTCTTTGGTACAACCTCATTTGGAGTATTGTATATAATTCTGAAGACCACACCTTCAAAAGGATATAAAAAGGCTGGAGTCAGTATAGAAGATGGTTATTAAAATGGTTAGTGGTCTTCATTATAAAGCATATGAGGACAGACTTAAGGATCTTAATATGTACACCTTAGAGGAATGGCAGGATAGAGATGATATAACTGAGATGTTTAAATACCTCTGTGGAATAAATGCACAGGGGGAGAGCCTCTTTTGATTGAAAGCAAGCTCTGCTACAAGGGGACATGGGATGAGGGTGAAAAAGGATAGATTCAGGAGTGATATGTGAAATATTTCTTTATGGAAAGAGTGGTGGCTCCATGGAATAGTCTCCCAGTGGAGGTGATAGAGATGAGGACAGTATCTGAATTCAAAGAAGCATAGGACAAACAGAGAGGATCTCTAAAGAAAAAAGGGGGCTGTTGTAGTAGTCGATATGGAAGGACAAACTAGATAGGCCATGTGGTCTTTTTCTGTCATCATGTATCTATGTTTCTATCCCACCTTTCCTCTAAAGTATATATATTAAGATCTTTAAGTCTGTCCTCATATGCTTTATAACGAAGACCACTAACCATTTTAGTAGCCACCCTCTGCACTGACTCCAACCTGCTTATATCCTTTTAAAGGTGTGGTCTCCAGAATTGCACATGAGATCATACAAGAGATTTAAGCAGAGGCATTATTACCTCTTTTTTTCTGCTGACCATTCCTCTCCCTATACACCTAAGAATCCCTCTGGCTCTCACAGTTGCCTTTTCTACCTGTTTAGCTACTTTAAGATCGTCAGACAAAATTATGCTCAGGTCCCGCTTTTGTTTCATGGACAGAAGTACTTTATCCCTTACACTCTACCGCTCCTTTGTATTTTTGCAGCCCAAATGCATGGCCCTGCATTTTTAGCATTAAATTTCAGCTGACAAAGGGGCAATTTGAAAGGCTCCCTCTGCCAAACCAAAGACTATGTGAATCACCCAGGAAATTCTTATGAGATTACCTTAGAAGCATAGATCAGAGCACTGTGTAGCAAGCCAGTTTTTACTGTTTCTTTCCCTCCCACCTACCCCGGGTATACGATTCATAGGCTCTTAAACCAATTAAAGGGAATGAAGTGGTCAAATTCACTTTTAGGTTCCGCTGGTTATCCTCATCACAAATAGATTAATAAGGGCCTTGAAATTACATAAGACCCTGAAATTGATTAATCTTGAGGTGAAAAAAGTCCCTTAACTTATTAGGCATAGTTGTATTGGTACAAGTATCCCTAGCAACTTGAAGTAATTAAACAACTTTAATAGCTAAACACATCCTTAAAATTAAGATGCAGACAGCAGTCTAGCTGTGAGATAGGGCTCTCCAGTTTTTTGCATTGAGTGTCACATCTATGATTTTCTCTCAGTTGGTGAGGAGTCTTACGTGTGCACTAAGTACAAGGAGCTCTTTGCTCTCAGGGAACAAGTCCAATCTCTGGAAGCTAGAATAGCAGACTTGGAGGAGCTAAAGAAGACAGAGAGGTATATAGATAAGACCTACACAAACATAGTACTGAAGTCCTACCTCCAGTCTGGCAGCTTCTCTGTTGCCATGGAGGAGAGAGGTCATATGAAGTAGAGCATCACCTTGGTGTGTCAGGAAGTGATCTTGTAGCTAGGACTTGTCCTTCAAGTGATGTAAAACTCTCTTGCATTGAGGATATGTCTCCAAGGCCATATGCCCATGAGAGAAGGATTAGGACAGCCATTATAGTTGGTGATTCAAACATTAGGCATGTAGATAGCTGCATGGCTGGTGAATGTGAGGATTGTCTGGTAACATGCCTGCCTTGTGCAAAAGTAGCGGACCTCATGTGCCACCTAGACAAAGTTTTAGATAGTGCTGTGGAGGAGCCTGCTGTCTTGGTCCATGTTGATACCAATGACTTAGGAAATTGTAGGAGGGAGGTTCTGGAGGCCAAAACATCTAGGGTAGAATTCTCAGAAATGATTTTCATTCCACTGTGGGCAGAGTGCCATAGTCTCAATGCATGGCTGAGACGGTGCATGAAGAGAGTTTTAGATTTGATAAGAACTGGGCAACATTCTGGGAAGGGAGGGAGGGGCTTTTATGAAAGGATGGGCTCCACCTTAACTGGGATGGAACCAGGCTGCTGGCATTAATCCCTAAAAAGGAGATAGAGCAGCTTTTAAACTTGATAATAGGGGGAAGTTGATAGTCACCCAAAAGTGCATGTTTTGGGAGGATGTATCCTTGAAGGATACTAGCACAAGAGGGAAATCAGATAACCACCTGATAGGAAGGTTCCAATAAAAATAAAAGTAACCCAGATGCCTTTAAGTATAGAGCAGACAGAGCTGAAAGATTCCTAATTACCCTTGTCAAACTGATAATCAGATTGTTAATATTAATACAATTCAACCTCTATATAACTAAATGAAAAGTTAGATATAATTGGCATCTCAGAGACAACCAATGGGATACCGTGATACCTGGGTACAAATTATATCATAATGATAGGGTAGATCAAATTGGTGGAGGTGTTGCTCTCTATGTTCGAGAAGGCATTGAGTCACACAAGATAAACGTTTTGCAAGAAACAAATCACACTGTAGAATCTCTATGGATAGAAATTCAATGTAAAAAGGGGAAGGCAATGGCAGTGGAGGGTGTACTACCATCCACCAGGCCACAGTGCACAGATGGATGATAAAATACTGAAAGAAATCAGGGACACTAACAAAAGTTACAATACAGTAATAATGGGCGATTTCAATTATCCTGGTATCAACTGGGCCAATGTCATAGCACGACATTCTGGGGAGATAACATTCTTAGAGGAAATGAATGACTGCTTCTTGGAGCAGCTGGTTCATGAACCAATAAGAGGGAAGCTATTTTGGACCTAATCCTTAGTGGAACGTAGAATCTAGTGCAAGAGATAATGGTGTTGGGCCACTTGGCAATAGTGATCATAACATTATTTCATTTGTTTTAAGAAATGGAGGGAGGACAGCAAGGAAATCCACAGTACTGCCTTTTAACTTTCAAAATGGAGACTACAATAAAATGAGGAAAAAAGTTAAGAAAAAACTAAAAGAAGCAGCTGCAAAGGTTAAAGGTTTACACCAAGCATGGACATTGTTTAAAAAAATATTATCTTGTAAGCCTAGACCAGATGTATTCCACACATTAAGAAAGGTGAAAAGAAGGCCAAAAAACTGTCAGCATGGTTTAAAGGTGAAGACAGAGAGGCTGTTGTAGCCAAAAAACATCTTTCAGGAAATGGAAAAAAGAGCCAAATGACGAAAATGGGAAACAACATAAGCATTGGCAAGTTAGATGCAAAGCATTGATAAGGCAGGCAGAGTGAGAATTTAAAAAAAAGCTTGCCATGGAAGCATAAATGCACAATAAAAACGTTTTCAAGTACATTCATAGAAAACAACCTGTGAGTCAGTTGAACTATTAGATGATAGATGGGTAAAAAGGGCACCATGTGAGGACAAGGTAATAGCAGAGAGATTGAATGAATTCTTTACGTTAGTGTTTATTGAAGAAGATGTGGGGAAGTTACCCATGCCTGAAATGGTGTTTGAAAGTGATGTATCAGAAGAATTGAAACACATTTTGATGAACCAGGAAGATGTATTACAACTATTTGATAAACTAAAGGGTAGCAGATCACCTGGATTGGATGGTATACATTCAAGGGTCCTGAAAGAACTGAAATATGAGATTTCAGAATGACTATTGGTAATCTGTGACCTTTCATTAAAATCATCTGTAATACCAGAAAATTGGTGATAGCCAATGTAACGTCAATTTTTAAAAAGGTTTCCAAGAGTGACCCAGGAAACTGCAGACAGATGAGCTTGGTGTCAGGACCAGGCAAAATGGAAGAAACCATTATAAAGAATAAAATTACTGAACATGTAGATAGTCATGGTTAAATGGGAAAAAGTCAACTTGGATTTAGCCAAGGAAGAACTCGTCTTACTAATCTGCTATATTTTTTGAAGGTGTGAATAAACAGGTAGATAAAGGTGAGCCAGTTGATATAGTGTATCTGGATTTTCAGAACACCTTTGACAAGATCCCTCATGACAGACTCTTAGCAAAATTAAAATTCATGGGATAGGAGGCAGTGTACTATTGTGGATCAAAAACTGGTTAAAAGATAGAAAGCAGAGAGTAGGGCTAAATGGCCAATAGTCTCAATGGAGAAAGGTGAATAGTGGAGTACCCAAAGATCTGTGCTAGGCCTGTTGCTTTTTAATATATTCATAAATGACCTGGAAAAATGAATAACAAGTGAGGTAATCAAATTTGCAGTTGACGCAAAATTATTGAACGTTGTTAAAGTACAAGAGGATTGTGAAAAATTGCAAGAGAATTTTGATAAATTGGAAGACAGGGGCCCAATGTTCAGCTGGGCAGGGCTAGCCGCTTAGCCTTGCCTGCTGACTCCCATGGCAAAGGAAGTGAATATTCAAGTCTGGTTGCACTGCCCAGCAGCCACCGAGGCTAACTGTGCAGCATCAATATTGGATACTCATGGTTAGCCTTGACGCCTATAAGATATGCAAGGGTTTTCATCGCCTATCTTAAAGGCACCGAGTGCTAACCATGCAGCTTCCAATATCAGTGCTGCATGATTAGCGCTGACCCCCACCTCCACTTCACCCCAGAATGCCCCCGGCACACCCCGATGCTAGTCGGCTAGCATCGGGGCACCTAGGGGACTTAGTTGGGGATATTCGACAGCACTACCCATGTAAGTGCCATCAAATAGCTGGATAGCAGGCATTTACATGGTTAACTGGCTATTAACCATGTAAATGCTTTTTGACTATCAGGCGCAGGATGTCCAAATGGCAGATGAAATTTAATGTGGACAAGTGCAAAGTTATGCACCTAGGAAATAACAACCCAAAGATGCACTACTCGATGAAAGGTTCCACATTATGAACCACTACTCTGGAAAGGGATTTAGGTGTCATTGTGGATAATACTTTGAAACCCTCCTCCCAGTGTGCAGTGGCAGCCAAGAAAGCAAATAGAAATCTAGGAATCATAATGAAAGGAATGGAGAATAAAACCAAGGATATCATAATGCCTCTGTATTTTTCCATTGTGCGACCGCACCTTGAATATTATGTGCAATTCTGGTCACCATATCTTAAAAAGGATATAGCAGAATTAGAGAATGTACAGAAAAGAGCCACCAAAATGGTAAAGGGGATGGAAGGATACCCCTATGAGGAAAGTCTTAAAAGTTTAGGGGACATGCAATTAAGCTACAATGTAACCCATTTAAGACTAATTAGAGAAAATATTTTTTCACTTACAGTGTAATCAAACTCTGGAATTCGTTATCGGAGGATGTGGTAAAAGCTGTTCATGTAGCTGCGTTTAAAAAAGATTTGTACAAGTTCCTAGAAGAAAGGTCCATAAACCATTATTAAAGAGGATCCTGGAAATCCACTGCTTACCCTTGGATAAGCATTGTGGAACCTATGTACCTTTTTTGAATCTGCCAGCTACTTGTGACCTTGATTGGCCACTGTTGGAGATAGGATACTGGACGTGACGGACTATGATCTGACCCATTATGGCATTTCTTATGTTCTTATGTGCTTATGTCCAAGTCAAAATGGGGGCATGGTGTAGGCATTTCTGGAGCACTCTCAATATTGTTGACTTCCTTGCCCAGTCTCAGAAATGCTCTTCATGTTCCAAGGTCCAGAAAGGTTTATACCTGCTTCAGGCATGTATAGGCATTGTAAAAGTGCTCGTCTTGCCTGCCAAACTTCCAGAGCGTGTGGAGAAGGCAGGATCCCCTATCTTTTCTATGTTGACAATGAACCCTGATGGGGAATGAGGGCTGTTGTTTTCATCTTGTCATGCCAATGGGTGTCTCTGTATGCAACATAACATGAGATAGGTGTTCCCACCACAAGGGGGCCCGATATTCATTTGCAAAATCTATGCACCTCTAAGGTGCATAGCCATCACCGCCGAACTTTAACTCTGGATATTCAATCCAAGGCCATATACGGCCGTTGGCATTGAATATCCAGGGTTGCCGCACAGCCGCACGCAGTGCATAAGCTAACCATGCAGCAGCGATATTAGCACCGGTGGAGAAAGTTAGGACAGCTGTTGCTTCTTCTAATTTTCACTGCTTCAGAATAACCAGGCAGTTTCTGAATATTGCTGCTGCATGGTTATCCCTGGGTACCAGCCCCGGAACGCCCCCTACATGCCCCAATGTTAAGCGATAGAATTGGGACATATAGCGACATTACTAGGGGATACTCAGTGGCACTAACTGTTTTAGTGCCGCTGAATATCCAGCTTAGGAGCTTTAAAAAGGTTTACAGCTCCGTAAACCATGTACATGTCTTTGAATATCGGGCTCAGGATGTCTATGTGGATGCTGGCACAGGCATCCACGTCAGGAGTGTCTATGTTTCTAATATCAGACTGAAACGTAGATGTCCCCAGCGTTTTCCTGCACAGTTTTCCCTAGACATCCCAGATTATATACTTGGGTGCCCTTTTCAAAATGCCACCTAAAGTGTCTTACATATCTCTATGGATTCTTTTCCATATCTTGAGAAGTTGCATATCTGTAATAGATTCTCCATAAACAGCAAGAAATGCAGTCAATCAGAATGGATGCTTCCTTGGGAACCATTAAACCAAGGTGCATTTTCAGACAGTCAATCAAGGCATGCTACATCACCAGGCTGAGACCAGGAGTAGCAGAAAAGGCAGGGAGAGGCCTCAGGTCACTTCCTATGCAAGGAAGCCTTCTTGGATGATACATACTGGTATTGGTACTGTTATTTTAATTCTCACTATGGATACCATATTTCTATTGAGGCAAACCACATCCTGCAGAAGTCAGTGATATTTTTAAACACTGGCCGCCATTATCAAAAAAAATCTGCATATTTAGCAGAACTCTTCAGATAGCAGCTGCGGCTGAATCCAAATTCGGCGGCCATTATCCTCATAATGGCTGTGGGAGGACACAGCGGATCGCATAAAAAGCGCCGCCAGCAAGCGGGCCCTTTGGCGGGGCCCTTAGGTGGGGCACGACAAGTGGGAAAAACTAAGAAATTCATCGGAAGAAAGCCCCCTCCCCGCCTGGTGACAAGCAACCGAACCAGCAGTCACTCTGAAAACCTGCATTCACAAAAGAGCTCTTCGAATGTGAATCCCTCACCCTGCACCAAGACCAACCATTGAAACATCAGCCGCCGACGCAGCAGACGCGGAGGACACATCCATTCACAAAAGAGCTCCTGTCTAGCCACGACTATCATCATTCACCCTTGTTCAATCGGCACACGGCCCCCAGGCTAAGTCGCCTAAGACATTGGACTCAGATTCAACGAAGAAATCAATCAACGAGGAGTCCAGCATCCACTCCCAAGTACAGCTGAGCTCCCCTAGAGGGTCGAGATCGCGTACTTCATCCTCTCCACAGAACCGCAATCGCAGCAAGTATACCCTTTACAAACTCTGTGCTGTGAATCGATTTACAATATACACCAGAACCCACTATCCACTCTGCTCAACCATCTAGTTAGACTAGGCATTCAATGTTAGCAGTTATACGCCACACAGAATATACCAATTAATGATGTCAGTAACTTTCCTTCATTACTGTTGTCAGTAGCATTTTCAAATTACTGTTGCCAGTAGCAATCACATTTGTAATACTGTTGCTAGTAGTAGTTCCTCAAGTATTACTGTTGCCAGTAGATGTCACACGTGTAATTCTGTTGCTAGTAGCAATTCCTCAATTTGGTACTGTTGTCAGTAACTAACACATATTTAATACTGTCGTCATTACCCTGCCTAAGCTAAAAATCTCCTCAAAACCACACAATTCTGCTATATCTTAATCCATACTCTATCTTATTAGAACATATAGCTATCACCAATAGTTTCATTTATAACCTCACACTTTCTAAGGTCACTGTCTTGTCAGAGTATAACCCCACTGACATCAATCACTTTATCTAAGGTCTCCCATGACCAAATATAATACTATTTGATTCCATATACTGTTGTCAGTAGCTAATTTATACTACTTAAATCCATATATTGTTTTCAATAGTTAATTAATACTATTTTGATTCTTATATTGTTGTCAGTAACCTGCATTTTTTACAGCCATCAGAAGTTCTAACATGAACTATAAAAAAATGCTATTGTTTACCTTGAATCTCACCTTATACATTGTCAGCCTACTACTCTCTCTCCACCCCTCCCTACTAATGCCTTCACCCCACCTTTGAACCTCCCAGAGTTTTCTTACATTCATGTTATCCCTCATCGTCAGAGACATAACACTCACCAACTATTTTTAGGAAATTCTAAGATAAATCACCACAGACTGATTCAGATAAAGACATACTCTAAAACCAACCACATAAATGCAGGCATTGCTTTCACACACTTATCCTTCATCCTCATCAATGCTAGGTCAGTTAGAAATAAAACACCTATCATAACAGATCTAATTAATACAGAAAACCCTGACCTACTATGCATTACTGAGACATGGTTAACAGAATCTGACTCAGTCCTGCTAAATCAATTAAAAGTGCAAGGATACTCCATCTTCACCTGCAATAGGAAACATATAAGAGGAGGAGGTATTCTTATATTAGCTAAATCTAATCTCGGGTTATCCCCTACTTTATGTGAAAACCCTGATGACACAAATATACTCAAAATTGAAAATAAGGACATAGCAATCTGCTTGATATACAGACCTCCGACTGCAAGTAATCAAAATGTTGACACCATACTAGAATCGGCTTGCAATTCTACAATAAGGAAACCCCTTATCTTGCTAGGTGATTTCAATCTGCCATCTCTCTCTAACAATCAAGAAACATCTTTCTTAGAAGCGATGGAAGAGATGGGCTTCAAGCAAACAGTTAACCAACCAACTCATACCAAAGGAAACATTCTCGACCTAATATTCATCCCTACATATTACACAACCACATCTCATTATGCCTCACCTTCCACATCTCAAGTCCCTTGGTCTGACCACTATCTGATTAGGTTCTCTTTCCACCTCCCACAACACACCAAAGCACCCCTTGTCAATCTACAACAAGGTCAAAGATTTCGACCATTCAACAGAGAAGAGTTTCTTGAATCAGTACTTCCTAGATTAGATCCTTCTATCTATAACCTTGACGACGTGATATCAAGCTGGAACTCCATTATTGGATCCGCATCAGAACCATATTCAGTGAAGTTTTGTCATAAAATGAGAAAAAAATGAAAAATGGTATACTAATGAACTTGCAATTCTGAAGAAAAGTCTTAGAAAAACGGAATCTACTTGGAGAAGGAAAAAAACGCACGAACTCAGAATACAATATTTCTCACTACTCAAAGATTACAAGGATGCAATTAATAATGCTAAAAAACAATATCACTCTAAAACTTTATCTAAAGCTATTAATCGTCCTAGAGAACTATTTGAGATTGTCAAATCGTTAACCAAATCCCCATCCAACAATACTCACAAAATTTGTATTAACCCACAAATACTTGCTGATCATTTTGCAAATAAACTCAAACTTAACAGCCATTTCACCCCACCTAACCTATCTCTTTCAGATAATAACCAACTGGAATGGAAAGCCTTTCATCCTATTACCAACAAGCTCCTCCTTCAGACAATCTCCAACCTAAATACTACAACCTCTCTTCTCGATCCTTGTCCAGTGAACTGGATAAAATCAACAAAAACAGAACTTGCCTCAGACTTACTGAACATAGTAAACCAATCTCTACAACAAGGACGTATACCAGACGTCCTCAAAAGGTCAGCAATCCGACCGCTGTTAAAAAACAAAGCTCTAGACAGCAATGACCCAACTTCATATCGTCCCATTGCAAGTATTCCATTCCTTGCCAAGATTATTGAAAAGATTGTGCAAACACAGCTGCAAGATTATATAGACTCAACAGCTCCATTAGATGATCATCAATATGGATTTCGCCCATATCATGGTATAGAAACGCTCCTAACTGCACTATTTGATACAATCATCAGAGGTATCGATAATACCAAGCGAGCCTTCATTCTCATATTCATTGATATCTCCTCGGCCTTTGATACTGTAAACCATATCACGCTCATTTCAAGACTTTCTCAAATAGGCATCAAAGATAAAACCCTTGAATGGTTCATATCCTATTTTACTAACCGGACCTAATATGTGCAAATAGATCGAAATGCCTCATCCCCATTTCCACAAGAACAGGGCATCCCTCAAGGTTCTGCCCTTTCGGCTCTTTTGTTTAATCTCTATCTTCAACCCATCTGTTCCATATTTAAACGTTTCAAAATCAACTACCACATCTACGCGGATGATATCATGTTATACTCGCCTTTTGATGTGTCCAACCCGGATTATAGCAACATCTGTCATTGCCTCACTGAAGCTGAGCTATGGCTGAAATCAATGAATATGAATATTAATTTTAAAAAAGCTGAAGTTTTATTTATAACAAGAAACACAAGCTTCACTCCCCCACTTGAAATCAACATTGGAAAAACCTCTCTCCCAGTCAAAGATGAGATCAAATATTTGGGAGTCACTCTGGATAAGACCCTCAACCACACCAAACATATAAAACAATCTGTAAAAACAATATATTTCAAATTAAGGACAATCCAACAACTTAGACCATTGCTAGATAACACTGATTTCAGAACCATAGTACAAACACTTATTACACCACATTTAGACTACTGTAACGGTATTCTTCAAGGGAACTCTAAGAAAAATATTCACACACTTCAATTAGCCCAAAATGTCACCGCAAGGATTATCTATAAAGCAAAACTTTCAGATCATATATCTCCGATTCTCTACGCCCTCCATTGGTTACCAGTCTCATGCAGAATCATCTACAAGTCCTTAATCAGTACATTCAAGATCTTTAATAATATAGCTCCTTCCTTCTTATCTACGCTCATCAACATCCCACATGAAAATAGATCAAGACGAAGAATAAACCTTCACATGCTACAAGTCCCTGATTCTCTTCGAAAGACAAGTAAGAAGACAAGCAACACAGCCTTCTCATACTTTGCCCCTACGTTATGGAACAACCTCCCGGCTGAAATCAGAGCAATCAAGGACCTTCAATTATTTAAAAAAAATCTAAAAACTCATCTATTTACTCTACACTACAATAACCTCCACATTGAAGATAATCCTAACACAGAGACAACCACTGATCAGCAGTCACTCACTGACCCTACCTAGACAGGGCATAAAATCTTTCACACACATTCACATTGCTCACCTAGTAAAGCTTACTCTTTGAAAGCAATTACTTGTCGCTAATGTGAATAACTGTAATTTAATGTAAATATATCCCATTACTGTTGATATACTGTTGGTAGCCTGTTATCTCATTGTATTTTTTGAGTTACATTTAATAGTTGAATGTTCATTGTTCTAAATATGTTCTATGTAAAATAATAGTACTCTATTATTAAAGTTTATGTTACCTGTAAACCGCTACTGATCGCTGGAAGTGGCGGTATAGAAAAGATGTATAAATAAATAAATAAATAAATAATCTGGATAGCAGTAATTTTTCAGTTGCTATCTAGATAAGCTCGATTTAAAATTAAAATGAAAATTAGAAAGTAAAAGTCAAAACAAAAATAGGTAAAACAATTAAAATAAGGGGTAGACACAACCATCATCTGGGCACAAAAAGAGACATACACACACACACGGAAATTAAACTAGTAGAGCACAAGGAACTAACCTGTACTCCAACAGCTAAGGAAACAAAAGGAGACTAAATAGGGAAAGTCCCAGCTGTCCATCCAGGCTAGTTCAAAATTTAAAAAAGAGGTAATCAACAGTGATTCCACTTCAGCAGAAGTCCAGAAAGCCATGTCCAAACAAGCATGTCTTCGGTGTCTTTCTGAATCTTATCACATAAGCTTCAGTCATAATCTCTGAAGGGAGATCATTCCATCAAGGAGCCAAAAATGAAAGAGGATCTACAAGTGATCTCGCGTAGTATCATTGGTGGAAATGGTAGGCATAAACGTGCCCACTGTAATGACCTAACAGGACAACTTGAAGGGTGTTGAATTAAGCAGACAACAAGGTATTGAGGTTGACCTACTGACAGAGCATAATGTGTGAGAAGAAGGATTTTAAAATGGACCCGATACTGAATAGGCAGCCAGGGCTGTTCTGCCAAAATGGGGGTAATATGAGGGAACCAGAAACTCCATATAGAAGTCCCTAACCCCTGCTAATAATGAATTACAGTAATCAAGTTTGTTAAGAATTAAGGAATGGATCAGGCACTGGAGGTCCTTGTGTTCCAGTAAAGGGCTAATCGTTCTCAATGAAAAGAAGGTGGAACAAACCAATGATATTTTGGGGGTAATTTTGAAAGTGCTATTGATGATTTGGATGAATAAATATGCCATTAAAATGTCCAAAGCACAGAGGTGTCCTCAGATCCATTTTAGAATGCTGATTCTGGAGACGTACCCGGCACAAGCACGTTCAGGGAGAATGAGGGTGTGGGGAGGCATGATCTGGGCAGTAAAGTGGAGATGCATGTCGCTGTGTGATTTCAGAATGAGGCATGCATGTTTAGCCCAGGCTGCTGACATATCCATGCCTATATCTGCTACTGAGAACAGTAGTTCCAAAACAGCGCTCGTTTCATAGCAGCAACACCTTCAGGGGTGGAGCGAAATGTGTTCTCACTGCCTGAGTAGTTTTTCTGGGACACAAACACCTGATAGTTTAGCAACAATCCTTTCAGTTTTATCACCCTGCTGCCACATGTCTACAGATCTAAGATCAGGGCCTGAGATGTGCGTGTCTCCTACATAGATGCCCCTGTTCTGAAATTCAGTGCTGGGAATGTCTATGTATCCATTTCTGCAGACGTGCATTTCGGGACATCCATATTTGTGGAATAGCCTGCAAACAAACAGGTATTCGACTATGCTATATACATGGACCCACCTCCCGGACTTTTCTGTGGGTATGCTCATCTTTCACAACAGGGACAAAGTGATTTCAGAAGGCATCTATATGTGCCTTTCTTCACTGCTGCCACTCTCCCAGATTTGTTTGCTGGATGTCCCAGATTTACCCTGGATGACCTTTCTAAATTGCCACTTCATAGGTGGTTCAAAGGTCAAAAGGGAGTCCAAAGTGTATTTATTTATTTAACAGGGTTTTTATACCGCTTTCTCGTTCAGTCAAGGAGATTTACATGCAACATTAACAGCACTAGGTTACAAAGAACTAGAATGGGGTTACATTAACTTGAGTTGAATATGTAGTAAAAGCAAAAATGAAAGCATTAGTTTACATAGGATTGGGGTGGGGGGAATAAACTTGGGTTAACATGGAGGTTGAGGTAGTGAGTAACATGTAGTAATGAGCATGTGGGGGATAAGAGTGGAGGAGTAGCCTAGTGGTTGGGGCAAGGTACTTTAGGCCAGAAGGTCAGGGGTTCAAATCCCACTAGAGGACAGCAACCTTGGGCCAGAAGGACTGGGGTTTCTAGTCCCACAGGTGCTCCTTGTGGTGTTGGGCAAGCCACTTAACCCTCCATAGCCCATGTTCCCTGTAAAATAGTTATCTCCAAGTTATAATGCCCTGTTCAATGTAATTTCAGTTTGTTCAATGTAAACCACACTGATGCAGAATAGCACGGTATATAAGAGAAATAAATAAATAAAGAGTTAACTTATTTTGTCGGATCCAAAGAAAAGCACATTTGCATGATTGCCGAGTGCTTTTTCTTGAGGGTTGGGATGGCGAGTAGATTCTGTGGATTACCTCGTCTTAACCTTGTGTCTAGCCTTGTGTTTAGGGCTTTGTTTATTAGTGCTTGGAGGCTAGATGCTGATTGGTTTTGTAGTAGGTTGAAGACGGTGATGACTGTTTTATACATGATTCTTTGTGCTATTGGTATCCAGTGGAGATTTTTTAGTATGGGTGTGCTGGTTATAATTCTGGCAGTGGTGTTCTGGGCCATTTGCAGTTGATATAGCATTTTGTTTGATAGGCCTTGCTAAAGATATTACAATAATCTAGATGTGGGGTGATGATGGATTGACATACCATTCTAAAGTCATTTGTATCCAAAAATTACACTGAGGACCTTGACAGTACTTAGAACTGTGGAGCTGGTGAAGAGAACTTTGGTCTGATTCAGGAATCAAATAGCTTCATTTTTATCTGGGTTAAGGCTTAGCTTGTATGCCTTAAGCCAGTTTGTAGCTGCACTGAGGGATTGATTCAAAGGTATAAGTTCCAGGGAAAGGGGGATCAACAGAAAAAAAAATTGTATATTGTCTGCATAGGAAAATACAGTTTCCCCCGGCTCTGCAAGTGGATCTGCAGCGGTGCTAAGAAGCAATGAAAGAGAGTAGGGGATAAGATAGCACTTTGCGGCATTTTAAAAAACTTGAGTATTAGTGCTGAAGAAGCGGAAACAAAACAGTATCTCTCTGAAAGAAATGACTTGAACCAATCCTGTAATACTAGATAGCAGTGATTTTCAGTGCCGCTATCTTAATAAATCATATCTCCTCCCCGACTGTCCCCGCATTATCTAGATAATGAAAGGTGAATAGTGGTGTATCCCAGGGATCTGTGCTGGGTCCGCTACTTTTTGACATATTCATAAATGATCTGGAAAGTGGAATAATAAGTGAGGTTATCAAATTTGCAGATGACACAAAACTATTTAAAGTTGTTAAAACCCAAGAGGATTGTGGAAAATTGCAAGAGGATCTTGATAAATTAGAAGACTGGGCATCAAAATGGCGGATGAAATTTAATGTGGACAAGTGCAAAGTTATGCACCTAGGAAGAACAACCCAAACTATTGTTACACAATGCAAGGTTCCACATAAGGAACCACCACCCAGGAAAAAGATTTAGACGTCATTTTGGATAACATGTTAAAACCCTCGGCCCAGTGTGCAGCGGCGGCCAAGAGAGCAAATAGAATGCTAGGTATGATAAGGAAAGGAATGGAAAATAAAACAAAAGATATTATAATGCCTCTGTATCGTTCCATGGTGAGACCGTACCTTGAATATTGTGTGCAATTCTGGTCGCTGTATCTTAAAAAGGATATAGCATTATTAGAAAAGGTTCAGAGAAAAGCCACCAAAATGGTAAAGAGGATGGAAAGATACTCCTATGAAGAAAGGCTAAAAAGGTTAAAGCTCTTTAACCTGGAAAAGAGACAGCTGAGGGGAGATATGATATAAGTCTATAAATTAATGAACGGAGTGGAGCGGGTAAACGTAGATCGATTGTTTACGTTATCAGAATATAGAAAGACTAGGGGACATGCAATGAAGCCACAGGGTAAACTATTAAAGACTAATAACAGAAAATATTTTTTCACTCAACGTGTAATCAAACTCTGGAATTTGTTACCAGAGGATGTAGTAAAGGCTGTTAGTGTAGCTGGGTTTAAAAAAGGTTTGGACAAGTTCCTGGAGGAAAGGTCCATAAACCATTATTAAGAAGGGACTCAGGATATCAATGCTTGACCCAGTGCAAGCATTGTGGAACCTGTGTCTTTTGGGGAAACTGCTAGGTATGTATGACCTAGATTGGCCACTGTTGGAAACAGGATACTGGGCTTGATGGACCTTGGTCTGACCCAGTATGGCATATCTTATGTTCTTATGTTATGTTCTTATGTTCTTATGTAGATAGTACCGAGGAAGTCTGTAATGATATTCATTGCTACTGGATATCTGTTACAGTGACATTTACCTGGGTAGCAGATGCAGCTACCTGGATAAATGCTTTTGAATACTTAATCCGTGTTCTAATTGAGGATTGTCAAACTTGGTCAATAAATATGAAAAGACCATTGTTTAATGCATTATGCTTAGATCACTGCCTTTGATTGCAAAGCCAAGGAGATGGGGAGGCTATTATTTTTAAGGGATCGCTGGGAACTGGTGTGGCAAGCACTGGCCCAATTGTTAGGATGGATTATTTGGTAAGTAAATTAATTGGAAGAAAGGAAAAAGAAGGGTTTGGCTTATTATTATATCATCCATCTCAAGCTAGGGATATAGCTTTAGAAGAATTAACAGTGCCCATCCCCATTTGGAATTTGCTAATATTATGATAATGGGAAATTTTAATTTTAATGATGCTATACATTCTTTAGAATTCTTCTTCTTGTGTTAAGTATGAATTTACAGCAGGTTAAGTTTGCTCCTATTCACGTGGGAGGACATCAACTAGATTTAGTATTGAGAGCCTTTGATAAATATAGAAGGGGAGGGGGAAGAATTCGTAATTTGATGAATGAGTCATTTGTCTGGTCAGATCTTTTTTTATTAAATTTTCAAATTATATTGATGAATGGTAACATTTGTTAGGCTTGAAAAAAAAGAAACTAAGGAGAGGGAGAAGACAAATGGGCTTTGATTTGGATAGGAAATGAAAGAAAAGATTAGAGATCTTGTAATAGAAAATTCAGAAAATATGGTACAGGAGTGGAATAATTTTAAGAAATTAGCACACCCCCACCCCCTTAAATTAGGAGGGGAATCCAGGATACAGGCTTTGCCTTTCTTCTCGGATTCCCTTCTGGAAAAGAAACAAATGTAGTAAAGCAGGGTATGGTTGATGTTTGACAAGTTAGATCATACAGTACAATGGAAGATAAAATTAGCCTTGGTGTATCTACAGTAAGAACAACACTATGCAGAGTTTATAACAGAGGGCAACAATAATTCTAGGGGATTATTCCTGTTAGCTAAGAAAATGATTAATGCATCTGAAATGAAGGAGGAATGTTCAAGCTCTGCATCTGATACGGAAAGTGTGGCGCAATTCTTTGTAAGTAAGGTAGAGAAAGTGTGAAGAGATGATTTCAAGGACTGGTATGATTGCTTTGAGGAAGATAGACAAATCCTAGTTGACTATAACTGGGAGAATTTATTACAAGTATGACTTGTAAAAATGAAGAAATTGGTGCAGAAAATTTAGTGAAAATCAGCTGTGTTCTTGATGGTGCCCTACTGGTTTGTAAAAATTGGCCAGAGGTGGGAAATGGTTGGCTGACTTTATGTGTAAATAAGTCCCTGAAGGAAAGCTAGCATCAAACAAGGTTATTTTAAATCCTTTGCTAAAAGATAAGTGGAGGAGCAGCCTAGTGGTTAGAACAGCAGCCAGGTGACCAAAAGACCAGCATTCAATTCCCACTGGCACTTCTTGTGGCTTTGGGCAAGTCACCTTACCTTCCATTGCTGTCAAAGAAAGCCACTGACAGTCTACTTCTGGTCACACCTTACCAAGAATACCTAGGAGCTGCTGGGTCACTAGGAAACAGCATTGACTTAAAAAAAAGCTGTTAACTAAAAGGTAACTACATTTGAATATAAATAGTGCCAGCTATTATAGACCCATTACAGATATACCATTTAGTAGGCATGTGAATTCATTTGAAATAATATGGGTGATGCCAATGTAATTTCAGATCGCTTTTTACCTGAAATGACAACAAAACCCAAATGTTTACCTACGTCTTCAATAGTGTGCTTTGTCCCCTAGAACTATGCACTACTTAGTTATAGCACACACTATAGAGTAATAGACCACATGATGTATTGAAGAATGGTATAAACCTTCAATGTACTGAGAACTCTTGATTAATAGTTGTGATGGGTTTTTGAAATATAAATGTTAACAGTGAAAGATGAAGATAGGCCACTCTGGTTCTCAGGTTGCAAGTTTGATGCCTGAATAAAGATACAATGAAAGGGGCCAATATTTAGCAGTGGCAGTCAGTGCATTTAAAACACTTTGCCACCATCACTTTAGTTAGACCTAGATACTCAGGGCCGGATCCTATCCGGCATCCGGTGCTGAATATCTGGTTTTGCTGGGCAGCCCTGTTGTTATATGGTCAGCTGCTAACTGGTTATCACAAACCAGATAAAGTTAGGATAGCTATTGACCTGTCCTAACTTTATCCAGTTTAGCAGATTGCTGCCAGGACCTCCCTATATCTTCCAACAAACCACCCCAGCTTTAACAGGGCATCTTTTCTGTGGTCTGTGGGGGTATTCAGTAGCACTATATGGGAAGTGCTGCTGAATATTGGGATTGCCGAGGTTTAGCCGGTTAGCAGGTCTTGCAACCTGGCTAAACCCTGAGCAACAGTTCACACTCACACTATTGACAATATTGCCCCCCACATGAACAAAAAATAAACAAAACTAAAAAATGACATAAATGACATGGGAAACTAAACTAAAAAATAATGTTTGACATGAGAACTACTTTGATTTCCTTTTAAGTTATTAGAAGCAACCATAGGCCACCAATTGCAAGATAATTTAGACCATTAGGGATTTATGGATCCTTCCCAGCTGGTTTTTAGAACTGGATATAGCACAGCAACAGTTTTGTTTGCTTTATTAAGGGGATTATTTTAGAAGCCTTATTCATGTTTTGCACGTGTATGTACCAGCACATCAATGTGTGGCACCCATGTGCAAACAGCTATTTTAGAAAGGTGCAAATATACACGTGCTTGCCCCAATCACGTCTAAGTTACATGGGGTGTGTTGGAGGCACATGTGGGGGTTGTGGTCTGGGCAAGACGGAAAGTTACACTTATATCCCCCATTTCATATAGGGAAAGCATGTTTAAGGCCAAAATTGCCCTCTTCCACATTTATACTTGTTCCATGACACAAACAGGTTTTTGAAAAATGCTTGTTTCAGCCAGCACTTTACATGAGAGATTAAGCCACCTTAATCCTCAAAAGTTAATTAATCCTTCCATATGTTAATGAGGTAAACCATTGAGTCCTCTGTGATAGCTGGGCAACTGTCCTTAATCAAAGTTTTTAAAAAGGCTGAGATACGCGTTAGTACCAACATATCCACACGTGTGTTGTGAAATGCGTGCATTAACACGTGTAAGTTGCTGAGCTTCTTTGATGATTTTTCCCATGTGTATGTTTGTGAAATGACACCTCCCTGTTGCACGTGGCTGTCCATTTCCCTGCAATCCTGCACTCTCTTCTTGAATTTAAAATCCAGGTCCATGGCTAACCCTACATCAGCCTTTCATATTCACACCCTCTCTTCTAAAAGTGACATTGATTTGCAGATGTTTTCACTTGGATGTCACTGCAACCACACAAATGCCCTTTAGATGAATTAAGGCGTATTACAGATAAGTGAGGTGAGGTTATATTGTGGCAAGTAGACCTATGTTCTGCTTTGGATCTGATAGATCATAAGATGTTGCTGGAAATGAGTAAGCTAGATATCTCAGCTGTAGTGTTAAAGTGTTTTTCAGTGTGTGTGTGTATGTGTGTGTGTGGGGGGGGGGATTGGTAAATAGAGCTGCCAGGTGAAGATGGTCAAGTTTTCTCATCAGTCTGACCAATGAAATGCAGTATTCCTCAAGGGTCCCCTCTCTTACTGATTTTATTTATCATCATTTTCTCATTTGTATAATACTAAAAGGTGTGTGCAGTGCTGTACAGAGAAATGTAAGCAACAGTCCCTGCTCATAGGAGCTTAAAGTCCGGCCTAATCTTAAAGAGTTTAGAGATGATGCACTTTTCATATGCTGATGACATTTAAATTGTGGTGCCTGTGAGGAAATGAATTGCATGAACATACTTGCTTCTTGAAGGTTCTGGAATGGATGAATGTAAATCTGCTGAATATTAATTCAGAGAAAACGCCCCTAGTAGGAAGAGCCTAGTTGTTAGAGCAGCAGGAGGAGGAGAACAAGGAAAGCCAAGGTTCAAATCCCACTAGTGCTCCATATCACTTTTGGCAAGTCACAACGCTCTCCCTTCCTTCACGTGCACACTTGCAACTTACTAACGCCAGACCTCCTGAATGCAACTTGCCTTGAAGTACTATAGAAGAGGCATGAGCTGAATCTAAATATACAGTAAAAATATCTGAAAGTATACCAATGTCCTTATATAAGGGGAATCGAGATTTCATTAAAAATGAGCATGAGAAATCTTTGTATTATATCATTACCAATAGAATTACAGGTGTCTGTTATAATTAGAAATGTGTTTGCCCTCATGAGACTGGTTTATACAATTAGACCATATTCAATGTAGAAAGATCTTAGGATGATAATTCAGGTGGCAATTCTCTTCCTTTATGATTACTCTAACTCAATTCATTTGGGCTTGCTAAAGAAGACAATGGAAAGATTGCAAGTAATGCTAACTATAGTGGCCAAATGATCCCGGAAAGAGTAAGATGGAAGATAGCATCACGATTTCTAATCCAATTACACCAGTAACCGATAGAGAAGACGGTAATATTTATGTTACTATTAATGGATTTTAAAACAGTGAATGGGATGGTTCCACTATATTTACAGAAGTTGGTTACAATTTACAGTCCTGACAGAAATGTAAGATTGAAGGGGAAACATTTGCTAAAGTTCCCCACACTGCATTATTGTGGGTTAAAGATGACGCGGGAAGGGACATTGTGGGTAAGGTGCCTCTTCTCTAGAAGAATAGGTACAGAAGAGTTGAGGGGTGAACTCTTACCATATTTTCAGGAAAAAACAAAGCATAAAACCTGGTTGTTCCAAGGAATATCTGATAAAAAATAACTAGGAATAATAATAATAAGGGATGCTGTTGCATGCAATGCTTATGGAAATTTGTTTATAAGGATTTAATTTCTGGGTAAGGGGATGGTGCTAGTGAGCTATAAAATGGCCGCTTAGCTTCCTCACTCCTTCTTCATGCCTCTATGAACTAGCTCTAAATCTCTGCAAAATGGTGGTTGACCTTCCATTTTTATGAGAAATGCCAAGTTAAACATTCTCTCTGCAAGCTTCTGTGATCAATATTTGTCAGTGGTGAGTGGATGAACAATTCAGGAAGACTGCATTGTAAGCAGTATCCATGAAGCTGGGAACGGCTGCAGTTACGATTTTCCATAGTAGCTCTAGCCACATGATGTACTGACTTTCTGGATTGCCACTGCTAATATGTGTAGTAAACACAAGATAGAGTAAACCTTTAGGTCTAGGTCAATCAATAATCATTTAGGAAAACCCAACCTTAGCACCACGACCTGTTAAATAGTATTTTTATTTGTCGGAGCTAGCCGTAGGAAGGTCGAAAGGGGAAATGACCTACACCAAGCGGGTAGCTACTTTTTTTATTACCGTATTTTTCGCACCATAAGACGCACTTTTTCTTCACCAAAAAGTGGGAGGAAAAGTGCCTGCGTCTTATGGTGCGAATATAAGAAGTTGCAGAGCGGCAGCGGGTCTGGGCGTTCCACCTCTGCTCTGCCGTCGTGTTCCTCTTCTTTCCCTCTTCTCGGTGCTGCATACGGGGACTTGAACGCCGCCAGTTTCTTTTTAACTCTGAGCTCTGGTTCTCGGTCCTGTTCCCCTGGACTTATCCTGGGATCTCTCCAATCACCCGGAGGCTTGCCGACACACTCTCTGACCTCCTCACTGCCACCGACCTCCTTTCCGTGGCTGCTTTTGGGCCCCCACTCTTCCACTCCACTGCCCTCAACGTGTGCTGTATCCTCCGCTACTTCTTTCACTTTATTTGAGCTGCTTGCTGCTGTTCGCGGTCCACACCGTCTTACCTCCTCTCCCAGAGGTAGCACTCCGCAGGCCCTCCTACCTCTGCCTTCACTGCGTGGGTTCCTCCCGCGGGACTAAGCTCCCAAGTGGCACCCCGCTGCTCCGTTCACCTCAGCGCGCCCTCCAGTTGTTCTTCAGGCCCACAAACCCCGGCTTTCCCGCACGGTACTGCCGCTGTCTTCTCAGCACTCTGCACTGTCCTTCGCGGTGCCGATCGCACCTTGTCTCAGCCTGCTCCTCTCTACGTCCTCTCTTTTACTTTGGGCCCGGCTTCTTCCTTCGCGGTGAAACTCCTCTGCTCACCGCCTGTCCCGGTCTACCGACCGGCGATCGCTCCTCTGCGTTCCCTACCGGGGGTCTCACTCCACTGCCTCCTTTCGTCTACGCCGCTCTGCTTGCACAATTAGGGGTTATTTCCCCCCTCAAATCGGCCGAAGACGGCGGAGTTTGGCGCTACACACCGCTATTTCCTCCGATGACATCACCGGAAACCCTCATCTGTTATGTTTTTTTGAAAGTGTGAATAAACAGGTGGACAAAGGTGAGTCGGTTGATATAGTGTATCTGGACTTTCAGAAAGCCTTTGACAAGGTCCCTCATCAGAGTCTTTTGGCAAAACTAAAGAGTCATGGCATAGGAGGCAGTGTACTACTGTGGATCAGGAACTGGTTAAAAGATAGAAAGCAGAGGGTAGGGCTAAATGGCCAATTTTCCCAATGGAGAAAGGTGAATAGTAGTGTACCCCAGGGATCTGTGCTGGGCCCGCTGCTTTTTGACATATTCATAAATGACCTGGAAAGTGGAATAACGAGTGAGGTTATCAAATTTGCAGATGACACAAAACTATTTAAAATTTTTAAAACCCAAGAGGATTGTGGAAAATTGCAAGAGGATCTTGATAAATTGGAAGACTGAGCATCAAAATGGCAGATGAAATTTAATGTGGGCACGTGCAAAGTTATGCACCTAGGGAAGAACAACCCAAACTATGGTTACACGATGCAAGGTTCCACATTAGGAACTACCACCCAGGAAAAAGATTTAGGCGTCATTGTGGATAACATGTTAAAAACCCTCGGCCCAGTGTGCAGCGGCAGCCAAGAGAGCAAATAGAATGCTAGGTATCATAAGGAAAGGAAAGGAATGGAAAATAAAACAAATAATAAGCACTTTCACAGGCAATCAAAACAGAATATTTTTTTTCCTATTTTCCCCTCTGAAAAACCAGGTGCGTCTTATGGTCCGGTGCGTCTTATGGTGCGAAAAATACGGTAATTAAGGTTCTTCACCAAAAATAGAAATTTTAGAACAAATATAAAAACATCTCAGTCCAGAAACGCTGGTTATATAGATCCTACTGCACGACGCGCACGTTTCGGGCACCTTTGCCCTGTTTCAAGTGCAATAACCAAGAATTTTTCTTCCTCAACAGCCGTCCACAAAACACCGTCACTGCAGCACAGGTGTTTTGTGGACGGCTGTTGAGGAAGAAAAATTCTTGGTTATTGCACTTGAAACAGGGCAAAGGTGCCCGAAACGTGCGCGTCGTGCAGTAGGATCTATATAACCAGCGTTTCTGGATTGAGATAAGTTTTTATATTTGTTCTAAAATTTCTATTTTTGGTGAAGAACCTTAATTAATAAAAAAAGTAGCTACCCGCTTGTTGTAGGTCGTTTCCCCTTTCGACCTTCCTACGGCTAGCTCCGACAAATAAAAATACTATTTAACAGGTCGTGATGCTAAGGTTGGGTTTTCCTAAATGACTGCTAAGATGTGTGGCAGTACCGGGATCACACTATGGACTGATTGCCATTCAGAGGGAGCAAGCTGGAGAACAGAGGAGTTGTTTAACCAGGCATTCAATGAAGACCCTATAAGAAAGCTTGCTCTGCTTCTGCAGATGCAGTTGAGTGCTGAGATATGTACAGTAGCCGTCTAATAGTAAGTGAGGGAAAGGCTCGAGGAGGCAGATCCCTTGAGGTGCACGTCTGGCCCGCGGACATGTCTAAATTAAAAACAGGCCTTGTGTGAACCTAATTCCACATCCACGGATATAGACGTGCTCGCAGGTCTGCAATCAGGGAGGTGGATGTGTCCGGTGCAGCACAGAAAAAACATTATTCAGGGGCCAGTGCACGTATCCAGCCTGTGGCTCGCGCACAGGTGCAGGCACAAGCCACGCAATATAATGGAGAAATACATCCTCTGTCAAGATTATAGCACACAGATAAGCATTTGGGGTGGCCCTGTAACCACTGTATTCTGAAAAGTTATGTTTCTAATCCTGTCTGACTCCGCATTGTACCCACGGACGCCACACCTCCTCAGTAAAAACGTCCTCGTCACACTGTCAGCAGATTGCAGATGCAAAGTAGACATACATACCAATGATAAATGACTGCTGCTGCAACCTAGATCGTATATCAAGCCTCTTCATGCCCTGAAAAGTGCTAAGTAATCCCTAGTGCACCATAATATGGTATAAGAAAATGTAAATATGAACATGTATGTCAGGACATACCTTGCATCAAATGGTAATTGGCATTATAAAATGGCCCCGATGATTCTTGCCTTGATCATCTCTACAAACATGCTTTACACTGCTATGGCCCATAAGTGCACTCATTCTGCTGATCTGCACTACTCTGCATTCCTCCTCGGGAGCTCCGCTCTTCTAGCAGACCCCATCTCTCTGTGCTCGTTTCTTCTACTGCCAACTTCTACTTCTCTCCTTTCACCTTGTTGCTCCTTATGCCTGGAGCAAACTACCTCAGTCTGTTCATCAGGCTTCTTCTCTGGCCCTTCTCAAATCTAGGCTGAATGCTCGCCACTTTGTTGCCACCTAAGCTCCCTTGTGTTTCCTTACCATTCCCCCTAGATGACTCATGTTCACTGCTGCTGTGTTATCTGTCTTTGACTTAGTTCTGTGCAGTGCTGCATGGAGGAGTAGCTGAGTGATTAGAGCACTGGCTTGATAACCAAGAGATCAGGGCTCAATTGCCACTAGCATTCCTTGTAGCCTTGGGCAAGTCACTTAACCCTCCTTTGCCTTGGAAGAAAGGCCTGGCAATCTAATTCTGGTCGTACTGCCAAGAAAACCCAGGAGCTTCTGGGTCGCCAGGAAACAGCAAGCGATTGACTCAAAAGCACATATTGTATGTGCAGTGTTGCATATGACTTGTAGTGCTATACAAATATATACTAGTAGTATGACCTTCTGGCTAGGACGTATAATTTCCACATCTCTGGGTACTGGCATTTCTCACAGCAGGTACACCTGTCTCATTGCGGTGTATATTGGTCTGAATAAATCTGCTGTCTGTGGGGCAACCCTGTCTGCCTTCCCACTGTCTGATTTGTGGCACTGTTCCACTAGTCAGGCCTATGTAGGCATGGGAGGGGGAACCCCTGTGCCATCATACCCAGGTAGCCAGCCTCCAGATATATCACTTCTCTCACAGCTTGCAGAGATGCTGGACTGAGGAAGGATTTAGGCCTCATGGCACAATCTGGGGGATGTTGGCACAATATCAGTCATGTCTCCCAGTGCCTGGCACAGCTGATATATAGCTGTCCTATCACACTGGTGCCTGGTGACACTTCAGTCATCCATATTGTCCAGGTACTGGCCAGTCATTCATGGCCACCCTGAATTGTAGATCAACATACCAGATCCTCTTGTGCTGTCCCCAAACCACACACTCTCACTTGCAGTCATTATTGTTCTTCTTAATATTTCTGTAAGGGTGTTTATTAATGTTTCTTTACCTCACAACATTCTCTCACCTCTGCTTTATAACTGCATCCTGTGTTTTTCCAGACTGCCAGTCACACCAGTTCAGTACATACTTGTCATAACCATTTTTCAATATGGGATGAATTGAAGAGCACAGCAGAATATTTTCTAAGTCCTGGGATTATTCCACATTACAACAGGAATAACAGAGACGTCAACAGGGATATCACAAAACGTACATGGGCATTTCCGAAATACACTATGCACATCTCTGTGGCTGACCATGCCCCCATTCTGCCCCTTCTGGGCATGATCTGAGATCTTCATGCTAGCGCCGTGGAATGCACAACAGTAACCGGGGTATCCGGAGGGGCCTCCCCGTACCCTAACCCCTGCCCCCCCCCCATCTCCGCCTCTGAAGCCCGTACACAAAATACACTCTCACAGAGGTTGGCTTAATACTGTTTCTTTATTGGTTGCAGCTACATAACCATAAACCAACACCGGCCCAACACGGGCCAATTCGACATTTTAATTCCACATAACAACTCCCCCCCCCCACTCCAATCCGGATGATGCCCGCCCACCAGCCGTTTAGCAAGGTGGGGCATCATCCACCCCCCGTCCCCCCTTCTGCCCGCCTCGCCGTGCTATAGCAAAGGCCGGCTCCCGTTGCTTCCCTCCGGGCAGAGATCCCAACAGTGATGTCTCTCCCCAACTAGGAGCACCCCGCTCCCCTGCAAAGTGGCCTCAGCCGCCACTGCACCGCCGGGTCGGCGAGCGCCAGCTCGCTACCCCGCCTACCCACTCCAACTTCAACACCACTCAACCCCCCACCCAGCTGCGACAACCTACCCCCCAATCCGCCCTCACCACATGCCCCACAACCGGAGCAAAGGGAGGGTGGGAGGGATGACTACTCCGTCCGCCGGCACGACAAGAAGAGGGAGATCGCACACCGGCAATCTCCCATGCTTCCTGCATGGCCCGCCCCCACAGGACCCGCCGGACCAATCAGCACGTCCCACGTCACAGCGTGGGCACGATGCCGAAGGTCCAGCTTGCACTCATCTACCACCCCCCCTTCCCCCAGCAACACCAGCGGGCTTGGCCCCCGGGGACCCGGTTACTCCGCCGGCCTCGGGACCGAGCCCAGCGGCGCCACGCGATTAACCGGGGTATCCGGAGGGGCCTCCCCGTACCCTAACCCCTGCCCCCCCCATCTCCGCCTCTGAAGCCCGTACACAAAATACACTCTCACAGAGGTTGGCTTAATACTGTTTCTTTACAGGTTGCAGCTACATAACCATAAACCAACACCGGCCCAACACGGGCCAATTCGCCATTTTAATTCCACATAACAACTCCCCCCCCCCACTCCAATCTGGATGATGCCCGCCCACCAGCCGTTTAGCAAGGTGGGGCATCATCCACCCCCCGTTCCCCCTTCCGCCCGCCTCGCCGTGCTATAGCAAAGGCCGGCTCCCGTTGCTTCCCTCTGGGCAGAGACCCCAACAGTGATGTCTCTCCCCAACTAGGAGCACCCTGCTCCCCTGCAAAGTGGCCTCAGCCGCCACTGCACCACCTGGTCGGCGAGCGCCAGCTCGCTACCCCGCCACCGGCACAAGGTAGCCCCCTATCCTTGTGCCGCCCCCCCCCCAAAACCAGCTGCGACCAATGCCAACCTTCGAGCACCTCCTGCCAATCGTTCAGCAATAAGTCTTGCCCCACCGGGGCAAGGTGCACACCATCCAGCCTGTAAAGTCCTCGGCACTGAACCTCTGCCCAAGGGTGCAACACCTGCAGCCCTCCGGTCTGCATCACCCAACGCCCTACCTGGCGGTTAATCTTCACCAAACCCCGCGACCACCGCCGCTGAAACCAACACGCATGGCGCGGGATGATCAGACCAGATAATAGCAATCCCCGGAAGCAATTCCCGCAAAAAATCAATGTCCGCTTGCACAGCTAGTATAAACTGCCAGCATGGCCAGCTTGACAAGTCATTTCCACCCAAGTGAATAAGCAGCCCGACCGGCCGCTGATGCTGTTCAATCTTCGCCTGGACGCAGGCAATCAGCTGCTGCCATCGCATGCCACGTTGTCCCATCCAGCAAAGCCGAATCCCTGCAGTAGCCAGACCGAGGTGGATGCCCAATGGCCGCACAGCTGCCCTACGCTCCGCCCAGTAGACAAAGGAATGCCCGATGATCCACCACTCTCTCGAGCACGAACCATCTGAAAGGAAACAAACCGAACTGCAACCGGCGGCATCGCCTGCAACAAGAAGCAAAGGATGAAAACCCCCCTCTTCCCCACCTCCCACCACCCCCTCACCGACCTGACAGAGAAGCTGGCACTCGTGACGCCCCAGCACCGCCCAGGGACAGTCACAGGTGCACATACCCCTTGTACGCGTCCGAGCGCCACCTCCCAATGCGTTGAATGACGGGGCCCTTGAGCCCCGCCGCAGCCGCACTTGTGGCAGCGCCAATCCGGAAGGAGTGTGAGGAATAACCCCTCTCATCATAGCCCAGGGAACGAAGCACGAGGCGCAAAACCGCAGTGAACTGGAACTGGGTAACCGGAGCTCCGTCCGCGTGGATAAAAAAGTAGCCCGGGGACTCCGGTCTCCTCTGCACGTAACTACGCAGGCAGGACACCAGACAGGAAGGAGAGGGGGAAATGGCTTTCAGTATCACCCACGCACCCCTGCCCTCCTGGTCCGTTTTGGAACACGCGACGAGGATGCGGACCCATGAAGCCTCCACCACCACACACTTGGCATCCAGCCCGCCGCCCGCACCCCGCCGCACAGACCGGGGCACCAACTCGCAAACGCGGAAAGCCCCGAAAAAGGCCGTTGCAAACAACGCTTGAAACAAAATTGCCTCGAACGAAGGGGTCGCGACTTGCGGCAGCGCCATACAGAGACCAAGAAGCAGAGTATGCGAGACCGGCAACCTCCAATCCCGCGGTGAGGGGTGCGCCCTGGCCCACCCCGCCAGCAGCCGCTTGACTAAAAAGAATGTGCGAGGGTTGCCCCAGCCGGCCACCATGCAGAAGAAGGAAAACCCCGCCAAGGCCGCAACAACCGCCGACCGGGCCCACCCGTCCTTTTTTGCAAGCAACACAAATTGGCTTACGAGCCCGGTGTGCACCCACCCCCCTTTCCATCCACACGCGCCCAAAAAAGCACTCACCTGAGAATAGCCGCGCCGATACTTCGCCCATGTCCCACGCGTCACCGATGCGGACAACAGCGCCATCACGTCAGGGTCCCAATCCGCCAAAGATGGTCCGGTACCACTGATGCAACTGCGTCCGCCGCTGGAGCCAATAACCTGAACTGAGCCCTCTGGAAACGGGACAAAGCATCAGCAATGGAGTTATGTACGCCAGGAACATGCCGCGCTCTGGCAGTGACATTCAGGCACAAGCAAGCCAAAACGAATACCCGCATCAGCGCTGCCACCTTCGGGCACCGGGGGGAGTTGCGATTCATGACCTCGACCACCGCAGCATTGTCACACCAGAATAACACCCCCTTATTCCTTACGCGCTCAGGCCATACCCACAGCGCAACCACTATAGGGAATAACTCCAAAAAGGTAATGTTGCAGGTCAATCCAGATGCCACCCAGTCGGAAGGCCATGCCTCAGCGCACCAAGATCCTTGACAGTACGCCCCAAAGCCGGAACTGCCCGCAGCGTCAGTAAACAGGTGCAAATCCGCGTTGGACTGCTCCGGCCACTGGACGACCCTGCAGCCATTGAAGTCGGCCAAAAAGGCGTCCCACACCCGCAAATCTTCCCGCATGCCAGCCGACACACGAATACGATGATGCGGCCGGTGCACTCCCGCCATCGCCAAGGATAACCGCCGCGCAAAGGGGCACCCCATCGGCAGCACCCTGCAAGCAAAATTAAGATGGCCGACCAGGGACTGTAGAACCCGAAGGGTGATTTTGCCCGCCGCACCCACCACCGCGACCAATTGCCGAAGCCGCTCCACTTTCTGCGCCGGCAACCACAGTAACATATTAACGGTGTCAATCTCAATACCCAGGAAAATCAGGCACGTGACCGGGCCTACCGTTTTGCCCACCGCGATGGGTATACCGAAGTCACCAGCCAGGCCAAGGAAGGCGCCCAATAGCGTAGCACAGGTATCCGTCAGCCCGGGCCCGACGAACAAAAAGTCGTCCAAATAGTGCACAATAGTGGACAGACCAGTACGCTGTTCCAGGGCCCAGTGAAGGAATGTGCTGAAAGCCTCAAAATAAGCACACGACACCGCACAACCCATAGGCATGCACTTATCATAGTAAAACTGTGACTCGAAGCGAAAACCTAGCGCCGGAAAAGCCGACGGGTGCACGGGCAAAAGTCGGAATGCGGATTCAATGTCCACTTTCGTGAGCAAGGTCCCCGGCCCACATTGCCTCACTAATGCCACCACCACATCGAAAGACGCATAGCGCACCGAACAGTGCTCCCGAGGAATGTGATCGTTAACAGAATCCCTGGGGGGGCAAGACAAGTTGTGAATTAACCGGTATTTACCCGGCTCCTTCTTGGGAACCACCGCCAGCGGCGAGACGACGAACGGAGAAAAAGGGGGGTCCGGAAACGGACCGGCGACACGCCCCAGCGCACACTCTTCGCTGATCTTCTGGCGCACGACCTCCGCCAGGGCTGTGGCCGAACTGGCGTTCCTTGAACAGGCCCCGCAGGGAACGCCCCGCAACGGAATGCGAAACCCTTCAAGGAAACCCGACAAAAGCAGTCCCCCCGCTGCGCCCCCGTGGGTCCCCCCGTACAAATGAAGCCACGGCCGCATAACGTTGACCCGCACGGGGTGGGGGTCAAAGCCTCAGACACCGCCTCACTTACCCCCCCCCCCCCAGGGCTCCTGCCACACCCTTGCGGCTACACTTCGCAGCGGCATGACCCGCTCCACACAAGGAACAGGCGTGCTTGAACTTGCAGTCGGGGAAGGGGCACAACGACTTATTGAAATGCCAACAGACGTCTCCTCCCAGCCTGCCCGCTCTGGACTGCGCAGCAACTGGCCCGGGTGCCCGAAAGGACCGCACCCCAGAAGGCGGAGCCGCGACCCCAACTTTGCCCCCGCCGGCTCCGGCACCACCCACCTTGCTCTTGGCAGACATCTGCGTGAGCCACAGATTAATGTCCTTCGTACCCCATGACAGCCGACCGTTTTCCTCCATCATATCGCGGAACTCCTCGTCGTAATTTAACCAGGCCCACCCATCGTGTGCCTGGGACGCCGCCAAGATTGCGTCCGCATAAGCCAGCAAAGCGCCGTACTGCTCGGGATAATAATGGCCCCATACACTGGCCAAGCGCAAAAAGGCTCTAGTCCAATTGAGAGTATTACGGGAAACCTTCCTCACCCTGCCCGCTTTCTCATCCTCCTTGCGCTTCCGTCTGCTGTCGCCCGAGCGTTTTCTGCCCTCCAACAAACGAAAAATGTCAATATACCTCCTCCGCTTAATGCGATACCTCAATTTTTTGGGCACCCCTTCCCACAGTTCCGAGCAGTGCACCACCGTGGTACCCCCCTTTCACCCCTATCACCCTTATCCGGTGCGGAGTCGCACGAAGACTGCGCCGACGAAGACAAAGTGGACGACGAGGAAGAGTCACGCCACCGCCGCCTGCTGTGCTTGCGCTTCGCCTTCGCCTTCCCGCCATTGGCGCAACTGTTCCCCGCATCAGGTGCACCCCCCAGGGCAGCATCCCCACTCCCCGCATACTCACCGGGCTCCGCCGTGGAAGCCGCTGACGGGAGGGCCGCCGCCGCTCCCACAGCCCGATCCGTCTGCCCCACTGAAGGTCCAGCCGACGCCGCTCCACTCGCTCGCACGGACATGTTTTGGCGACCCCCGGAACTCTCGGGTACCTGCAGAGGAAAAGACGGAGAGAAGCCAGCAGCAAATGCCCCAGGCGCCCCAGCCACCCCAGTTCCGGGCCCTGCCCCCCAGGTCCAGGCGGAGGAGCCTTGACCCCCTGCCTCCCAACCAGCCAGCCCACAACCCGCCAGGGCCGGCGCCCCCAATGGCCCGGCTCCATACCAACCACCCCAGCCGCCCCCCCAGGGACCTGCCACCCCAGAAGGATGGGCCCCAAAACCCCATGGCACCGGGGACCCCACCGTACCCCTAGCGAAGCGCCCGTCCAGCATGCCGGACGTATAACCCAGGGGAGAGAAGGGAATCCCCAACGAGCCGCCCCCCGGGTAATCGCCCCCGGGCATCCCAACCAGCAGAGGAGAGAGGCCAACGTCACCAGTGTCCACCCCCGAGGCCCCACAAGGGGCACTAGGCAAGACCAGAGGGACAGCCGGCTCTTCCCCAGCTACCCGCAAGTCGGAACCCAGAACCCCCAAACCCTCCCCAGGCGGGAATACAGGGACGCCACCTGGAGGCGACCTCGCGCTACCCCGGACCGCAGTCCGCCCCTGCCGCCCCCTGCCACGTGGCTGACGAACCCGCCCACGCCCCCGGGCCCCACCCGAGCCCCCAGCGTCGGACCCGCCCACTCCTGCCGGGGTACTCCCACGCCTGCTGGTTCCGCGCCCACCGGCGCGCGCTGCAGCAGGGCCAGACCTCCTCCCCCCCCAGTCCCTTCTGAGAATGGGCCATGCCACCCCGAACACAAGGGCAACCCTCCCCCCAACCACGGGCGTCTGAAAGCCAAGGCAAGAAGGCTCAGGGCCCAGGTAAGGCCTGCACCCGGTGCTTGAAGGCCCCCCTTTCCTTCTTGGAAATGTGGGACACCTCCCCTTGGCCACCACTACTCCAACCGGCAACAACTGCAGTGAGGGCCTCTGAGGCAGACCTGACTCCTGGTGACCAAAAGCTCCTGGGGTCCCTGGCAGGGAGATACCCCCAAAAACGCCCTGTCCAGCTAGGACGGAAGAAAGGCAGAAAGCCGAAAACAGGCCCTCCCCCCCCCCCCGGGCCCGCTGCCGCTCTTCCCTCGTGTTTTTTTTTTTTTTTTATGTTTGGGTCAGGAAGACACAAAGCCGGCAGACTGGAATTGAAATACGGCCCCCCCCCCCCACCCCGTTACCCAACGCGCAAACCTGCAGCGGGAACCGCAAAGAAGAAGCCACCCCGCAAGACACAACTACTCCGTCCGCCGGCACGACAGGAAGAGGGAGATCGCACGCCGGCGATCTCCCACGCTTCCTGCACGGCCCGCCCCCACAGGACCCGCCGGACCAATCAGCACGTCCCACGTCACAGCGTGGGCACGATGCCGACGGTCCGGCTTGCACTCATCTACCCCCCCCCTTCCCCCAGCAACACCAGCGGGCTCGGCCCCCGGGGACCCGGTTACTCCGCCGGCCTCGGGACCGAGCCCAGCGGCGCCGCGTGATCAGTGTTTTAGAAAACAGTTGGGGACAGTTTGGGCTGATAAACGTTCCCACTGCATGTGCAAACCCCTAATTCATGTTCTAGAATGACCTCCATAGCCTCACATTTCTGGATACCTTCTTAAGAGTTTGCCCACCACCCTATCCTTTGATATTTCTCACAGGGATGAGAAAATTGACTATCCAGTCCACAGCTGACAACCACATGGGCTTTTGAATTTAAACTATGCATGTACTTCTCTTTATAAAACAGATCTCAAATACATGCATGGCAGCATGCATTACCTCCATGGGAGTTTATAGAATTGCCCTCTTATTGCAGAAAGCAGCATGCACTGTGATGATGTTAGCTTGGGCCCATGCTGTTTGTGCATGCTAATTCTCATGCTAACTCAGTAAATAGGTCCCTAAAAATACTTCATTTTCCATACTAAAATTCTCAGTCGCTCAAGAACTGTAGTTAATTTTTTAGAATTGCCAGCCTTTAGCATGGCTTAATTTAGCCATCAGAAATGTTTAACAAAGTGCTTTGCATTTGCTGTGCTTCAGTTTCAGAGTTCCGTCTTTTTCCACTTTAGCAATTATATAGACAACTTACAGTAGGTCTGCTTAATGCAGCATGTCCTTGCTATTTACGAAGGACATTTTTTCATGCTACCAGTTAGTGTAACTTAATAAATAAGACTGTAAAAGAAGTAATGAAAAAGAAAGTAAATAGAAAGATCATCATTTCAGATATGACTAAGAACTCAAGTCAGTTATTTTACAGTGAATTTTGTAGAATTTTCATTGTATATACTTTATAAATTAGTATAGTATAAGTTAAGAATATTGAAGGTGCAACATTCAGGACAAAGGTTGCTTCCTCAGACAACAGAGTTTTAGTAATCCCAAATGTTTGTATCATTTTACACTTCTTAGCCTTACAAAGTCTCTTTTCTATCCAACTACATCATTGCTTTTCTTTATGGCAATTTTATTTCACATGGGCTAACGAGGTACTGTTTATCTCTTTCCTTACTTTCTACCACAGGACAGGAAAGATATCACATCGTTTTTAACAATTGTTATTGCAGGACTCTTATCCACCTGCAAACTAATATCTTCCTTGGGAATCATTGGGTGTAACTGAGATTTAAAAAGCACTTTCAGCCGCTATAAATCTTGGTGCACTGCAGACAGAAACTCTGATCTGTTTACTTTTAACCATTAGCAGTGCATTCTATCCATATAATGCAACTCTTGAAAATCCATCATCTCTACCAGCCTGGCAGAAATATAATAGTTTTCCAAGTGCACTTGCTAAACACATCTATTGGGCAGCCAATAAGATCCCAAAGATAGTTTATAAATAGAGCAGTCATGGTGTTTTTCTTCCTGATTGTACCAGACAATATTCAGCTCCCCTGGTAATTGTTTTGGTAATTGAACGAGGAAACAACCTCCACAGTTCAATTTTGAAAGGCAGCGTTCCAGCCAGTATTACCCTCTAGCTGGTATTACAGACTTAGCAATTGCTGCTTCATGCAAACATTTAACATTCAAAGATGCTGAGGCTAATGGTTCTGTGCTCACAGATCCATTAACCTCAATAAAAAAACAAGTGAGACCTCTCGTGCACTAAAATATGCTCAGATCAAAGATACACTTAGACTAATATCTACTGATGTTTGGACTCTGCTGCCAAAATGTCAAGTCCCAGGAGCAGTTAGTAATGTGATAATGTTTAAGGTGAACTGCACTGTTCACTAGCTTCTCTAATTAAGATGCATTAGGGTCATGGGAGTACACTGAGGGCAATCTGAAACAAACTGTCTATATTACTGCGAAGACCATGGGTGCTTTTTCCAAGTGGTCTTTGCACCAATGTTCAAAGGGGAAGCACATGCAACTTCTCACTTCCAAAACTGCCAAAAAGAAAAAGTACCCTATTTGCCTTGACCTTTGCACAGGTAGCTTTTCTTTTTTACTATAACAACATACATTGTTTTGAAAATACCAAAGTGTGTATGTTGCAAACACTCCTCCCCCCCATCCTCAAAGACACACCTCCTTTCACTAGGCAATTTTCAAATGGAAATGTTACATGTCTTGTAAAATGATATCTTCGTTATTTTATTCCAATGATCTAGATGTGCTCCCAGGAAAGTCTCTTTAATGTATCTAAAAGTTGGTATGGATTATTATGCAATCCATGCGTACGTTTAGCCACATTTTGGGAGAGCGATTGTTTTTCAGGCAGGTCATTTGATGCATTTGAATATGTCTCATGTACAGTCCTTGAGGGCAGCCTGAAAACCACAGCTGCTATGGATAGATCTAGGACCTGGTTCTGAACCACCAAATAAAGAAAGTTCAATCCACACCATACAAATGCTGTCAGAGATAAGAAACGGCAAACATGCACTGCTGACATTTCTTAGGAGGCATTGTGATCGACTATCATAATGACTATTGTGAAAGACTATTTTAAAAACACTGTTCTGTATATCAGAAATAGAAAAAAAATGACAAAATCAGTTTCCAGGGATATTGTTTGATTTCAATTCAACTCAACATCAAGTAGATTGGATTCTTGATTTGGAAACTGGACTACTCCACTGAGAACCAAAAGCATTACTCTTTGAATTGCAATAAATTAGACACAGTCTATTGCATTGCTGGTCTTGTCATATCTCTGCTTTTAGAGAAAATATTTCTATTGGAAATTTAATATTAAGCCCAAGACAAGGATATCTGTTGTCTTGAGAAAAAAAAAAGTTCCAAGAGTTGCTAGGAAGCAGCCTAAAAAATGGCTGATTAGCCAGATTTCTCCTTATTCGCACACAAAAAGAATACTACAACAATTTCAGCTACAAGATGTGCGTGAAATGGCTGAAAACACTAATTTAAGATACTTTACCAATCCCCACAATAAAATAGGGCAAGAGACCCAGGTGAGGTTCCATTCAGAAGGGAAATGTCACATGAGAACTTAAACGAGCTGGTAAATATGAATTAGCATGTTAATTGGAGACTTAGGGGGTCCTTTACTAAACGGGCACTATCTAGCAGCACATGTCCTGGTGCACACCAAAGGCATGCAGGGTCATGACAACAGAGGATGATTCCCACACTAACTGTGCAACCCACATTAGGGTCACGAGTGGGCAACTTAGAGGCAGAAAGTGGCCATGATGAGCTCAGTACAGTTGCTGCATTGTTCACACCATGCGCTAAATGCATTAGCATGGCTTCACCAAATGTCACCGTAATAGATGGCAATAGGTGCACTCGTGCTAAAGCCGCGCATGCTAGGGTATAGCTCTGTGCATTAACTGCTGGGGAAACGCTTTTCACGTCCCTGAGAGTTAACACAGCTGTATTGCACCTAACGCAACATAGGTGCTATTGGTGCATTACATGCAACACTTTAGTGCCCATTAGTAAAAAGACTCCCTTGAGTAGAGGTAGGCATTTAGCATGTTATTAATGTGATTTATGCATTAACATTTTAACACAATTAAATTTTTAAATGATTTCGGATCCATATTGCCTTCCAGTCCCCAGATCTCCTCATCGGTATCAGCATTCTCCACTCTTATTAGGCACCAGACAACCTGATCATAGTTCATAGCCCTCCACGGAGACATCTGACACCCCCTCCCCCAATCCTCCTCTCCAGCACTTACCATGAGACTACTATTAGGATCAGAGCTGTGATTTTGAAGCTGGGGGATCTGGGGTAATGCTCATCGGGGGATCAGAAGGTGATGCTGATGGGGGAATTGAGGGATAAGAAGGTCATGCTGATGCAGGAATTGGGAGGGGGATCAGTGGGACATGCTGATGAGAGGATTAGCAGATTGGATGGTAAAGCTAATCAGGAATTGGAAGAGTGATACTGATGGAGGAATCTTTTTTTTTTTTTTACTTCGTAATATACAGTAGTAACATAGAATCATAGTAAATGATGGCAGATGAAGACTAGCATAGTCCATCTAGTCTGCCCAGTAAGGTGGTAGAGTTGTAGAGTTATACCTGCCACTCTATGCAGGTTACTTCCCCTCTATGCTTTTGCTCAAGATTGTACCTGCTGCTCCAGGCAGGTCACCTCCTCTCTGTTCATGAAGTTATATACGTTTGCTTGGATTCCATCCTCTTGATATATATATATGTCTCCTAAATGCCCCTGTGCTGTTTGCAGCAGTGATAGTGATGGTAAGTGCTGGTACTATCTATGCCCATAACCCATCACATTCTCCACCCCTTTCCCAAAGCCTCCCTCAGAAAGCCATTACTGCTTGAATTTAGCGCAAAACACTCTGTTGCTGCAAGGCAACTTATTGCGCACTTACTCACATAGCAACTGCTTGCCACACTTTATTTATTTATTTTATTTATTTAACAATCATTTATATCCCGCATCTTCCGGAGTTCAGGTGCGGTTCACAATTGAACAACAGTCAACAAAGCAAGAGCTTGTTTTTACATGGAACAATTTTTTTTTGACAATAAACAGTGTAATGCTTAAATACATAACAGAACAATATAATGGTTAGATACATTATGGAACAAGAACAAATACATTATAGATACATTATGGAACAAGAACAAAGGTTAATAACTATTTACAATTTCAGAGTTGTAAGCTCTATTGGATTGAGTAACCAGGCCTCCTAATATCGAAGTTAAGCTTTTACTAATAGAATTCAATTTCTCTCTGTCCAAAGAGCATCAGGTGACTAATTGTGATTAGTCATGCGATTAATATTTTTAATGACAGGATCCATCGTGATTACGATTTTTATTCAATGCCTCACCTCTCTTAATAAGAAACGCATGCTGAACAAGATTGTTGGTCACATAGAGTGGTATAACTGGGGAGAAGCTGGTGAATGGTGGTATGTATAATAGCACATGAGAAGCAGCCCAATGTGAGAAGGAGAGGGACCATTCTAAGATTCACAGCTATAGCACTACTGGACATACACATTGCTGAGAGGTATCTATATATACTATGCCCTTCTCCAAAAGCAGGTGTTTGAGGCAATGGGAGATAGTGATTTGACCAAGATTGCAAGGGGTGTCAGTGGGAAGAAAAGGATTTGCACAATGATCTCTTTGGTTCTCAACCCATCTGAAATATACTCCATTCTATTCCCCTTCACATCATTTCTACTCCCACATTGGCTACTTTCTTATCTCTAGGTCTCTCACTAATTTCTTACTGGAAGCTAAAATTTGCCATATTCATTTTTTAGTCTATAGAACTGTATCCGTGCTATTGGAATTGCAGGATTCCATTATAATTATTAAGAAATCAAATTGGAGGTTTAATGTGACACTACTATAGGTTACTTTCCCCCTCATCAGAGAAGCAGGAGTGTATGAAGACAATCCAAGGTGTGAAGATTGGTGGAAGACTCATCAACTACTGGCAAGTCAAATTCAAATTGATAAGGCAGGCAAAGAGAGAATTTGAGAAGAAGCTTGCTGCGGAAGCAAAAACGCGAAATAAAGACCTTTTCAAGTACATTCGTAGCAAAAAACCTGTGAGAGAGTCAGTTGGTCCATTAGATGATAAAGGGGTTAAAAGAGCACTAAGAGGTGACAAGGCAATAGCGGAGAGACTGAATGAATTCTTTGCTTCGGTCTTTACTGAGGAAGATGTACGGATGTTACCCATGACTGAAGTGGTATTTAAAGGTGCGGAAGAATTGAAGGAAATATCGATACATCGGGAAGATGTCTTACAACTATTAGATAAACTGAAGAGTAGCAAATCACCTGGGCCGGATGGTATACATCCAAGGGTATTGAAATAACTGAAATATGAGATTGCAGAACTGCTATCAGTAATCTGTGAACTATCATTAAAATCATCTCTAATACCTGAAGATTGGAGGATCGCCAATGTAACACCAATTTTTAAAAACAGTTCCAGGGGTGATCCGGGAAACTACAGACCAGTGAGCCTGACGTCAGTACCGGGAAAAATGGTAGAAACCATCATAAAGAATAAAATTACTCAGCATGTAGATAGTCACAACCTAATGGGAGACAGCCAACATGGCTTTAGACAAGGAAGATCTTGTCTTGCTAATCTGTTATGTTTTTTTGAAGGAGTGAATAAACAGGTGGACAAAGGTGAGTCGGTTGATATTGTGTATCTGGACTTTCAGAAAGCCTTTGACAAGGTCCCTCATCAGAGACTTTTGGCAAAACTAAAGAGTCATGGGATAGGAGGCAGTGTACTATTGTGGATCAGGAACTGGTTAAAAGATAGAAAGCAGAGGGTAGGGCTAAATGGCCAATTTTCCCAATGGAGAAAGGTGAATAGTGGTGTACCCCAGGGATCTGTGCTGGGTCCACTGCTTTTTAACATATTCATAAATGACCTGGAAAGTGGAACAACAAGTGAGGTTATCAAATTTGCAGATGACACAAAACTATTTAAAGTTGTTAAAACCCAAGAGGATTGTGGAAAATTGCAAGAGGATCTTGATAAATTGGAAGACTGGGCATCAAAATGGCAGATGAAATTTAATGTGGACAAGTGCAAGGTTATGCACCTAGGGAAGAACAACCCAAACTATGGTTACACGATGCAAGGTTCCACATTAGGAACCACCACCCAGGAAAAAGATTTAGGCGTCATTGTGGATACCATGTTAAAACCCTCGGCCCAGTGTGCAGCGGCGGCCAAGAGAGCAAATAGAATGCTAGGTATGATAAGTAAAGGAATGGAAAATAAAACAAAAGATATTATAATGCCTCTATATCGTTCCATGGTGAGACCGCACCTTGAATATTGTGTGCAATACTGGTCGCCGTATCTTAAAAAGGATATAGTGATTTTAGAAAAGGTACAGAGAAGAGCCACCAAAATGGTAAAGGGGATGGAAAGATACTCCTATGAAAAGAGGCTAAAAAGGTTAGGGCTCTTTAACCTGGAAAAGAGACGGCTGAGGGGAGATATAATAGAAGTCTATAAATTAATGAACAGAGTGAAACGGGTAAACGTAGATCGATTGTTTACCTTATCAAAATATAGAAAGACTAGGGGAAATGCAATGAAGCTACAGGGTAAACTATTTAAGACTAATAAAAGAAAATATTTTTTCACTGAACGTGTAATCAAACTCTGGAATTTGTTACCGGAGGATGTAGTAAAGGCTGTTAGTGTAGTTGGGTTTAAAAAAGGTTTGGACAAGTTCCTGGAGGAAAGGTCCATAAACCATTATTAAGAAGTGACCGAAGATATCAATGCTTGACCCAGTACAAGCATTGTGGAACTTGTGTCTCTTGGGGAAACTGCTAGGTACGTATGACCTAGATTGGCCACTGTTGGAAACAGAATACTGGGCTTGATGGACCTTGGTCTGACCCAGTATGGCATATCTTATGTTCTTATGTTCTTATGTACCTTCACTATGCTGATGATATCACATTACTGGCTGGAAGTGAAGATGATCTGAAACATTTGCTTCCCAAGATCATGGAACATAGTCTTAAAAAGGGTCTGAACCTTAACATTAAGATGACAAAGATTCTGACAACTGGCAAAAATCAATAAGTTCATCACTGATGGAGAAGAAATTGAAATAGTTGACAACTTTTAACTTACTTGGATCAACAATCAATAAAGAAAGGACTAGCAGTCAAGAAATCCAATGACATATAGTTCTTAGTAGAATGGCTATGAAGGACCTAGACAAGATTCTCAAGAGCAGAGATGTCTCTCTCCATATAAAGATTCCACTTGTGCAGGCCATGGTATTTTCAATAATGGATGCAAAAGTTAGACAGTAACAAAGATAGACAGGAAGAAAATTGATGCCTTTGAATTATAATGCTGATGACGAATACTGTGTATATCATGGACTGCCTGAAGAACAAACCAGACAGTACTAGAGGAGTATCAAACCTAAGCTTTCCTTAGAAGCTCAGATGACAAGACTTTGACTTTCAAACTTTGGACACATCATGCGGAGAAAGAGAGAGATTTTTGGAGAAAGACATAATGCTTGGGAAGGTAGAAGGTCACCGTAAAAAAGGAAAGCCAGCAAGGAGATGGATCGATACAATAACAGCAACTATGGATATCACTCTATCAACATTGAGCTGCTTGGCTGAAGAGCAAAGTTTAGATCAACTATCCAGAGGGTCGCCAGGAGTCAACACCGACTTGACAGCTCTTAACAATTATAGGTTAATGGAGGCATAATCAAATGCATTGATGTGGTTTGCAGACCTGCAGACTGCTTAAATGCTGTTCAATGGCACATACCTGTATTTCTGCTGCTTAATATCCTCACATTGCCTAGTAAAATGCCATGACGTTAACTGCTTAGTATCTGGGCATTCTGGGGGAGGAGCGAGAATGGCAATAAAGGTTAGGCAGTCAACAATATTGACGAGTCAACTAGCTAACCTAAACCAGCCAAGTTAGTCAGCTAAAAGGCTGCCCTAAGTCAGTTTAGCTATGCAACCAGTGGCTGAATCACTGACTGGAAAGTTAAATTACTATCTGGTAAAACCAGGCATTCAGGGCTGCTGGCCAGATATGGCCATGACATTCAATATCTGGGGATAACTTAAAGTGTCGATAGCCAGCTGCTTTAACTGCACTGGCCACCACTGTTGAATATTCCCAGCACAATTTACATCAAACTCAATCTTTTGGGGTTGTCTGGGATATATGCAACTACCTCAGGCAACTCGATACCCACTCATCCCAACTAGACATAAGAGTTCATTATATAATGTTAAGTACCCTCATACTAAATGTAACCCTCCAATCGTACTGTCTAAATGTTGTTAAATACCCTCATGTTAAATGTAACCCTCCAATTGTGATGTAACCACTTTGATTGTAGGATAAGATGGTATACAAATCTGTCTAAATAAATAAATATATACGTATATAAACAAGAAGAATAGACACTTATGACAGCTTGAGAAGGAAATAGAGTAGCCTGAAATGAATATGTGTGTGTGTGTGTGTGTGTGTGTTTTTCCAAGGTAGACACATTATCCCATTTAGAAAAATTAAAGTTTCAATATAATGTCATATTGAGTGAAAGAACTAATGCAAGATATTAGGCAGCAGGAACTAAAAGAGGGTTGTTCCTAGCTAATAAAACAGAGGGATAGCCAGGTGCATTTTTCTACAAAGGGGACCAACTACTTAAAAATCAGGATACAATTGCACAAGTATTTAAGGTGTTTTTCATCAAACTCCATGATTAGGAAATGCCTTTGCTGAGGATCCAATTAATCAGTTCTTAAGGAAGCCTAACTGATTGGAGGTTGGACGAGCAAAGTAAGGCTCAGTTGGAGAGCCCCTATTTTTTTGCAGGAATTGATCTTGAATGCCCACAAAGCTCTTGGTGGGATGGATCTACCAGATTTTTTGCTGCTTGCTGGCTCCTTGCTTATTGCAACTCTACAATGAATATCTACACGTGGGCTCAGCATCAGGTACCTTTTCAGAGGCTGTGTAATGCCTTTGGAGAAGTCTGATAGGGATCCACATCAAGTACAAATTATAGACCTATTTCCTTATTTGATTTTAATTGTAAAATCTATGCTAAGGCATTTTCAGTATGACTAGCTAGTATTTTCCGTACTCTAATACATCCTTAGCAAAACAGTATCAAGAAAGGGAGTCAGGCGGGGATAACACTAGGATGTTTTGTCATATTGTTTATTTAGCAAAATCATTAAAATATCATCAACTTCCTTATCTTTAGTTTCTGCAACATTGAATCATTTCATGCCTTTCCTATAGCAAGATTTCTTATTTATGGAGCTTTGACATCTCCCTTTTGTCTATTAGGGAGCCTTAGAACCTCTTTTGGTAGTCATTAGAGAATATCCTTCAATCAAGAATATCCAAGTTGAAGGTCATAATTCAAAATATCCATTTATGAGGTTGATGTTATGTTGTATGCTACATACCCCATCTACTGTATGCATATTTTATTACAGACTATTGAAGAGTTCTCCCTCCTTTCTGGCTATAAGAAACATTGGACAAAAACAGATCTATAGAGGGGGTGGAGCAAGATGGGAAACTGAGCTCTGGAGCATTGCTGCAGCTTTCTTCTTTCCTTAATGGGGAAGCTGTAATGCTGGATCAGGGTGCGAAATAAAGACTAACACACTGTAGAATAGAACTAATTAGTTTATTTATAAAATATAAAAAAAGGTAACTTGAAAGCAAGTAATTTGCTTATCCAAATATAATTAGTTAGAAAAGATAACTTGAAAGCAAGTGATTGGAGTAAAGGAGTGGTTGGGGCAAAGTACCTCAGGCTGGAAGATCAGGGGTTCAAATCCCACTAGAGGACAGAAACCTTGGGCCGGAAGGACTGGGGTTTCTAGTCCCACAGGTGCTCCTTGTGGTCTTGGGCAAGCCACTTAACCCTCCATTGCCCATGTTCCCTGTAAGTATTAGCATTTGTGTCTAATGTATCCCCCAATTGTATTGTGACCACTATGATTGAAGGAAAAGGTGGTATACAAAACTGTCTAAATAAATAAATTCACTTATCTACAAACAACAAAATACAGGAAAATGATACATCACCAACAGAGCTATGAACTTCATCTCATGCCATACTTTGACTAAATAAGTCCAAAATTCAGCCAGGAAAGAGAGACTTCTCAGTCGGGAGACTCCTAGGCAGTGCATGTATTCACTCTATAGGTGAGACCCCTTTTTCTCCCTCTCCTGGCTGAAAAAGGCACTCATTTTATCTTGTTGCAAAAGCAACCAGTAATTTTCCATCTGGTGACATACACACAGAATAGGATCAGCTATCCATTAAACATCATCAAGAAGCTGGCCAGACTACTACTACTACTAAGCATTTATAAAGCGCTACCAGGCACACACAGCGCTGTACAATGAAAAACACACAAGAGACAGTCCCTGCTTAAAAGAGCTTACAATCTAAAAATGACAAATCAAGAAAAGGAGAAGAATAAGATAAGAACAAGGGCAAGGAGATGAGAGCAGTAGAAACAGGACAAAGAAAAGAGGTAAGAACAAGTGTAAGAGAAGTAGGAAAGGTGAAATAAAAGAGGGGAAGGAAGGAGAACAGCAAAATCAAGAGCCAAAGGCAGAGGCAAAAAGATGAGCTTTTAACTTGAGTTTGAAGAGGGACAAAGAAGATGCCTGACGTATAGACAAAGGAAGTTTATTCCAAGCGTAAGGTGCAGCAAGGTGAAAAGAGCGGAATCTGGAGTTGGCAATAGAGGAGAAGGGCATAGCAAGAAGCAACTGGCTATAAGAACGGAGTTCACGAGGGGGGAAGTAGGGAGAAATGAGAGAAGAAAGGTACTGAGGAGCCACAGAGTGAATGCACTTATAGGTCAAAAGGAGAAGCTTAAAGTGAATACGGAAACGGATAGGGAGCCAGTGAAGAGATCTTAGGAGAGGAGTAATGTGGGCAAAACGAGGCTGACGGAAAATCAAATGTGCAGCAGAGTGCTGAATAGACTGAAGGGGGAAGAGATGATACTGAGGGAGACCAGCAAGGAGCAGGTTACAATAATCAAGACGGGAGGTGATTAGGGAATGGATAAGGGTTTTAGCAGTGAGCTCAGAGAGAAAAGGGCAGATTTTGCCAATGTTGAAGAGAAAGAAGCGACAGGTCTTAACAGTGAGTTGGATGTGAGAGGAGAAAGAGAGTGAAGAGTCAAAAATAACACCCAGATTGCGAGCGGATGAAACAGGTTGGAGAACAGAGCCATCAAGAGAGACTGAAAAAGAAGAAGGAGAAAGGGAAATTTTAGGAGAAAAAATGAGAAGTTCAGTCTTGGCCATGTTCAATTTCAGGCGACGATGGAACATCCAAGCAGCGATGGCAGAGAGACAGCTAGAGATCTGGGACTGGAAAGCAGAAGAAAGATCAGGAGTAGAGAGATAGTTCTGGGAGTCATCAGCATAGAGATGGTACTGAAAACCATGGTCAAACCCTCCAAAAACCTCTCCAATAGCACAATCATTGCTACCTCGGGTCTGGTCTTTCCCTTTGGTTGCAGCCACTTCCATGCAAGATCCTTCAACGTAAAAGAGGAACCTCTGAGGGTTCTCCTTTATCTGCGGCCCTCACTTTCTGAATAACTGGCAGTAGGCTTCTGGGCTACAGCCGACCTGTTCCAGTTTGGGGTTCTTGACAGTTGAATACATATGTAGTTTGCCCATGTGGGTTGGCATCCTGGAATGCAGCCTGACTGCTGCCCATCAGCAGATTCCCCAAACAAGTAGTCCATGTCTCTTCCAGCCACTCGGCCATGGGGGCAGTTCTTTCAAAGTTCATCAAAAAGTGGTCTGGTTTATCTTCTGCTGTCATTTTAAAAAGTGCTTGTGCTGGAGGATGGAGTTGTGGTCTCTGTAAGGCCTAAATCAACTGCTGTTTTTGTTGTTGCTACTCTTCCAGTAGGGCATGTTGAAACTGTTGTTGCTGCTGTTGATACTGTTGTTGTTGCTGCTGCCCTTCAGCCAGAATTTGGAATAGCCGCTCCATCCTGACTGGTCACTATTTTATTTTATTTTATTTATTTAAATTCTCTTATATACCGCACTATTCAGCATCAGCGCGGTTCACATAGAACAAAAATCTCAGTACAGTCAACTTGCATGAGTTTACGGATAACATGGGAAACTATTTACAATCTATTTACAGATGTAATACTACTGAATAGGTACATGTTACTAGGGACAAGATCATTCGTTATAGAGAATCAGCCTAAGCATGTTATTGAGACATCATGGAATTGGGTAACTGGGTGGGATCACTGATGTCAATGGGAGTTGATGACTCTATAAGGTACTTGTTGAAGAGATGGAATTTGAGGGCTTTCCTGAATTGTGATAGGCTGTTGATAGCCCGGATGCCAGGGGGTAGTGCATTCCAGCACCTAGGGGCACAAAGGATAAAGGCTCTGCTGGCTGTAGACGAAGAGCAGCTTGTAAGGGCCTTTGGGAGCTTTAGGGAGTTGATGGTCAAGGATCTTCTTGCTCTGTTTGGTGTAGTAGTGTGAATAAGGGCAGATAAGGATGCAGCGGAGAGCTCATTGAGAGCTTTGAACGTGAGAAGTAGAGTTTTGAAGAGAATTCTGGCCTGAATGGGTAGCCAATGCAATTGTATTAGCAAAGGAGTAACATGGTCAGTCCTGGCAGCTCCCTGAAGTACTCTTGCTGCGGCATTCATTGCCAGCTGTAACGGGTTTAAAGTGGATTGAGGAAGACCTTGAAGAATGATATTAGTGTAATCGAAGTGTGGTATGATCAGTGTTTGGTATATAGTCTGTCAGACGGCTGCCTAGGGTGAGAACTTACACAATCTTGACGATGCATATATTCATATGATTCTTGCAAGGTATTGTGGGTATTGTAGTTCATTCACTCCCAAACACAGCTGATGACAATAATTTGAGTTGTGAAACCAAGTGGTAAGATCAATAAAATACTTCTTTTATTGATGGGGTTTAATTCACCCAGCACATGTATGCTTGATAGCACTATAAATGAGGTTACTTGCTTGCAGTGTTTAAAATGGATAACAAAAAGTCACAAAGTAAACCAGAAAACAACCTTCAGCTTGTCAGGCAATTAGCTAATGTTTTCTTAGCAAATAATTACCAAATACAAAGGCACAAAGTAAAGAATAAACTTTGCTGGTTAGGTTAACTTCTGCTTATTTTCCACGCCGATCTCAGCAGTGATTCTCCCTTGCTCACACACACAATCAGGGGCAGCCCTAATTACTATCAATGGACCAGCTGAAAGCCTTTAGCTGGCTGGCTGCTACTGTGTGAGCCCAAATCCTGCTTTAAGAGCTGTTTGCAGTGGAAATAAAGAACAAAGTTAGGTTTCTTTGTGATGGCTGATGTGTTTGCTCATAGAAAACTAGCAATAGCATTTAGATAAAGAACAGTCCATGTAAATAGTTTCATCTGCTGTATTTCCCCCTGCATCAACAATCATAGGGTCAATATCATACATTGGCACAGATGAGTCTTTCATTAAGGCACTATCATGAGAATGCTTATTCCCTTGCTGCCATTCTCTATTATAGATAGGGTCTGGATCAGTGTTCATACCTGAGCCTCTCCTGCTATCATTATTCCTCTCTGTATAGCCTGGCCAATATGTAATCCAATTCTGATGTCCAGCCTTCCAATCTTGATCCCTGGACACTGGATCTTCTCTCACATACCTTCTGGCCTTGGTCTGAAAGTCCCTTCCACATGCAGTCTTCTCTCTTCCAGGTAGCCACTGGTGATTCCTATCTCTGCCACTCCATTCCTCTGGCTGAATCCAGTCCAATGGACTCTGCTGGCTTTTGGAATACCTCCCAGTATGAGTACTGCCTTGGAATCTCCCAGACCTTCCAATGGCCTTTCTTCTCTTCCTTCCAGAGAGTTTCCTTCTCTCTCTATCTGCTTGGCTTGGCTTCTGTTTCTCCAGGTGATACTGGTGCTTGTAGCCGTTGCTGAAGCTCTCCCTCAAGCTCTTTCTATGGCTTTTGCTGAAGCTGTTCTTGAAGTTCTCCTTGAAGCTGTTATCTGAAGAATAAGCTCTATTCTTATCCTGTTCTAATGTGTGCTGCTCCCTAACACAGCACAGCTGTGTTGAATCAAGCCCTGCCCTTTGAGATGAGTGCTTAGGGATTACCTCATAGCTCTCTTGATTGCACACACATTCTCTCACTTCAGCCCCTCTCATGGCTGCTGGAAAGCTGGTGCATTCTGGGACTGGTAGTCTTTTATGTGAAAACTCTGTTTTCTCAATTCTACCAGAACTGACAGGTTGCTTGTTCAGAGTCACATCATCTTTTCTATAGCTCCTACCTGAGCTATGATAAGCTTCCTTATCACAAGTCCTGAAATCTTTTGGTTCCAACATGGAGCGTAGGTGTCTCAAAGAGCGGATCTTGTAGTATACTGTTCTGACTGTGTTTCCTATGTGGGACTTCATATCTAGGCGTTGATCCAGAATGACTCCTAGGTAGCGTATTGAGGGTTTGGATTGCAGTTCGGCTTTTTTAGTTTTGAGATATTGTGGTGGGTTAAAGTTGGGATTCCTCGTGATAAAGAGGACTTCCGTTTTCTTATGTTGTATACGGAGGTTTTGGGAGAGAAGCCAGTCAGAAACTGCATTGAAACAGTTTATTAGAGGGGAGAGGTCCAAATGGTCAGTAGAGATGGGGGTGTAGAGTAGAACGTCATCGGCATAAAGCATGTAGTCGACCTTAAATGACCGTATGATCTCACAGATTGGTTGCATGTAGATGTTAAATAGAAGTGCAGAAAGTGAGGAACCTTGAGGAACTCCCTGATCTAGGTGGAAGGGTTCTGAAGTTCTGCCTCCTGAGCGGACATGCTGCCATCTTTCGGATAGATAGGACCTGCACCATTTAAGCGCTGTTCCAGTGATGCCCTTCTCAATTAGTCTCACTAAAAGGAGTTCGTGATTCACTGAATCGAACGCTGCGGCGATGTCCAGAAAGATGAGGGCAAAACCTTGGCGGATGTTATCTATGCCAGAGATTATCTTGCTGAAGAGAATGGTGAGGAGAGTTTCGACACCATGATATTCCCTGAAGCCATGTTGACAGGGGTCTAGCGTTGCAATGGTGTCAATATGGTCCTGTAACTGTCGTTGGACCTCTTTTTCGATGATCTTAGCAAGTAGAGGAATGCTAGAGATGGGTCTGTAGGACTCTACCCTTAGCGGGTCGAGCTTGCAGTTTTTCAACAGGGGTCTAATTGAAGTATGCTTAAGGGCTGAAGGGAATGATCCTGTTGAAAAGGAGAGGTTCATTATGTTGGCAATTATTGGGCTGAAGTGACTGCGGAGCTCCTTGATCCAGAAGGCAGGGCATGGATCGGACTGGGATGTAGTGATGTTGAGGGCTGTAATGGTGTCTTCAATTCCTTTCTTGGAGGGGATAGAGAATGCAGAAAGAGCTCCAGGGACATCCTGCACAGGTGTGGTGGTTGTTGTAGTGGTTTTGTTGATAAGGCACATCTTGGATTGTAAGTGGATTGCAAAGTCTTGAGGGTATATCTTCACTTGAGGCCCTGAGGATGGCTCCTTAGATAGGGACTTAACTAGGTCAAAAAGGTTGTGTGGCTTATTGAGAGATCTCATCAAGGTATCAGAGTGGTACCGTTTCATTGACTCGGAGATTGCCTTGCGGTGAGCAGCTAGGTGGCTATTGAATGCTGTCAGGTCAACAATAGCATGGGAGCGACGCCAGCATCTTTCGAGTTTCCATAATAGGATGAGGGATTCTCTAAGGTCCGCTGTGTACCAAGGAGCATTCTCTCTTTTCCTTGACTGCTTTTCTGATGGAGGACGCACAGCAATAGCACTGAGACTGTTGTTCCAGTGAGAGATTAGGTCTTCAAGGTTTGTGGTAGTGGTATTGATGAGCTGTTGAGTTTCAGCAAGGATGAGCTCTCTGTTAAATGGCTTAAAAGATCTAGTGGTCGGTCTCGCTGTGTTAGTTGGTGTTTTGATGTTCTTGGTAAGTATTTTACTTGAAGGAATTTGGAGGATGATCAGTTTGTGATCAGACCAGGGAACAGGGGTGATGGATGTAATGGGATCAAGAGATGTGTTGAGGGATGATTGTGGGGCGAATACCAGATCTAGGGTATTGCCTTTAGTGTGAGTAGGGACTTTCACCAATTGCTTGAAGCCTAGGTTATCAAGGGCTTCTAGGAAAGAAGCTGCTTGATTATCCTGTAATGTTGGTAGGTTGAAGTCACCTAAGATCCACGTTGGGGTGTGTGGGCTATGAGTATTGGAGGCAAGCTCGATGATGGAGGCAAGTTCATCCAATGACGTAGATGGTGCTCTGTAGAGCAAGCTGATTGAGCAACGCTTGTTGGAAATGGTAATGGTTTCCATGTTGCTTGTGCTGGTGGAGTGCATCGTCTGGAACTGGAGGTCAGCTCTGGTGAGGATGAGGACACCACCTCCTCTTTTATCTTGCCTGTGGCTGGTATGTACTGTAAAATTTAGGGGGAGGAGCTGGTTGATTATGACATTGTCTTCCTCAGATAACCACGTCTCTGTGACCATGAGTATGTCAAGTTCATGAGTGGAGATTAAGTCGGTGACAGCTGGCCATTTCTTCCGAATGGATCGTGCATTGATGAGTGCACATTTTAGGCTGTTGGGGTAAGGTTTTTCAGATTGTTTGCCTCTGATAGAGTGTTGAGGAATAATATGGAGGAGATGGGAGTGGCGAGGGCGTGTGTCCCAGTGTAAGTTGCTACGAGATGTACCAGACCATCTCCTTCCATGGCTCTGCAATACTGGGATTTGGTTGGCAGATGGGGTTAAGGCTAGGGAGCAGGAGAACCAGCTAGTGAGGATGATATAGCATCCAAAGATAGTAGTAATGGGGGGACCCATCTTAGTAAGGATGAAAGATTTGTATTAGGGAAATGAGGATGGACACCAAGTATTGTCAAATGGTGCTTAAGAAGGCGGCCTAGAGCAACTATTGGGTGGGTCTTTGAGGGTGGTTGCTATACCAGCTGCTGCACAGACAAAGCTCTGACTCCAGAGGGAAGGCTGCTGGATAGGTTTAAAGGGTATGAAATGGCAGGGCAGTTAATTACATCATATCATTGGCTCAGCAATATTTAGGATTAACCCAAGCTATGGGATACAAAGAAATCTCATATACAGATCATACAACGTAGTTCAATATGCTATACGAGGTCAGAGTAAGCACTAGCGAGGCATGAGAATAGAAGGGCACCAAAGCAGTGAAGAATAACAAGTTAAGTTACTTGAGGGTTATGAGATGTTTCAATTAGGGTACAGCATTGTTCACGATGACATACGATGTATCACATTATATTAACAGAGTATCACAGTGTATAAACAATATATCACAGTCAAGCTAAAGTTATCAGTTGTTCACCTTACAGTTCAGGTATTGATAGATAGTTGGTTGTTGGTGCTTGAAGAGCTATTTACCGCGTGACGAATCCTTCTACGTTGATATGATCAGGTTTGTGTGACCCAAAGGTCTGCGTTTTGAAGCTTGTGCTGAGTTGTTCCTTGATATGAGTTTCCATTCTAGTGCCCCGCCTAAGGGCCACGCCAAAGGGCCCTCTGGCGAGGCCCTCAGGCGCGGGCCCGCCAGGCGCGGGCACGCCTGCCGGCGCGAACTTTTAAAGGTCCCTCACGTGCCCCGATTGGGCAGAGATGGCTGCTGTGCAGCTCCCGCCTCTGGAGGCTCAATCCCCCGACTGGGGAGAGCTGAGGAAGGTGGTGGGAGCAGAAAGACCGTGCGCCTGCCGGCGCGAACTTTTATAGGTCCCTCACGTGCCCCGATTGGGCAGAGATGGCTGCTGTGCGGCTCCCGCCTCTGGAGGCTCAATCCCCTGACTGGGGAGAGCTGAGGAAGGTGGTGGGAGCAGAAAGACCGTGCGCCTGCCGGCGCGAACTTTTAAAGGTCCCTCATGTGCCCCGATTGGGCAGAGATGGCTGCTGTGCGGCTCCCGCCTCTGGAGGCTCAATCCCCCGACTGGGGAGAGCTGAGGAAGATGGTGGGAGCAGAAAGACCGTGGGAGCAGAAAGGCACTATTCTTTTGCAACACCACCACAGCTTTCTCTTCTGCAGCTGAGTTAACGCTGCAGTATTCCAGCTCCATCAAAGTTTTAGCAGCCTCTAGTGGCCATAACAAATGCTGCCTGTCCAGCACTGACTATACCTTCTTCGCGCTCCCTAACTAGGGCAAGCCTAACCCTCTTAGCTTATACAAACAAAGAAGAAAATCCTGACCTGCTATAGAGGACCAGCCCTGGAGGATGTGGATTTGCTCTCAGTCATGTGATAGAGAAAATCCCCAAGCTGCCATCATATGTAAAAAGCATGGCATGTGGTGAGAAATGGTTTTCTTTAAAACACAAGTAGGCAGAAGTTCAGGGAAAATCAAAAGCAGTTTTTATTCTGTCCCAGCTTGTTAAACCTTCACAAACAAAACCCAGAACAGACAGCAGTTCAGGGAAATCAAAAGCAATTTTTATTCTCTCTCAACTTGTTAAAACTCCACAAGCTGGTTCTCCCAGCCCTTCCTCCAACCCCAGTTAAAATTCCTATCTTAGAACTTCTTTGGATGGCTTGCCTTGAAAGGACCTGGCTCCACAGGCCTCTCTCCCTCGTGCAGCCAGCTGGGTTCTTAACCTCTCCCTTGGAGCCACACCCTCCTAGTCCTGAACTCTGGGCTGCAGACTATTTTCAAGAGGACTGTTGGTAATCCCTTTGGAGACGGATGGGTAATATCCTATATAGCCCATTACAGGGCCCCATACGTTCCTTACAATAGGTGTATTTTGTTCTTTCAAACTAGGCAACCTATTACTCTCTATAGAGTTAATTTTATAAGGGCTTGCATTTGTAGAGAAGTATTGTACACACTCAAGTGGGTTCTTATAAAATTGTCTGATATATAGGTGTGTAAAAAAATGTATAGAGAATAAACATGGCAGGGGGAGGGGGATTTTCAGCAGCTGCGGCTAGCACAGTCAAAGCAGCTAGACATTGCCACTTTAACTTTGCCCCAGATATTCAATGCCGGGGTCATATCCGACATATCCTGTCTGCCATGCGCCAAAATCTGAGATGTTATGGAGAGTGTGCCAAGACTCATCAAGGCTACTGACTATTCTCCAATGTTGCTCATTCATGTTGGCTCAAATGATACTGCCAGATATCCCTCTGAGCATATAAAGGGTGACTTCCTGGATCTGGGAGAGAGGGTGAAGCAAAGAGGTGCACAGCTGGCAGGGTCAGCCCATCCACTAGGCGAGCTAGGCAGCCACCTAGGGCGGCTGGCTCAGGTAGGCAGTGGCAGCGAAAGCAGCATAGGTGGGTGGCAGCAGCGGCGGCAAGCATGCGTGGTTGCCACAGTCCCCCCCTCCCCCCAGCTGCCACCAATTCTGTTTAGGGGGGAGTCGAGCAGTGGCAGTATTTCCAAAAGTGGTGACAAAAGCTGCCGCTTTTGGAAATACTTCCACTGCCACTGCCTGCCTCGTCCTCCCTAGATGGAATCAGCAGCAGCTGGGAGGGGGCGGTGTCAGTGGAGGGGGGCAACAAGACCTGGCCAGCCCTGACAGGTGGTGTTCTCTTTGATCCTTCCTGTTGAGGGTAAAGGCCGAGGCAGAGACATTCTCATCCTGAAGATGAATGCGTGCTTTGTGGATGGTGTCATAGAAGGTGTTTTGGTTTCCTGAACCATGGGATGATTTTCCAAGGGCTGCTGGGCAGAGATGGCATCCACCTATCCAAAAAGGATCAAAGTGTCTTCTGCAGCAGACTTGCTAATCTACTGAAGAGGGCTTTAAAATAGATTCATTGGGGGATGGATGAACAAAGCCCCCAGGTAAATACAAGACTTCAGGTAAGTGAAAAATGTAATACCTCTGTAGAAATGGGTAAAAGAACCAGCATCTGGAAAGCAGTGTGCATTAATTCCGGTAGTATGAGAAACAAGATTTGAGGCTTTAATGTAAGAGACATGGTTTATGTACAACCCTGCCTGGAATGTAATTATACTGGACTATGCTTTATTCACGAAGGACAGGGAAGAAGGAAGAGTGGCACTATATGTAAAAAATCATATTAAAGCTACAGAATTATAGAGCTTACAAGGGAAAGTGGAGGCACTGTGGTTTAAACTAGAAAGTGGAAAAGGGGAATTCATTTGCATTGGTGTGATATACAGATCTCCTTCACAGGCAGAATAAGTGGACAGCGATTTAATTGAAGACATTATCAGTATATCCAGGAAGGAGAAGCACTACTATTAAGTGATTTCAATATGCCGAATATTGATCATCACATCCCCGTGGTGGTGTCGTCTAGAAGTAAGGAGATCCCGGATTCTCTACAGGGAGAATTATTCCAGTAACTAGTAACAGAACCCACACCTGAAGGTGCCATACTGAACCTGGTGTTCAACAATGGGGAAAGTGTTTCCGGCATCCAGTGATCACCAGATGGTGTGGTTCAACATTAGGACTAGGGCTGATAAAATCCATTCAAAAGTGAGCACTCTAGACTTTAGAAAAACTAACTTTGCTAAGATGGAGCAATACCTCAAGGAGTCGTTAGCAGGGTGGGGACAGTTGGGGGTTGTAGAAAAGCAATGGGCAAAACTGAAAGGGGATATTTTAAAGGCTACAAACCTTTTTATTGGAAAAGTAAATAAATGTAAAAGGAAAAGGAGGTCACTATGATTCTTGAAAGAAGTAGCTGAAAAGATGAAGAAAAAGAGGGTGACCTTCATAAAATACAAGAGATCATAGAAAGAGGAAGATAAACATCAATATTTAGAAAATCTTACAGAAACTAGGAAAGTAGTCAGGAAAGCAAAGATACAAATAAAGAAAAAAAATGCCAATGCAGTAAAATAGGAGGACAAGACATTTTTCAGATATGTTAGTGAGAGGAGGAGATGCAAAAGTGGCATTGTCAGACTTAAAGGTGACAGGGAGGAATATGTAGAAGCTGATGAGGATAAAGCAGATTTGCTTAATACATATTTTTGTTCTGTGTTCACAGATGAAGGTCCAGGAGCAGGACCTAAAAGAAAACACCCAGAAATAGAAACAGAAGTGACAGGGAGCTTGAACAATTTTCAGAAGACTGTGTTTGTGAGGAACTAGCTAAACTAAAAGTAGATGAAGTTATGGGACTGTAAGGGAAACATCCAAAAATACTGAAGAAACTTGGGGATGTTCTAGCGTCTCCACTGACTGACCTTTTCAATGCTTCTTTGGAGTCAGAAGTGGTCCCAGAGGACTGGAGAAAGGCACATGTGGTCCCTTTACCCAAAAGCAGAACTAAGGATAAGGTTGAAAACTACAGGCCGGTTAGTCTAACCTCTGTGGTGAGTAATGTAAGTGCTGCTAAAAGAGAGAATAGAGAGGTTTCTGGATCCAATGGATTGCAGGATTCGAGTCAGCATGGCTTTCCCAGACAAATCTGATTGATTTCTTTGACTGGGGGATCAGGAAATTGGACTAAGGGAGAGTCCTAGATGTAGTGTACTTAGATTTCAGTAAAGCCTTTGACACCTTTCCATACAGGTGACTTATAAACAAACTGAGCACCTTATGGATGGACCCTAAATGTTACTGATTGAGTTAGAAATTGGTTGAGTGGGAGGCGGCAAAGGATATAGATAAATGGAGCTCATTCAGAGGAGAAGGAGGTTACTGTTTGCCGTGGGGATCTGTCCTTGGTCTGATTCTTTTTAACAATTTTGTTAAAGATATTTCAGAAGGGCTGTCAGGTACGGTTTGCCTCTTTGGATGATATCAAAATCTGCAATAGAGTAGACACCTAAGAAGGAGTAGATAATATGAGGAGGGACTTAGCTAAGCTTGAAGAATGGTCAAGAATTTGGCAACTGAGAGTTAAAGCGAAAAAATTCAGGGTCTTGCATTTGGGTTGCAAAAATTCAAGGGAGTAGTACAGTATAGGATGTGATGTACTTCAGTCCACAAAAGAATTGTGAGACTCGGATGTGATTGTTTCTGATGATCTTAAGGTGGCTAAACAGGTATAAAAGGCAATGGCAAAAGCCAAAAGGATGTTTGGGTGCATAGGGAGAAGAATGGCCAGCAGAAAAGAGGAGGTGATAGTGCCTCTATATAAGTCTATGGCGTGACCTCATTTGGAGTATTGGGTGCAATTCTGGAGACCACACCTTCAAAAGGAGATAAACAGGACGGAGTCTGTGCAGAGGGTGGCTTCCAAAATGGTCAGTGAGCTTCATCTTAAGGTATACGGGGACAGACTTAAAAGATCTCAATACTTTGGAGGAAATGTGGGATAGAGGAGATATAATAGAGAACATTTAAATGCCTCCATGGCATAAATGCACAGAAGAGTCTCTTTCAAATGAAAGCAAGCTCTGCTATGAGGGGGACATAAGATGAGAGTGAAAGATGAGACTCAGAAGTAATATGTGGAAATATTTCTTTATAGAAACAGTGGTAGATGCGTGGAATAGTCTTTCAGTGGAGATGGTAGAGACGAGGACAATATCTGAATTCAAAAAATCATGGGACAAACACAGAGATCTCTAAAGGTAAAAAGGGGACTGTTGTAGTTAATTTTGAAGGGCAGACAAGATATGCCATGTGATCTTTTTCTGCCATGTTTCTATGTTTCAATGTTTCTATGATATCACCACCCCTTCCAACACCATCCTCTGACATCAAGAACCCTTCATCATGTCCCAAGACAAGCCTCCCACCCCCTGATCCAGTGACGGCACAACTGTTACCCTAGGCAGACTCTTCGTGCTGGTGCTCCACCCGAACTGCCGCTTCAATGCTGCATTGGGCCTTTTAGTGCCCGCACACATACGTGCTCATGGCCTGCTGTTCTTGCCCTCCTTGGAGGGTGGACAGAAGTGGCACACTAGAACTGCGTGCATGTGCACGGACATTTTAAAGCCCGCCACAGTGCTGAAATAGCAGTTCAGCTGCTTCTTCCTGGGGGCTGGGTTAGCGATATCACCTATCAGGGTCTGCCTCCCTAGGCGACCACCTAGTTCATCTAGGGGATGAGACGGTTCTGCCCTGATTCCACTTCTGGCTCTTACTAAGGGTCTCTAGTGTCTAGTGAGAAGTAAGAACAATCCCTAGCCACTACTGCTCCATCAGTCCTGGTTTCCAAATGTCACTTGTGACCTTAAATAAGGCAGCTTGACCCCTAGCAGTAGTATCACCAGACTACTGCTATGATTTGCAGGTGCCAATTGGGGATCACTCCTGTTCTCCACTAGATACCAGGGGCCTCTAGTTAGAGCTGGAACAGAGATACTTTCCTAATTAACAAGTAAGAAAGTTGAAAACAAATACCCAGGACAAACCAGCACTGCTATCCTTCCTCTAATCAAAAAAGTAACAGTATCCCAAAAGCTAAACAAAAAGTAAGAATCACAGAGTATCAGACTTGGTTGTATAGACCAAAAGATCTAGAAATTCACAGGCCTGGAATAAAGTGACATCTCTTAACCGCAAATTCCTTGCTCACTTGCCTGCTCATTCTAGGCTCAATAAGGAGCTCACCACAGAAGTGTTCCCTTTAGATTGCCTTGTTGTTAAGCTACGTAGTGGTGGCTAGAGTTTCTTAAATAGAAGAATAGTATAAGAGATGTTCTAAGGTTGGCATAGCACCCAGCAGCATGATGTCAGCAACAGGATAGGTGCTTAGAAAGTCTAAGAAAACTAACCTACCACAGACTTATCTGGTTTAAGGGACAGCAAAATAAATTCATTTAGCACTTCCCTTTGAATACAGTCATTTCTTAGTGGTTATTCTATGATCACTGGTGAGGAATAGAGATGTGAACTACAGTACATTATGGAGGAGTGGTATACTAAAGCATATCATAGTAACATACAAACATAGTGGATGATGGCAGATAAAGATCAACATGGTCCATCTAGACTGCCCAGTAGGGCTGTTAGGAGACAACTTACATAGTAAGTTACTATGTAAGTTGTCTCCTAATAGCCCTACTGGGCAGACTGTTAGGAGATCACTTGCAGACCAATGCAGATTATTTTCCTCAAGTTTTCAACAATCCTCCAACATTTGGCATGGCCCTAAGGTGCAGCCAAAGAAACGATAGCTCAACCACCATCTAGCCCACACTCCAGCATGCCCAATCAAGTCTAAAAGAGGTGAATATAGGCTCCCTGCTCACCACACAACTGGACTGCCCACTAGCTGAACATGATATGAGAAAGCACATTCTAAAAAATAGCCTAGCCATCAGAAGCACGCCACAGAGTTCCTTCTCTTCAAATCCCCCAAATTCACTCTCTCAGCCCTTCTGTACCTTTACAAACAAGCTCTCCTGCACCTACCAACCTTCCCCTCTACATACCCAGGAATTACTACACTTACTGCACCTCCAGCCATTCCAAGCACACATATCACCATGTTCATCCTCATATGGTCACTCCTGTAAACATTATGCTTCATACTGATCTCAAGCTACATTCCCATTATCCTTGGAAATGGCAACCATGGAATGAATGCCACCCTCATGGAATGAGGTACTATAGCCACTCTACCCTGATACACATCCCTCTCAGCAACATGGCCTCACAACATCAGGCTACCATCTCCTCAACCAAAGCACCCCTCTTAAAGAATATTCAAATCAATGCAAGGTCAACCAGAAACAAAACCCAAATATTATCTGATTACACTGGTCAACATTGAAATCGTTACTGACTTTAAAAGGCCCTAATCTGTAGTATCTTGGTTAGCTGAACAGGAATATAACATTAAAAAATGTTATTGGCGCTCGTTTTGAAAATATTGCATGTAGTTCATTTTTTATGTTTCACCGTGTAAATTTATCCAGTAGGACATCAGCAACATCCCAAATAAGCCTTGAATGATGCAATATTGCATCACATTGCATAATACCAGCATGCACACATCATCCAGAATTGATTGCATCATTTTCTGATGCAATGCAATACTACTGAAAGACGGCTGCTGAAGCCATCTGACGTCAGCAGTGTACTATACGCAGTCGGAAAGGAAAGTAATCTGGTATTCTGTTCCGATATTGAAAGCCTCATGAATGCCTTAAAAATCACTCATGACCCACAAGACTGGAGACTATTTATAGACTCTTCAAAACTGAGTCTGAAGGCTGTGCTTTTGAACAATGGAAACCGTCTTCCATCTATTCCAGTAGCGCATGCCATCCACATGAAAGAGACATACAACGGGGCTTCTAGTCCCACAGGTGCTCCTTGTGGTCTTGGGCAAGCCACTTAACCCTCCATAGCCCATATTCCCTGTAAATAATTATCTCCAAGTTATAATGCCCTGTTCAATGTAATTTCAGTTTGTTCAATGTAAACTGCACTGATGCAGAATAGCACAATATATAAGAGAATGTAAATAAATAAATAAAAATAAAATAAACAATAACTTAAAGCATCTGCTGACTTCCATTAACTATAACAAGTACAGCTGGCACCTCTCTGGTGACTTGAAGGTAGTTTCCCTTTTAATGGGACTGCAGCAGGGATATATAAAATACATGTGTTTATGTGAGTGGGATAGCCGAGCAAGGGATTGGCACTACTTGCGGAAGGAATGGAATCGCAGACAAAATGTAACAGTTGGAGAGAAGAATATCCAGCACCCAGCTCTGTTTGAGGCTCACAAAATCCTGCTACCACCTCTGCACATCAAACTAGGTTTATTATTATTATTTATATTCTCTTATATACTGCACTATTCTGCATCAGTGCAGTTTACATTGAACAAACTGAAATTACATTGAACAGGGCATTATAACTTGGAGATAACTATTTTACAGGGAACATGGGCTATGGAGGGATAAGTGGCTTGCCCAAGACCACAAGGAGCACCTGTGGGACTAGAAACCCCAGTCCTTCCAGCCCAAGGTTGCTATCCTCTAGTGGGATTTGAACCCCCGACCTTCTGTCCTGAAGTACCTTGCCCCAACCACTAGGCCACTCCTCCACTCTGATGAAAAACTTTGTGAAGGCCATGGACCGCACTTCGCCAGCTTTCCGATACCTGCATGAAAAATTCCCTCGACTCAGCAAAGCAAAGATTAAAGAGGGAGTTTCTGTGGGTCCTCAGATTCGAGAGCTCTTCAACGATGACTGGTTCAACAACTTGCTGCAGGGTGATGCGAAACAAGCATGGAATGCTTTTCACCTAGTGTCAACAAACTTTCTCAGGAATGTTAGGGCAGAAAACTACAAGGAACTAATAGAAGACATGCTGATGCAGTATCAGAAAATTGGCTGCAATATGTCTCTAAAGATCCATTTCCTTGATTCCCATCTCGATATCTTTCCTGACAACTGTGGTATGGTTAGTGATGAACAGGGCAAATGTTTTCACCAGGATATTGCAACAATAGAGCAAAGATACCAGGGAAAATGGTCCACTACAATGCTGGTTGACTACTGCTGGACACTCCCCAGAGAAGCTCCTGAACAGCTGTACAAGAGACAGGCAAAAAAATCTAAGAAGTAGTCTATGACTTGTTTTTTTACAGGTATTAACCGAAGGCCTATTAAATTTACTATTGACATGCATTTTGTGATGTAAACATTAATTCTTGTAGATTACAAAATAACTAGAGCCAACTTTGCAATTTCACTGTCATATTCATGTTCAGCATATAAAAATTGATAAGAAATGACTATTTTTATTTCAGTAACATGACTTTTGTAAAAATTTGTTGACCAGTGTTACCTAACGGATTACAACCTTGATTTCATGTGCACAACCGAGTCCTGTTTCACCATAACAGACACCATCCTCTTGAAACAGCTAAAACCTCCGCACTTTGACCTATTTAACTGCCCCCATATAGAACATAAAGATGGAGGGGTCTTTATCCTGGCAAAGAATAGTCTACAGTTCAAACAAGTCTCGTCATCCAGTACAAATGGCCCTGATATAATAACAATCTCCAACAAGCAACTATGTCTTTGCCTCACCTATAGACCACCCTCATCAAGCACTGAAGAGCTAGCTATCCTACTTGAAACAGTCAGCTCCCACTCAAACCCCAACTGCAAATTAATATTCCTAGGTGATCTAAACCTATCTTCGGTCCCACAAAAACATGCCAAGGACTTTCTAGACACAATGGAGTCTCTCAGCTTCACACAAATAGTCCACCACCTAACGCACCAAAAAGGCAACACCTTATCTTCTGTCATTCCAAACTATTGAACATCACTGGAATTTCTGATCCCCAAATAGCAACAGTTCCCTGGTCCAACCACTACTCCCTCACCTTTTTCCTACCTCACAATAGGCCCTCCACCCCCACAGATCTACCAAATGGGGCCCACCATTGCTTCAAGAAACATTTTGACAAAGGCACATTTCTAGAGGAAGTCCTTCTTCTAATGAATATATATATATACCGATGATTTAGACCTCACCATCAATAACTGGCAAGCCACAATTATTAAAAATGTCACTGCATGTCCCTCCAAACCAAGCAGCCCCCATCACCACTACAAAACTACCTGGTACACCCCTGAAAAACCTCAAACATGATGTTAGAAAGCTTGAGTGAAAATGGAGGAATACCCAAGTGGAACAAGCCAAAAACGACTACCTCAACACCTTTCACAACTGCCAGATCAAGATAAATGAAGCTAAAAAAGAGGTCCACATCAAATCCATCATGAAATCACTCATAACATCCAGGGAACTCTTTGACATTGCTAAATCATTAATGAAAGAGAACAACCAAGCTTTAGCAACTACCACTCCAACCTCACAGGAATTTGCTACCAATTTTCAGTCAAAAGTACTCAATATCATATATGCTAGACCCATACCTACCAGTACAGACCCTTCTGGTGCCCCTCCACTCATTTAACTCTATATCCCTTAAGCAACTCAAAAACATTATCATCAGCCTCAACACAGCCACTTATCCACTTGACCCCTGTCCAGTGAGTTTGATAAAAATCTCAAAGTCATAGCTAGCCCCCATTTTATCCAAGATGATACACCTCTCAATCTCCCAAGGGACGGCTCCCACCAGTCTAAAAACTGCTTCTATCTGCCTAGTTTAAAGAATCCCAAACTGGAACCTAACGATCCTGAACTCCTACCGACCAATCTCAAGCTTATCTTTTCTAACAAAAAAAAACAGTCCTTCATCATCTTCAAGAACACATTGGCACCTCAGCTTCCCTGAACATACATCAGTATAGGTACCGACCCAACCACAGTGTTGAAAGCCTTCTAATCTCCCTCTTTGACAAATTCAAAAAAGTAATTGAAAACTCTAAGCAGGGCTTTGTCCTGATATTTATAGACATAGAATCTGCTTTTGACACAATCTCTCATGATGTCCTCCTACAATGGCTCCATAGCATTGGCATACAAGGGACTGCACTCAACTGGTTCTGTTCATTTCTGACAGGTTCTCTACAAGTTGTACACTTTGGACCCAACACATCCCTATCTTATACTCAAAAACAAGGAGTCCCCCAGGGCTCCACCCTATCTTCTTTATTGTTCAACACATATATGCAACCAATATGTGTCATCATCGGAAACCATAATGTCTTCTACCATTTTTATGCATCTTTATGGTTTATGCACCATTCTTCACAGTACAAACTACCTTCTCCACTTTTTCCATCTGCTTTAATGCCATTGACCATTGGCTGTTGGATCACAACCTTATCACCAACTATAAAAAAAATGAAGTTCTCTTCATAACCAGAGATCAAACCTTCTCCCCACCATCAACAATTACAAACAACAATGCTAACTTATCTGTGAAAACAGAAGTGCGCTATCTAGGTGTTATTCTTTACCACCATCTCTCAATCCAATCGCATATTAGAAAAGTAACACAATCTATCTACAATAAAATCAGAATCACTCAGCACCTTTGACAACTCCTCCAACTACACTATGTCAGGACAGTCTTTCAAGCCTTAATATTCCCTCACTTCGATTTTGCAATGCCATCCAAAAGCTCTCTTCATCCCCTACAACTTGCTTTACATGCCACTGCTTGGATACTTGCACACACACCCATATCCAGCTGTATTACCCCAATACTGAAAGATCTACATTGGCTACCTCTTCTATCCAGAATCACATACAAATCCCTTGTAATCACCTACAAACTCCTCCACAGCTTCATCCCACAATATCTTCAGAGCCTCCTGCAAAGACCACTAGAAAATCATCTCAGAAGAAGTTCTGTGAAATACATGCTTGCCCTTCCCCAAGAGTTAACTACAAGATCCCAAACAAGATGTATACACACCCAGCATATGGAACTCACTCCCGCAGAACCTTTGCACCTCTCCTGACCTCTCATCCTTCCACAAGTCCTTAAAATCCTTCATGTCCAAAGAACAGTTTGCAGATATCACTTGATCTATGCCTCCTACTATTCTCCTCAGACGTTCTCATCTCTTAACTTCCTGCCATCTCAGGCCACTTGACCTTGCCATGGCCACCTTCCCTTTATTCTCTCCCTTGAGTTCTTTATCCCCCTCACCGCTTTAACAAGTTAATGCTACCTTGAAGCTATTTATCACTCCATGTATATAGCTATTCTAATTTATGTTATGTTCATTGTTATGTTTAGCTGCTAATTGTCCCATGAATTCTAAGTTCTATATAATGTTGAGTTCTGTTCCATGTAAACCGCCTTGACCTTTGGAAATGTGGTATATAAAGCCTGGCAAATAAATAAATAATGCATTTGATGAAGACTCCAGCCTGCTATGGGACCAGAAAGGCTTTCTTTCTTTTAGCAACCAGTCCAGGACTACTCACCATAGAGCAGGAGTTCTCAGCCCCATCTTCAGGACATACTTAGTCAGTCAGATTTTCAGGATAACCATGATTCTGAATGCATAGTTTGTCAATGGGACTTCAATTGAGGTACTATGTCCTACTCTGTATGTCATGGTTATTTGTTTCTTTTGTTCAAGGAGCTAGTCTCCTTGTCCTCAGTGAAGATTTGTTGGGTAGCACTCATGTAACTGCTGATCTGTTGATGATATCCAGCATAGGAGATTTAAGAACTAATCAAACAGTCCAACCCATAAGTGGCCCCATGGCTATGGCTAGGTTAACCATTTCAAATATAAAAACAGAACACAACAGCAAATAAAGATTATGTGATCTATCCAATATGCCCATCTAGAGTCCCTCCCTCTCAATCACCATCAACATCCTCTGTGTTTGTTTTATGCTTTCTTGAATTTGGATACTGTCCTTATCTCTACTAACTCATCTGGAAGGCTCTTCCATGTATCCACTGATTTTTCAGTAAAAAAAAAAAGAAAATCCTTAGATTATGCCTGAGTCTTACCCTTTTCATCCTCATCCTATGGCCCCTTGTTCATTGAAAGAGGACAAATCTTCTGTACATGTATGCACTGGGAGTATTTTTTTGCCTCTATGATATCTCCCCTTTCTTACCTTTCCTCCGGTGTATCCACATGTTCGGATTTTTATGTCTTCTCCCATATGAGTTATTATGAAGATTGACCATTATAGCAACTATTCGCTAGAATGACTTCATCAGATTTATATCCTTTTGAAGGTGTGGGCTCTGAATTCATCCAAAAATACATATAATCAATCTAGGGGATGAGCATGCATTGATGTCAGTATAGAGTGCCCTTTGAATTTACTGGCTCTTTATATAGGCACAATGTAGATATAATAATCTCTCATATCTCTTTGATTTCCCTTAGGTTTATTTTGTTTCTATTTAATCTGACCATAGTAATTGTAGGCTACACAAGAATTTATGACATGCAAGTAGAAATACAGTTTGGCAGTAAATGAATGTAGTTCTACAATATCTTTTGGTCTACTCTCAGAGTAATGTAGATAATACACCACAAATGCTGATTACTTTATTACAACATCTATTAAATGTGGTAACAATTTCTTCTGTGGAAATATTCTGAACGATAATTTTATCAAAATGCTCGGAATGATCGGAATGTCTCAGATTCGTCGGCACTCAAAAAAAAATGATATTTAAAATATCTAATCATGGTGCCTAATAGCATCAATGACTTTTCTGGTATATATTTCTATACAAATTCTCCCACAGATGAACTCTTCAAACTATATTTAAATAAAATTGCTTAGCTTTAAGTGCTCCCCAACGCCATCCATAGGCGCCCTTTCTTGTCTTTCACTCTGTAATGAGTTTCTTCAGGGGGGTCTAAGAGTAAAACACAAAATAAAATCAACCACAAAATTTGGTAATATCTTCCCATGTTTTCTGTCTCAAAAATCCTCAAAATAGAACTTATGGTTTCACATATCATTAAAGACTCTCAAATCGATGCTGCAGACGTTATCTTCTTCAAATATTTCTAAAGCAGTGAATGTTTCAAAAGGACGCCGCGCCAGAGGGTTTAAATTCCTATATGGACTGGGGGGCTTGCTTATGACAATGGGGTTTCATGATGAAAATAGAGTGAAGGGCATTAGGTCGTGATGTCATCAAAAGAGAGTATATTAGGAAGGCTTGAGGGCTATCCCACATGTGTGGCGTCCTTTTGAAACATGTATGTTAAGTGCTATTGCTCCCATAGAAATAAGACTGGGAGCACTTAACATGCGTTAACTTCATGAACGTGTGTCAAAATCTTTAGTAAAAGGGCCCCTATCTGTTGCAGACCAAAAAGAGAAAGAAACATTGCTCCAGAAAGGCTTACACTGGAAAAATAAAAACAATTCTGGGTAGGACTGAAGCTCTTCTGAATTTTGGCATATTATGGACAGACTAATGGCAGATGTCCAGCTTGCAATGAAGTCTGTTAAAGGCAAAGCAGAAATATTTTTCAAAAAGGAGAAGCAGTTATGATTCAGATCCCTTGGATACACCTTTGGTAGTTAGAAAATCTAAACTGCATTTTAAGTTTATTTTGTTTTCCATATTTAACCCCAATTATCCTATGCTAGGGAATTCTTCTTATATTCAATTCCCTCTCTCACTTTTTTAGCTTCTGCAAGCCGTTCTGCTCTCTCATGTAAATTGTAGCAGGTGCACAAAACTGAAGACATCGCAATTAAATGTAATCAAATATTTTAGGCACTAATGAATGGCTCCAGGAAAACAAGTCAAAAGGATAAAAAAAAAGAGAGTTTTTAAATGACTGAATTTTCAAACAGCCAAGGCTCCACAGGGCCAATTAAAGTAGTCAGATTCCAGGACACATACTGGCATTAATTATCTTTGAGTTCTGGGAAATAAAAAATAAAAGCAACAATTATCATAATAAATCTCCACACACTGCTTGTAAGTTGTGCTAATCTACAACACACCTGGGTTTCTGAGATTTAAGGCATAAAAGTGAATACTCAATCAGTCAGTAATGACCTGACTTGGCTTATGGGATACATTTGTTCTGTGATCTGCCAATCGGTGAGGAAACCAATTGGAATGACATCCAACAGCAGCAGCTCTGCTAAGCGATGGCATGAAAGATAATCATGACAAAATGTATTCAATCAACACAGTTACAGACCAAACCCAGGGACACCTTTGAGTTGGGTATTTGAATCTATCCACCCTTCTCTCTCTCCCCCCCACCCCCCAAATAATCAAATGGATTATTTTGGTAGAAGATTAAGATAAATAAATAGAATTAAGTAAGTCAATGAGAACCTGGGTAAAGAAAAGAATGGAGCCAGCATGTCTATTCTCCCAGGGGGAAAAAGATCAACCACCATGGTGATTTCTCCTATAGCAATCAGATGTGCATACAAGCTCAGCGATGGGCATTGCACTTAGGCAAATCACATCCAGCGTACAGCGGGAATGATTACTTTGAGGGTTACAGAAACAGCAGCAGAATGAACTGTATTCATGGAAACAGAAAAAGCCAGCACTTACCGTATATATTGTCCGTGAAGAGGAAAACTAAAATGAACAAATACCTGGCCAGAAAGAGGAACGCCTAGTGTATTTTGCATGCCATGTATAAGAAACTGAAAAGGTATAGCAATTCTAATCAGATCACCTTGGCCAAGCGAGTTATTCTTGCTAAGAAACTGTGCTGTTTAAGGTGCACAGCAGAGCTGTGTAAAATCACAGCAGTGAAGTTATGTTGCTTGCTGAGAACATAACCTTGTCTATTTATTGCTGCTTCTCATCCCTCATTTCTGTTGTAATCATTTCTTTTTTAGAATAATTCTTTTTACATGAGTCAGAAAACGACCAATATAACACAACTTCCTGTCCGAGGTGAATCAGGAGCGTCAGGCCATGTGTGCTGAAGTATATGGCCTGCCATGCTGCCCACAGAGATCTTCGACCCTGGGTGGCCGTCTAGTGAACAAGCTGGCCCTGTCTGGACCTTGCTAAATTGCTGTGCCGCTGTTGCTGCTGTCATGCACCTCTTCTTCCTGCTGTTTTTACACCTCCTAAAAAAAAAGCATTAAAAAAAGAGAGCCCTTCTTCTCCCCTGCTCCTCTGTAGATGTCCTGGGATCTCACAGCACTGCTGCTGCTGCTGCTGTTGTTGCGGACTGGTTGGCTCCTGCCCTTCCTCTTTCCCGTTTGAGAGTCTTACTGTGTTGATGCTACTTCTTTTGTTGTTTCATTCAGTGCCTGAGGTGTTGATACCTCTTTTGGTGTTGCTTTACCCCTTTTATGGTGCCTGGAGATACTCATGCCACTGATTGGTGCCCTTTTCCTTTCTTTCATTGCCACGGGGGGGGGGGGGGGGGGGGGGGGGGGCACATGACTGTTTGGGCAGTTTGGACCTTTTCTCAGTACCTGGGTCATTTTCTAGAGAGGGCGTCCACATAGGGTTCAAAAACTGACTGTGCCTTTCACCAAGGACCAGAATTCTTCAATGGGGAGTTTTCAGCCTTGGAGCCACACTAAAAGCTGTGAGTGGTAGTTTTCTGGTGCTTTCAATGTAATAGAGATCTGCTTATTTGAATGGGAGGATAAAACAGGCTACTGGATTGCAGAGCATTGATTTCAGATAACCACCATGTTGGTGATCTCTCCAGCATCCCCCTTCCCCAAAGAAATAGTCTCTCAAACTCCACATTATTAGTCGTCATCCAGGGTAATTATTTCTCAAATACACTATTGGGGCATTCTGAGCTGTGAATTGTGTCCTTAGACGTGTAGGCTGGACGTCCAACCTGTATTCAGCTCCTTACCTCTATTCCTCTGCCACCACTCCCCGCACGTACACAGCGTTGGTGCGGAGAGCGCTGCACGTTGGCAGGAGGGGGCAGAGCAAGGAAGTGACCAGCTGCTGGAATGTACAGGCCTATTCAGGACAGACCCTGTACGCTCCCCAGCATCAAGCTGCACGTCTGGCTTATTCCACCCCAACGGTGAAATAAGTCCTGGGGCCTCTCTCTTAGCATGCTGCATACCCCTGCACCCCATTCCTGTGGCCTCACTGTACCACTGAAGCCACAATCTGGGCTATAGGGGCCACCGGTGCAGTCCAGACAATGGTCTGTAGGAGCCTATGTGCGGCACAGCATTCAAAGCCATCATGCAGATGGCTCATTGCCGTGGTGCGAGGACGCCACTGCTCCTTCGCTGCAGCAGTGGCATTCTGGCATGGGGACGGGCAGTTCCCCATACATCGATTTGCTTGGCATACAGGGAGTGCCAGACATGTATCTCCCTGATTTTGCAGTCACGGGTACATCCAGGCCCCATGGCGCAGGAATCGGGTCTATCTCGGGCCATCCATGTTTTGGCAGGGCAGAGCAGCCTAGCATGCAGCGACCGGAATTGATCTCCGTGTCATCTTCTTCGATACTGTCTGCAATGGTCCACAAGGCATCTCCTCTATGGTGACTTACTTATTCAGTCATTAGGACTGCTCATTTGCCACATTACTGCAGGAAGACATTGGGGGCTGAGCTTAGAAAACATAAGAACGTAAGATATGCCATACTGGGTCAGACCAATGTCCATCAAGCCCAGTATCCTGTTTCTAACAGTGGCCAATCTAGGTCACAATGCTTTTCTGTAGTTTTCTTGCCATTGCTATTTGCGGGATAGAATCTTCAGCCTCATATCAAAACCCCCTGACTGTCTTTTACATGGATATTTGAACACCTTAAATGCCTCCAAACGTATTGTCTTCACCCCCCCCCCCCCTGGTGGCCAGTGGCTGTAAGGGTAGGTTGAGCATATTATTATTTTCTGGGAGTAGAGGGCTCTTTTAAGGCCAAGGGTATCTTGGTCTTTGTAGTCCTGCTCCTTATGTGAATAAATTGTGTATGCCAAGTAGAGGGTAAATAAGGCTTTTATTTCCCTTTTAACGCAAAAGGTTCGCTGAGATACAGAAATACAGAAAGTCCTTCTTTTCAGGCTTCCAGCACAACATAAGTAAAGAGGTAAACTGTTACAAACTTCACAGTTGCTTGTAGGATTTAACCCAGGATTCTTTCAAACTTTAGAGCAAAACAAAGGAGTGAACATTCCTCTTTCATTCAGCACAAACAGGAGTATTCTCAAAGCAATGTCTGTATAACTCACAGTTCAGGGAGTGATTCAAAAACTGCCCGCAATACAAATGGAGCAATCCATTAATTCGTCTTGAGATAAGGCAATAGGATCCTCAAGCGCAATCTGCATGGGCTCCGGGTCATTGATATCTCCCTCTGAATTGGAGCTTTCCCTGGCCGCTATAGTTTGCCAGTCACTGTTTCTGTTCCCTTGTTTCCAGTAAGGCTGTTCTAGGGCTCTCAAATAAGCTTGGCTTGTTCCTATGCCCTTACGTCCTGGCTTATAAAACTCTGGCCTGATTCTTTTCCTTTCAAACTGGATATCTGCTTTACAAGAGCTTCTAGGAGCTGAGCTTCTCTTTAAGAATAAAGTGTCACCATACCTTGGCTTCCTGTAGCCGGTATAACTGGAGTTTTCCTTCTCAGGCACTTCTCTCAGGACACAGTCTCTTTGGCAGACTTTCTCTTGGAAGCTTCGGGGCACTGCTTGACCTTTCTGTAGCCTAGGAAAACCTGGTGAGGAATCCAGACTTCCTTGCTTCCTGGTATAGGTAACTCTGCTATCAGTACCTTTCCTTCTGGAGCCTTTCAATCCTGTTTCAGAGTCTTCTGGTGAGCGTAGGCCTCTCTCCAGGTATGGCGCTCCCCTTCTGAGCTCTTTACCTCTGAGGTCTCCTGCTACCAAGTCTTTCTCCAGACTGACTCTCCACGGCCCATCTTTCTCTCTGGCTCTTTCTGCTCCTCTTCCAGCTCCTGCTGTCCTTGTCATGCTGCTTGTCTTGGCTGCACTGCTTGACCTGGCTGGGCTGCTGTTCCTGGCTGTCTCAGCTCCCCTTCTCCTCCTTCTCCCTTCTCCTGCGCTAGCTTTCTGCTTATAAAGGCATTCCACGTTTGAGTTCCCCGGGCTACTTTTCAGGTGCAGCTGATTAACTTCTGCAGAATCATCAGCCGGGTGTGTTAACTCAGCCTCTGTAAGTTTTCGCCTGCTCCCTCTAGGTGCACTGCAGGGCAATTGCATCTTCTGCACATCATTTGTTTTGTGAAAGACAGCATTTTTTTCTAAGTCTTCACTTTCATTAGCTTCCGCTCTATGACAGCATGCATGGAAGTTAGTCTCTGCTTTCTTAGGAACTGATGTTGCTGCTGCTCCTTTGGGATGAGGCTGAGGGAGGAACAGAAGATAAAAGTCTAGATGCATTCTTCACACTCTTCACTACTTGCTGTATCTGTTGGGTGATCTTAGCCAGGACAATATCACTTCCTAGCTACTCACCATTTTCCCGACCATTCTGAACTACTAAGCTTTTAATATTTGATGATTCTGCTGAAAATTCCTTAAATAGTGCCCTTTATTCATAATGGAGGGGATAGATGCTCAGGAGTGATCCAGGAAACTACAGACCGGTAAGCCTGACATCAGTACCGGGAATAATGGCAGAAAGCATCATAAATAATAAAATTACTGAACATGTAGATAGTCATGGCTTAAAGGGAGACAGCCAACATGGCTTTAGACAAGGAAGATCTTGTCTTAATCTTTTTTTGAAGGTGTGAATAAACAGGTAGACAGTTGATATAGTGTATCTGGACTTTCAGAAAACCTTTGACAAGGTCCCTCATCAGAGACTTTTGGCAAACTAAAAAGTCATGTGAAAGGAGGCAGTGTACTATGGTGGATCAGGAACTGGTTAAAAGACAGAAAGCAGAGGGTAGGGCTAAATGGCCAATTTTCCCAATGGAAAAAGGTGAATAGTGGAGTCCCCCAGGGATCTGTGCTGGGTCCGCTGCTTTCTGACATTTTCATAAATGACCTGGAAAAGGGAATAATGAGTGAGGTTATCAAATTTGCAGATGACACAAAACTATTTGAAGTTGTTAAAACACTTGAGGATTGTGGAAAATTGCAAGAGGATCTTGATAAATTGGAAGACTGGGCATCCAAATGGCAGATGAAATTTAATGTGGACAACTGCAAAGTTATGCACCTAGGAAAGAACAACCCAAACTATGGGGTATGTTTACTAAACCGGCTTAATGTTACCGGCGTTAGTTGCAGTCTTACTGTGACGAATGCCATATAAGGTAGTGGGCGTTCCGGTCTTAAGGTAGCATTTTGGGTTATCACGCGATAAAGTTTGTCATCGCGTGATAAAGTTCGTTATCACGCGATAGAGGGAGCTGTGGCATGTTAACGCGCGTTAGCCTTAATTAGGCGCGCTGACCTGCAGTCACAACAACAGAGATGTAGCACACTGGCTAATACATTGACTGCTGCTACAGTGGTCATGAGTTCAATTCCTCAGTGAGCTCAGTTAAAAGACTGTCTGAGGCAATCCCTTTTCCTGCTTGTAACAGTCAGACACATCCCAACAATTTGCACTGCCAGCCAAAAAAGCCTCACCCTAGTGCAGTAACCTAATGCACCTTTTAGGGCGCACCATAAGGCACATAATAAAGCACCACGTCATCCAAGGCAGGTCATAATGTGCCCCAGAGGGCGGCAGGAAAGATTGGCACCCTCCAAGGCAGCATATAAGGCACCCCATATGCCGGCCAAACCTAAGGTGCTGCGAAAGATGCCCCAGGGATGCCAAGGTGACACAGGAGATGGTGCCCAGGGGCACAAATGTGCCCCAAAGTCACAAGCATGAAATGTATGGCTCAAACACAGATGTAAGTCCAACACAAAAGCACAACTCCACGTGCAACAAACAAACCCAGTCAGAAACGTGGATAGCACAGGAAGAATATCTTTATTAAATCACTTTCAGCCAATGGCCCGATACAGGCCGTGTTTCACTATATCTTCATCAGGGGCTAAAATGGATGTAAATATAGTTTGAGCCTTCAAAAGAATGTTCTTAAAGAACTTTAAATCCGATACTTGCAAATAGTATCGTAAAAGATGCCGGTAACCATATATTATTGGTAAATTGTGAAAAGAACGGATCTTCAAACCGTCTCTCAATCGCTAACTGAACGAATGCATTAGTAGACAATGTCCAAAAACTTGTGATGAAGGTATAATGTGGTGGCAGCACAGATCTGCACAGATATGACTGTTACATGAATGAAACGTAGTTGTGTAGGACAGCCATAAAAAAAAAGGGGAACAGAGAGGAATTGAACGCATAACCTCTGCTACTGAAGTCACACTGGATAGACAGACAAACACTCCCACACCTATGCCAGCATTGTGCAACTATAGAGGTTTGTGGCAGCCCTGTCCGCTACACCAGTCCTGGGCACAGTGCGGGCATTGCTATGGTACTCAATACTGTTAGGGTCACTCTCGAGGTGGTAAACACTGTCAGAATCAATAACTGAAACACACTCCACAGATATCAGACAGGTTGCTATGATGCAGCTCTGTCAACAAATTGTGTTTAACTTAGGATTTGTTAGCTGACATTAATCATAGCAACCTTTTGATATATGTGGAACGTGTTCCCAAATTTAGGACGGCATTGCTAAGGTATGCAGGTTCCAGTATTGGGAATTGCTGCTCCACGCAGGGTCAAACAGCCTGACTCTCCATGAGACTTTGGATAGTGGAGCCTGTGGGTGTGGGTGTTTATGCCCCTGTTGGCCGCTGCTCTAGGGCAGAGGTTCCCAACTCCGGTCCTGGTGGGCCAAACACTGTTCAGGTTTTCATGCTGTCCCTAATGAATATGCATGGATACATTTGCATACAGTGGAGGCGGCGCATACAAATGCAGCACAGGCATATTTATTAGGGACAGCATGAAACCTGAATGGTGTTTGGCCCTCCAGGACTGCAGTTGGGAAACTCTGCTCTAGGGATTGCACATGTTTATGGTGTCTGTGATTTGTAGGTTAAAATATAGGCATTTCAGGCATGTTTATTTTATCTGCAATAAAGGTTCCATCTTTATTACCATGATTTACTGATGATAATGTCTGAGTCTCCGGGCCTGCATGTGTTTTGATGACATGTTTGACCTTGGGAGCATGCCAGAAGGAGTGTGCCTAGGGTTGCCAACCGGACCGTATTCAGCCGGCCTGGCCGGTTTTTCCATGACCAGGCCGGCTGCCAGCAGAGAAGTAAAACCGGCCCTTGAAAAGCCGTTTTTTTGCTCTGGCCGCAAGATTGGGAACGGCCAGAGCAAAAAAACAGCTTTTCTCCCAAAGTCCGCGGGGGACGGAGCCAGGGAAGCCTGCGCGAGGTCCCGGCTCCCTCTGTACAACCGCCAGCGTGAAGATGTTTTTCCTTCATGCTGGCGGCTGTTTCTGTGAAGCCGTGATTGCTGGGAAAGGTTAAAGGCAATGCCCTTTAATCTTTCCCAGCATTCGCGGCTTCAAAGAAACAACCGCCAGCGTGAAGGAAAAAGATCTTCACGCTGGCGGTTGTACAGAGGGAGACGGGGCCTCACGCAGGCTTCCCCGGGTCCCTCTGAAGCACCTCAGACAGCCACAGGGCTGGTCTGGGGTGGGGGGAGGCTAGGACTACAAATGGGCTTGGATGGGGGGAGGGGGTCCAAGGACTGGATGGGTTGTGATGGGGTGTACCTGGAATGGAAATGGCCTATGGGGGGGGGGGGGACCTGGACTGGAGATAGGCTATTTGGGGGGGACTGGACTGGAATTGGGCTATGGGGGGGGGGGTTTACCTGCAATGGAAATGGGCTATAGGGGGGGGGAACCTAGGCTGGAATTTGGCTATGGGGGGGAGTGGAACCTGGACTGTAAATAGCCTATGGGGGGTGGATCTGGACTGGAATTGGGCTATGGGGGGTGTACCTGGACTAGAAATGGTCTATGGGGGGGGAACCTAAACTAGAATTGGGCTATGGGGGGGGGGGGTTGGAACCTGGACTGGAAATAGGCTATGGGGGGATCTGGACTGGAATTGGGCTATGGGAGGGGGGTTACCTGGACTGGAAATGGGCTATGGGGGGGGGACCTGGAATGGAAATAGGCTATGGGGGGGAAACATGGACTGGAAATGGGCTATGAGGGGGCCTGGACTGGAATTGGGCTATGGGAGGGGACCTAGACTGGAAATGGGCTATGGGGGGGGGGGGCTGCAATGGAATTGGGCTATGGGGGGGGGACCTGGACTGGAAATAGGCTATGGGGAGGGGAACATGGACTGGAAATGGGCTATGAGGGGGCCTGGACTGGAATTGGGCTATGGGAGGGGACCTGGACTGGAAATGGGCTATGGGGGGGCTGCAATGGAATTGGGCTATTGGGGGGGGGACCTGGACTGGAATTGGTCTATGGTGGGGGAGGGGGAACCTGGACTGGAAATAGGCTGTGATTAGGGGGGCTAGGACAGCAAATGGGCTGTGATGGTTGAGGGGGGACTTGGACTGGAAATGGGCTGTGATGGGGGGGCTAGAACTGCAAATGGGCTGTGATGGTGGGGGGGGGACTAGGACTGCAAATGGGCTGTGATGGTGGGGGGGCCTAGGACTGGAAATAGGCTGTGATGGTGGGGCTAGGACTGGAAAGAGGCTGTGATGGGGGGGCTAGGACTGGAAATGGGCTGATGAAAAGATGGAATAGGTCTGGAAATGGGCTGATGGGGGCTGGAATAGGACTAGAAGTGGGCTGACGAGGGGGCTAGGATTGGAAATTGGCTGATGGGGGAGCTTGGAGTGGAAATTGGCTGATGGGGGGCTGGGATGGAACTGGCAAAGAGCATATGTGGGGCTAGGACTGGAAACGGGCTGATGAGGAGCTGGAATAGGACTAGAAATGGGCTGATGGGGGGAGCTTGGACTGCAAATGGTTGATGGGCTAGAATAGGACTGGAAATGGGCTGATGTGGCGGCATGAGAGAATGGGACTAGAAGGAAGTGGATGCTGGGTGGGTCTAGAAATATAAGGGAGCTGATTTGGGGGGAGGACTAGAAGGGGATGGGGTTGGGGAATGAGAATGGAGAGGGGAAAATATATTTTGTGTGGAAGAAAAGTCTACAATGGACCGGGTATTGGGAGAGTAAGAGGGGATTGAGAATGGAAGGGTGAAATTTGAGTGAATGATAAAGGAATAAGGAAAGAAATGGGGGAAAGAGCAAAAGGGAAATGATCAGTATGTTAAAGCAGATTTAGAGAGAGAATGGAAAACATCTAAAAGAGAAGAAAGGACAAATGGATAGCTTGCAGAAGACACGGAGAAACCAGAAGAAAGTGACTGGAGCAATTGCAACTGAAAAATAAAATTCCCAAACAGAAGGTAGAAAAATACTTTTTATTTTGAACTTATTAACTGGAATATGTCTGGTCTGGGAAGTGTGTATTGCTAACATCTTTGCGTTTTTGTTTAGTGCAAGAGGAAATTACTTTATCGTTTTATTTCTCCAGTGTTGTACGTTTCATGTTTAGCTTTTGGGGTTCCCAGTTTTATTATTATCTGACCAAGGGAGTTAGCCTACACTTATCCTCGGTAATTTTTGTGGGTGGGGCTGGGGTGCAGCATGGGTGGGACTGGGGGTGGGGCAGGGATGGGGCTAGGGGCGGAGAATGGGTGGGGCATGGCAAGCCACAGGTGTCGGGTTTTTCTCGTTGAAAAAGTTGGCAACCCTAGGTGTGCCCGAAGGGGAAGGTCACGCCCCTTTGGAGCCACCTCAGATCATGAAGGAGGCTTCATGATTAGAAGAACATCAATAAGGGGAAATGGAAGAAGATTACAACCATGAGTAATGTTAATCCAGTTGAAGCTGTTAAGACCTCTGGCCCTATGGATAAACACTTTATTACAACTTCTAAAGGAGAGGTGGATTCCCTACCCTCTGTGAGTACTGAATCCGTGATCGGCTCCGTGAGTTTTTCGGGGGATTTGTCCTTACCTCCTCAGCCTGTTAATGTTATGGTGGCGCTTACAGTCGACTCCCCTATTTCCTGTTGAGCCATCTTTCCCTCCAGCAGAACTTTCAAGAGGATCTTCAGTTATTTGGATAGTCCAGTGCCTCTTCCTAAGATAGTGAAGTTCCCAGTTCAGGGAACAACTTTGCTAATTGCCCCACAACCATTTTTTTTGGGATGGAGGGGGCAAAATTACCCTGAAAGATATTTGTAATATTGTCTCTAGGACTGAAGCTACTCTTCCTGGAACTTTAGCAAAATTTACTAAAGAATCAGTTGATAACTTTCCCATCAAGAGTTACAGATAGTTTCACTAGACTCGTCTTCTCAAAACAGAATCCCAGGCGTCTAATTTTTAGGGGGCTGAGACTGCTTTGGTGAAAGATAGTCTTCTGTTGCACCACCAAATTCAAGCTTTTGAAAATGCTCTATGGCTAAAAGGTTGTATGTGTTTGAATTTTCCTCTAGTTTGCTTTTTGTCCCCTTTGATGCTATTTTAGAAGTATCTTAGAGAGATATTGCAGTATCAAGATGTTGAGGCTTTTTCTTTTAATAATTTATATTATTTACCCAGAGGTGTTAAGAGATCTGTGGAAGGGGCAGAGGATTTAGATCAAATTTCTTCTTTAAATAACCTGGATTTGTCTGCCTTCCAGGAGTCATCTAAGGACAAGATATCTACATGTTCTACTTTTACTAGTTTCCTTCAATTCTGAATTGGATAAGAGTAAGATTTTGAAGTTACATTTCCTGAAAAAGAATGTTCCCTTATGTTGACAAAAGATCAGTATTTTCACTGATGTCTCCAGGCCTACTCAATTGCGACGTAAGGTCTTTTTGGCTTCGAGACCTTGAGTTTTGGCCTTAGGGGCAACATTTTTTCTTAAAGTCCCATATAAATGCCTGGTTGGTTTTCAGGGTGATACTTATACCTTTTTTTTTTTTTTATCAAACTGAATTAGCGTATTTCTTGAAAACTAGAAATGTTTGAACTTTTGTTTTTTTTTCCAGACAGATTAGATATAATATGGGGCAGATGTTTTTTTGGGGGGTATGATTGTGTTTTAGAGTTTCTCTGTTTTGCAGTAACACCCCCTCCCCCCATGATGTGGGCTGTGAGTTATGATGATACGTTAAGGATATTTTTTTTTTTAATTTTCCTGATTTGCCTGTTTGTTTCTTTAAAAATAGAAATGTTTAATATAAAAAATAATGATAACGAGGGGATTTTTGTAGTTAATGAGATGGGTGCTGAAATTAGTGTGCCTCGAGTACAGCAGTCACAAAACACAGTCCGGAAGCTTGAGAGCAGGCCATTTCTTGAAGAAACACATTGACAACCTGGCATTTACCATTGATAAATGAACAAAGTGGCCATTGTACATAATTCATTTCTTTATTTATATTTGTTCTTCTGCCTAAAACTTCATAGATCTAGGCAGACACAATATAAAAATACACACTTTAACAAAATTTGATAACAGTTGAAAATACATATGTAGCAAATTATATTATATAATAAAAAAGGAGAAAACAAGAAAAAGAAGAAAAAAAACCTTTAAATAAAAGCATGAGAAAAAAGCCACTTTTCACCCTTTTTTGAAATCATAAATCCTCTTGTTGACTTGTTGTCCTCATTTCTAATGTTGTAGTATTCAATAAAATGGATCCATAACAAGTAAAAGTTAAGTGTCTCATATTATGCTTCACCTCTGGTAGTGCAGGAACTTTGAGTAAAAATTGATTCACAGACCTCATAGATCTCCGAGATACATAGAGACCCATTCTCATCGGGGCCTGTCCGGTCTGTCCAGATTTGCACCCAATTCTGATCCCACGGGGGCTGCACATCTCTGAGGGATCAGAATTGGGTGCAACCAGCCTGGTCATGCAGGCCGTGCCCTTATTTTGTCAGGATGGACATCTCACCGATTCGCTGGATAGCTCAGCCTAGGCTTTTGCATGGAGCTGTGGTGCAGTGGTGTCCCATTGCCATGGCACAGTGGCTCCATGCCGGAGCCCCGATCGCCCCATCAAACCCGTGTTCCCCACCGCCTGACTCCTCACCTCTTCTGCAGGTCCCGGCATGACTGTCCTCTCCATTGGGGGGACTTATTCCACCTCTGAGGGAATAAGTCCCCCCAATAAGTCCCTCATCCAGGTCCCCCAGCCCAAATGTACAGGACTGTCACCAGAATAGGCCCTGTACATCCGGGTTGAAGATCACGCCTCTGGCCCACCCCATCCCGCTCTCGTACAGAGCTCCCCATATATCTCGGCAGTACGTGCGAGCAGCTCTGCACTCCAAATCAGGTCTAGGGGAATTGCGGGAGCTGGATGTCCATGTCCAACCCCTGTTATTTGGGATCGGAATGACCCCCATTATGGTCAACCACTGATGATCAGTATGATGACATTCCTCAATATAAACATTTGAAAGCTAAGAGGGGTATAGTCAAAGGCATTTTTGTGGTCTGAATATTAACAGTTAATGCCACTGAATATCCCCCACTAACTGGGTTAAATGCACCGGCACTATCCAGATTGCACTGGAGTATTCCGTTGGTGGAGCAGGGTCGACAGCGACAGCTATGCAACTCATCTGCTACCTGCATAGCTAAAGCATGAAATTAGGACAGGTGAAGGGCTGTCCTAACCTTATGGGGGTCATTCTGAGCATCAAATAGCAGGAATGGACGTCCCGTTGGGATGTCCATCCCCGCTATTCATGCCCGTTCCCAGCCCTGTCCTCCTTTCCAGCACGTTGTACAGGGAAGTTAGTTGAGGACAGGAATGGGGTGGGAAAGGGGCAGATCGGGGCAGCATTAGGATGGGCAGTGGGTGGTCGCTGGCCCCTAATGTAGAGGGCCTATTCTAATGTCGGCCCTGTACATCCTGGGCCGGCAACTTGAACGGGGAAGTTCTTCCACCTTTGAGGTGGAATAACCTCCCCGATGCAGCAGGAATGCCAGGACCGGGGCTGGGATGGGGCAGCAGGGGGCAGAGGGCATTTCCCATAGCCTGACCCTGGCTCTGGGAGGCCAGATTGGGGGTCGGGCTGCGAGGAAAGCACTTTGGGAGCCGGCGGCCGGGGATTGCGGCTTTTAAATGGAGCCACAGTGCCATGGCAACAGGACACCATTGTGCCGCGGTTCGATTTAAAAGCCCTGACTGAGTAAGTCGGGCAAGGTCTGTACATGCAGGCTGGACTGAATCGCGATCACGATCCTGGCCTGCACGTACAGGCCTGTTCATGACTCTGATCCGCCAGGGCTAGACATGCCCCGCAGGATCTGAATCGCGACTCACTCCAGTTCAGACCGGGTACACAGAGGCCCTGTATGTCCCAGATGGAATCGGGCCCTATGTGGTTTTGCAAACCAGTTAGTGGTTGAATATTGCTGCTTACTGGATAATAAGGCTGAATATGCACCAGGGCTGACTATTCAGTCCTAACTTAAAGTGGCGGTGGTCAGCCACTTTGAGAGCACTTAAGGTCATTGCCAAAAATCGACCCCTTATTAAAATCTTGAAATTGATGTGCCAATTAATTGGAAGCCAATGTAAAGAATATAAACTGGGGAAACATGATCATATTTTTTTGCACCCACAATAAACTTTGTTGCCAAATATAGCAACAATTAAAAACACTTCATACTATTTCCAGGCAAACCATGATATAACACATTACAATAATCAACATATTCCAACACATGGAATAATGTGGCCAAATCTGTCTGATTCAAATGGGAGTGTAGCTGGTAAATTTGTCACAGATTATAAAAAACAGTACATGTAGAGGCATGTTTAGTAAACTGTGTTACTAGGTAACACAGGGTTTAGTGCACACTTTAGGAACCACACTAAAAAGTAGCATGGGCCTTAGCGCAAGAAATCCCATGCACTGGGGCAGGGACTGGGTGGGACAGAAGTAGAACACAGGTCTTGCTGGTGCATCATGGCTAACATGGGTGTTAATGTCTCATGCTAACTGTGCTTGATCTTCTATCTGTGTCCTTTTCTTCTACTGCCAACTCCAGAACTTCAATCTTTCCATCTTGCTGCTCCTTATGTCTGGAACAAATTACCTGAGTCTGTGTGTTAGACTTCATCTCTGGCCCTTTTCAAATCCAGGCTGTAACTCACAATGTAACCCATTTAAGATTAATATTTTTTCACTCAACGCATGATCAAACTCTGGAGTTCTTTACCAGAAAATGTAGTAAAAGCTATTAGTATAGCTGGTTTAAAAAAGGTTTGGACAGGTTCCTGGAAGAAAGGTCCATGCACTATTATTAAAGAAGGTCTGGGAAATCCACTGCATACCATGGGACAAGCATTGTGGAACCTGTGTACCTTTTTGGGAACTTACCAGGTACTTGTGAACTGGATCGGCCACTGTTAGAAACACGACACTGGGCTTGATGGACCTGTTTCCTGACTATCTCCGAGGCCTCACTTCTCTATCCCCAGCTCTTGATCCTTGGCGACTTCAATGTCCATGTTACCTTTCCCTCCTCATCCCGTGATCATGCATTCCTCTCCCTCCTGTCCGATCTTTCCCTTCATCAAATCATCTCTTTTCCTACCCACTCTGCAGGGCACACCCTCGACCTCCTCATCACTTCTAAGGCATCCCCCCTTGTCCTCGCTTCTCTCTCCTCCTTACCGCTCCCCTGGACTGATCACTTCTGCCTCTTCTCCTCCCTTTCGTTTCCTCTCTCCCCCCTCCCTTCCGCCTGTTCTGACACCCAACCCAGTTCTGTGCCTGCCTGCCTCTCTCGGCGTATCAACGCCGATACTCTTCTTCGATTCCCCTCTTCCGATACCCTTCTCCCCTCTGACTTTCTCCTTCTCCCTGTAAACATCCAAGTTCACACCTGGAACACTGCCCTCTCAACCGCTCTCGATATTGTAGCCCCGTCCACCTCCTCGTCACCCTCGACACCACCCCTGGTTTCACCCTGGTCTTTCCCTTCTCCGCAGACATCTCCGCCATGCTGAAAGACTTTGGCGTAAACACCCCTCTCCCCCCCTCTTGGACCGTTTCTGTACTTGCCATCGTCAATATCATCTCTCTCTCCACTCCGCCAAAAAGGATTATTTCTCTTCCCTCATCTCCACTTCCGCCAACTCCTCCCGCCAATTTTACTCTGTCCTCCGCTCCTTATCTACTCCTCACTCCTCCACTTCTCCCTCCCACCCCCCAGTCACTCCTGATCCTGCCTCTCTGGCCACGTATTTTTCCTCTAAAGTTCTTTCCCTCTGCCTCTCACTTCCCTCCTGTCCTCCCCCACTCTCTCCTCCTCCCCAAGCCTCAGTTCCTATTTCTCCGACCTCCTCCCCTTCACCCCTTCCCCCTCCGTACCCTTCTCTCTCCCATCATTGGTCCTCTTTTGAGCCTATCTCTGTCTCTGCCCTTTCCAAGACCTTCAACTCTGTTCACAAAACCTTCTGCTCTTCCAATCCTATTCCCTCCCATTGGCTCCTAGATCCCTCCCTAGCCCTCTCTCCCCACATTCTCTCTATCTTTAACACTAGTCTTTCCACTGGTGTCTTCCCTACCCCCTGGAAGCACACTATCATCCACCCTATTCTAAAAAAGGGGTCACTTGATCACTCCTCCACCTCTAGCTGGCATCCCATCTCTAATCTCCCTTTCCTTTCTAAGCTTTTAGAAAAATTTGTCTTCACTCAACTGTCCTCCCACCTTGAAGCCTCCCTCACCCTACACCCACGACAATCTGGTTTTCGTCCCGGTCACAGCATGGAGTCCATTCTTCTTTCACTTCTAAACGAACTACACACCACCCACGATCATGGCTTCCTCACTCTCTCTGTCTCCCTTGATCTCTCTGCTGCATTTGACTTTGTTGACCACCGTACTCTCCTTTCACGCCTTCATGATGCCGGCTTAGCCGGCACTGTTCTCCACTGGTTCCACTCTTCTTTCTGGTCGGTCTTATTCAGTTTCTGCTGGTTCTCTTTCCTCCCCCTCCACCCCCCTTCCCTGTGGTGTCCCCCAGGGTTCTGTCCTCGCTCCCCTTCTGTTTAACATCTTTCTGGCTCCTCTCACCCTCTTGGTTCAACAACACGGTGTCTCCGCTCACTGTTATGCCGATGATATCTTTCTTCTGTACCACACCAACTCAGTTTCCCCCGATATCACCCCCCTTAACAACTGTCTCTCCTCAGTGGCATCTTGGCTTTCCTCTAATTTCTTACATATCAACCTTTCTAAAACTTCAGCCATTTGGTTCACTGCCAGTAGTCCTGCCCCCTCCCTCACTCCCTTGCTCTCCCCCGCTCCTATTCCTATTGTTTCCTCCCTGCGCTACCTTGGTGTGACCCTCAACTTCTCCCTATCCTTCAAAGCCCACATCTCATCTGTAGTTCAACGATGTTTTCTCACCCTAAGACAATTCCGATCTATTCATCCCTTCCTTTCTTTCTCTGCTATGACCACCCTCCTCATCTCCCTTGTTGTTTCTTGCCTAGACTATTGCAACGTTTCCTTAGCCGGTCTCCCCCAATCTCAACTTCAACATTTGCAACGAGTTCACAGCACTGCTGTCTGTATCCTCACTTGCTCCTCCCGCTTCGATCACATCACCCCCCTTCTCATTCGTCTGCATTGGCTTCCGATCTCCTTTCGTATTCAGTACAAATTCCTTATCTTTGTCCACAGGTCTATTCACACTGGCACTCCCCTCTACCTTGCTGATCTGATTCACCTCCACACTCCCCACCATTCCCTCTGCACTATCCACATGAACCGCCTTCCCAAGCCCACCTAGAATCCATCCGCTCCTCCGCCTTTTACTTCCTTGGCCCCCGCCTCTGAAACTCGCTCCACCCGGACCTCCGCCTAGAGCCCTCATTAACAGCTTTAAAGCAAATTAAAAACTCACCTCTTCTGCTTAGCCTTCAGCCTCTCACCTCCTCCATGTCCTCTTTCACCACCCCCTCGCTGATGCTCCTTGACTTGTACTTTAATCTAGCTGTAATCTCTACTCCTCTCTCTCCTTTCCTATCATACTATGGCGTTCTATTCCTTTCTTCCTCAGCAGTCTTTTGATGTATTTTGTAAACCACTCAGATGCTGTTGTGATGGGCGGTCTATTAAGAAACCCAATAAACATATAAACATAAACAGTATGACATTTCTTATGCACTTATGTTCTCATTGATGTTGCTTTTGGATCCTGATCCGCTTAGTCTCGTATGTGTTTCTTTATCATTCCCCTAGATATATCCTTGTCCACAGCTATGGTGTTGTCTGTCTTGACTAGATTGTAAGCTCTGATAAGCAGGGACTGTCTTTTACATGTGTCTGCACAGCACTGTGCATGCCTTGTAGCACTGTACAAATTATCAGTAGTAATAGCATTCACTACATCCCCTGGTAGCGAATTTCAGAGTTTGATTTTGTGTCAAGTGAAAAAATATTTTCTCCAATTAGTCTTACATGTGCTACACTGTAATTTTCTTGTGTATCCCATAATCTTCCTACTTTTTGAATGAGTAATAAAACGATCTACGTTTATCCATTCTAGTCCATTCATTATTTTATAGACCTCAATCATATCTCTCTTCAAACGTTTCATTCCAAAGTTGAAGAGCCCTAATCTTTCTAGTCTTTCTTCATATGGGTATCCTTCCAGTCCATTTAACATTTTGTTCACTCTTCTCTGTACCGTTTTTAATTCTGCTATATCCTTTTTAAGATATGGTGACCAGAATTGCACACATATTCAAAATGTGGTCACACCAAGAAGCAATACAGAGGCATTATAATATCCTTTGTTTTATTCTCCGTTCCTTTCTTTATGATTCCTAGTATTCTATTTGCTTTCTTGGCCATCACTGCACACTGGGGAGAGGATCTCAATGTATTATCCACAATGATGCCTAAATCCTTTTCCTGCATAGTGATTCATAATGTGGAACCTTGCATTATGTAACCATAGTTTGGGTTCTTCTTCCCTAAATGCATAACTTTGCACCTGCCCACATTAAATTTAATCTGCCATTTGGATGCCCAGTCTCTCATTTTCTCAACGTCAACTTGCAATTTTTTACCATCCTCCTGTGTTTTAACAACTTTGAATAATTTTGTATCATCTGCAAATTTGATCATCACTCGTTATTCCCATTTCCAGGTCATTTATAAATATGCTAAAAAGCAGCGGGCCCAGCTAAGATCCCTGTGGGACTCCACAATTCCCCTTTCTCATTTAAGAAAACTGGCCATTTAGCTCTACTCTCTGTTTTCTCTTTTAACCATTTCCTAATCCACAGAAGTTCATTGCCTCCTATCGCATGACTTTTTAATTTCCCCAAGATTTTCTCATGAGGGACCTTGTCAAAGACTTTCTGAATATCCTTACACTATGGGGATCATTCCGAAATGCAAATATTCCGGCTGGATGTGCAAGATAGAAGTTTTCCTTGCAAAAACATCTAGACCCCTATTTCAAAACCACGCGGCCCTGCAAGTACACAGTGTGAAATGGAGATCTTAGAACATGGGCAGGAGGGGTCGGCACAGGGGCACGGCAAGCTTCAGAAAGGCTCATGGATCTCCTGAGTGTTTCCTGCGGATACCTACATTATACCAGTGTGGAATAAGGCCAGCACTTAGAAAAATATCTGCTCTGATCCTCAATGCCTCCTATATAGATGAATGACTGTGACATGTCTGTATTGAACTGGTGTGTCTGCTGTCTGGGAGGGCACAAGATGCAGTTGGAAAGGTCATTTGTAAGGTTAGGGAACAATAAAAAGCAGCCCTACAGAAATAGAAAGCACTGCAATAGGCTTTATTCTGGCTATGCTAACATTTGTTGTTTGTGCTAAAGGGATTATTCTAGTACCTGACTGCAGCATCACCAAGAGCCAGTGTGACTGGGCAGTGTATTCTGAAAAGATGCTCTGCAGCAATATAGCAGGGCATGTCCCTGTCAATGGTGGGAGATCCTCAGAGTGGGGACATGCTGCAGTGCAAACAGCACTAATACATATCTGACTGCACCATCTTATTTGTAACTGCAATTACTAAGGTGTTCTTCAAATGCCTTATTTGTTTTTCAGCTGGGTCTGTCAGAACAAACATCACACTTTCCACTTGCTTTTACAATAGCTTTGTTGCATGTACATAACTTTGTAGTGTTATGGGCATGCAACAAGCTAGCATATATAGTCTGGTCTGTATGACCATATCTGTTTCATCTGTATTAATGTGTTGTTTATTTCCGCTTTTGTATAAAGGTACCACATGTACCTTTTTCTAGTCCTCTGGGACCATTCCTGACTCTAAAGAAGCACTGAAAAGTAGAGCCGCTGGAACATCCCTGAATTCCTTCAGTATTCTTTGACATATCCCATCTGGTCCCATCGCTTTGTCTACTTTTACTTTAGCTAGTTCCTCATGGAATCTTCTGAAAATCGTTCGAGATCCCCGTCACTTCTATTCCTCTTTGTGGTGTTTTCTAAGGTCCTGCTTCTGGACCTTTATCTGTGAACACAGAACAGAAATATTTCTTAAGCAATTCTGCTTTATCCTCATCAGCTTCTACATATTCCTCCCCTTCACCCTATTTTTGATAATACCACTTTTGCCCTTCCTCCTCTCACTAACATATCTGAAAAATGTCTTTTGCCCCCCATTATATTGCATTGGCTATTTTTCTTCTTTTTGTATCTTTGCTTTCCTGACTTCTTTCCTAGTTTCTCTAAGTTTTTCCAAATAGAGATGATTGTCTTCCTCCCTCTGGGCTCTCTTGTATTTTATGAAAGGCACCCTCTTTTTCTTCACCTTTTCAGCTACTTCTTTTGAGAACCTCCTTTTCTTTTTACATTTGATTACCTTTCTAACAAAAAGGTTTGCTTCCCTTAAAATATCCCCTTTCAGTTTATATTCTGAAATGGGAATGAGCATAAAAAAATCGTATAGTTGCCTAATAGAGGATATCTCTTCAAGAACTGGCTTATATCCCCCATAGTCCATCCTAAGGGGGAAAAACAAAAACATTATAAAATGGTCCTTGGGCATGCCAATACAGTCACTAAAAAACATTTTAAGCATACCTGCTTAAGGTATGCTTTAGGTGACTGGAGAAATCAGAGGGGGAACTGCTATACACACCTAGCAAAGCATGTGACATTTTTATGGCTGCTGCATGCTATACTGTACTAACCAAGTTGTTACACTGTAGTCTTGTATCACAATAAGGAAACTCTGTGTCACAAGCCTTGTACCCTACCAGCAAGTTGTTACACTGTAAATTATCTCACTATACTATACTGTACTAACCAAGTTGTAACACTGTATTCTTGTATCACAATCCACTTTGTTCCACTGAATATTATATCTCTGTACCACACTAAGTAAGAAATTCAAGCCTCCCAAGCAGCTAGGAAATGGAACTCCTCTACACCTTCCTTTTACTGTGCAAGTGTATTCTGGCTTCCCCACACAGACTTAACCTAAACCCTCACTACTTGCTACCGCTACCATACACCCCTATCTACTTCCCCCCCCCTCCAAATACCCATCCTGCATCAACACAATCTAATCCCCATTACCATTAATCAACCAACACACATATTACCTCAGAGTCACACTCCTACCAAGCAAAGCAAACCACAAAAGCATTCTAAAACCAAAGCTAAGAGCAATCGTGGCAACAAATCCTTATTAATGCAGGATAAACCCACACGGCCTTCCCACCCAGCCCATCACACATGTAACATCATCCTTATTAATGCCAGGTCAATAAGGAACAAAACACACATCATCCACAACATTCTAACTGATGAACAACCAGACATCCTATGTATAACGGAAACTTGGCTCACTGACTCTGATCCTGCTATAGTAAACCAAATAAGTAAACCCGGCTATATATAGATATAGTGTATGTGGACTTTCAGAAAGCTTTTGACAAAGTCCCCCATCAGAGACTTTTGGCGAAGCTAAAAAGTCATGGGATAGGAGGCAGTGTACTATTGTGGATTGGGAACTGGTTAAAAGATAGAAAGCAGAGGGCAGGGCTAAATGGCCAATATTCCCAATGGAAAAAGGTGAATAGTGGAGTACCCCAGGGATCTGTACTGGGTCCGCTGCTTTTTGACATATTCATAAATGACCTGGAAAAGGGAATAACTAGTGAGGTTATCAAATTTGCAGATGACACAAAACTGTTTAAAGTTGTTAAAACCCAAGAGGATTGTGGAAAACTGCAGGAGGATCTGGATAAATTGGAAGACTGGGCATCCAAATGGCAGATGAAATTTAATGTGGACAAGTGCAAAGTTATGCACCTAGGAAAGAACAACCCACACTATAGTTACACGATGCAAGGCTCCACATTAGAAACCACCACCCAGGAAAAAAGATTTAGGAGTCATCGTGGATAACATGTTAAAACCCTCCGCCCAGTGTGCAGCGGCGGCCAAGAAAGCAAATAGAATGCTAGGTATCATAAGGAAAGGGATGTAGAATAAAACAAAGGATGTTATAATGCCTCTGTATCGCTCCATGGTATGACCGCACCTTGAATATTGTGTGCAATTCTGGTCACCGTATCTTAAAAAGGACATAGCGTTATTAGAAAAAGTACAGAGAAGAGCCACCAAATTGGTGAAGGGGATGGAAGGCTACTCCTATGAAGAGAGGCTAAGAAGGTTAGGGCTCTTTAGCCTGGAGAAGAGACGGCTGAGGGGAGATATGATAGAAGTCTATAAATTAATGAATGGAGTGGAACGGATAAACGTGGATCAATTGTTTACGCTATCAGAGTATAGAAAGACTAGGGGACATGTAATGAAGCTACAGGGTAAACTATTTAAGACAAATAAGAGAAAATATTTTTTCACTCAACGTGTAATCAAACTCTGGAATCTGTTTACCGGAGGATGTAGTAAGGGCTGTTAGTATAGCTGGGTTTAAAAAAGGTTTGGACAAGTTCCTGGAGGAAAGGTCCATAAACCACTATTAAAAAGGGACCCAGGATATCAATGCTTGACCCAGTACAAGCATTGTGGAACCTGTGTCTTTTGGGGATATTGCTAGGTACGTATGACCTAAATTGGCCACTGTTGGAAACAGGATACTGGGCTTGATGGACCTCGGTCTGACCCAGTATGGCATGTCTTATGTTCTTATGGTCTTAAACTCCACAACTGCCCGCGCACCAACAAAAGAGGAGGTGGAGTCCTCATAGCAGCCAAAGCCAGCCTGCAACTAACAATCACATCCACGATCACAAACACAGACATTGACCTACTCAAAGTAGAAAACACGGCTTTATCCATCTGCCTAATATACAGACCTCCCTCTCCACACCACAAAGCGCTAGCCACAGCAATGGAAAACATCACTACTACCCAAAACAAAAAATTCCAAATCATCCTGGGAGATTTGAACTTAGCATCAATTCCCCCAACCCACTCGAACTCCTTCTTTGAAGCCATGGACCAACTAGGCTACCACCAAATAGTAAACAATGCCACCCATGATAGGGGAAATACCCTGGACATGATTTTCGTACCCACCAATCGTCAACCAAACTTAGAACCACCTAAGTTAAAGATAACCCAAGTCCCATGGTCCGATCACCACCAAATCGATCTCAGAATAAAATTACCATCCCTACCCAAAAATGCAAAGGAAATGAGAATACCTCACCCAATCAGGAAGTTCAACAAATTCAACAAAGAACACCTCATAAATACCATTTCATCTCATATAGATCAGGACTACATGGACCTGGATGATCTAACAAACAGATGGAACACGAACATACAAAATGCTTCAAACTCTACATCGAAAACCTCAGGTAATGCAAGCAAGCCCAGCTCCGAACCCTGGTACACGGAAACTCTAGCAAGATCGAAGAGAGAACTCCACAAAATAGAGAGAAAATGGAGACAAACCAAATCCATCGAACTCAAAACCAAATACATGACCCTTCTTACAAAGTACAAAGATGACGTCAACTCTGCTAAGAGAAACCATCACACTAACATATTAAGTAAAGCAATCAACAGACCGCGGGAGTTATTTGAACTCGTCAAATCTCTTACTAAAACATCTCAAAGCGACAACCTAAACAACTCCATCAAGGCCCAAACATTGGCAAACCACTATGCGAGCAGACTAACTACCACAAGACCTACACCCTACCATGACTCAACACTACCGACACCACTAAACAACCTTGAGACCAACACAAATCAAGACCAGTTATGGAAACATTTCCACAAAATCGGAGACCAGCAAATTGCAACCATACTCACAAACATAACAGCACCACATCCCCACTCGACCCCTGCCCAGCAACCTGGATCAAGGCAGTGAAACAGGACATAGCACCGTACATCTTGCACATAGTAAACTTATCACTACAACAGGGATTCATGCCCACTGAGCTAAAGAAATCCATCATAAGACCTATTCTAAAAAATAGTACACTCAGCAGAGATGACCCAGCATCCTACCGCCCAATATCGAGCATACCATTCCTAGCAAAGATCATTGAAAAGGCGGTCCTATTACAACTCCAAGACCACCTGAATGACAATGCTCCTCTAGATGACCAGCAATACGGCTTTAGACAACATCATGGGGTCGAAACCCTATTACTAGTTCTACTTAACAACCTACTCAAGGGCCTGGAAAACAAAAAGAAAATGTATATACTCCTATTCATCGACATATCAGCTGCCTTTGATACAGTTAACCATTGAACCCTCATAAACAGAATCAAGTCAATAGGAATATCAGGAACCCCACTAAAGTGGTTCACATCATACATCTCAAACCGAATGCAACAGGTACAATTCAATGGCGAAAAAGCAGAAGCATTCTCTCAAACACAAGGTATACCACAAGGCTCTGCACTCTCAGCACTCCTTTTCAATGTATATATGCAACCACTATGCAAAATATTTACACAGCATAAAATCAACTACCACATTTATGCCGATGATATTATGCTGTACACACAACTTGACACTGACAACCCGGACTACAGCTCACTCGAAACATGTCTTGGCGAGATGCAAAACTGGTTACAACAAAGCAGCATGACAATCAACCACAAGAAAACTGAGGTGATGTATATCTCAAGGAAAGCAAATTTTGACCCACCTACATCTATAACCCTGTGCAACAACACTTATCAAACAAAGAAAGAATTAAAATATCTAGGAGTTACATTTGACTGGGACCTAAAAATGGAAACTCACCTGCGCAAAACCAACAGGGCAGTCTTCTACAAACTGAGAACTCTACAACCCATACGGAATATTATTGATCCCCACGACTTCAGATCCGTTGCTCAAGCACTCATCATGCCACATTTCGACTATTGCAACGCCATTCTTCAAGGACTTCCTAAGAAAACCCTGAACATCCTTCAAATGGCACAAAATATAGCTGCCAGGATCATCATGAGGAAAAGTCTTACTGAACACATTACACCAGTACTAATTGAGCTACACTGGCTCCCCATAGCAGCCCGCACAAAATACAAAATACTGACGACCACCTTCAAACTCATCCACAGCATAGCACCATCCTTCCTCGACACCCTAATCAGATTGCAACCATCCAACAGAAACAGGAGAACCATCAATTCCAACACCCTCCACACTCCAACAGATATCAGATCAGTAAAAAAAATCACTAGTAACAGGGCTTTCTCATACACAGCACCGACACTATGGAACCAACTCCCACCCAACCTACGAGCCAGCATTGATCTAGCCGACTTTAGAAAGAAACTCAAAACCCACCTATTTCAAAGTCATTTCAACCTGTACTAAACTCGCATGAGGGGCAACTCCCCCACAGCACCCCAGAAAACCTGTAATGTATAAATGTACATATGTAAATTATTATCCCCTTAGCTTAGAAGTAGTTAATTTTCTGCGTGACGTGCTAACCTTTCGAATCTTTATGTACAAATCAAAATTATTCTGTCTTGATTCGACAGCTTTTTCCACGTAATCTTTCCCGCTTCTGATCACTGGAAGGAGCGGTATACAAATGCTTGCTAAATAAATAAAATAAATAAATGCTATGCAACTTTGTACTAACCCACAGGATGCCTTATCCAGAGACCCCCACCACCCCAAACAGCAGAAAATGAGGAGGAGGAGGAGAAGACAGCATGGTGCCCATAATCACATGATTAGACAGTTGCTGCAAAGAATTGTCTCATTAATAGTAATTTATACCATATGAGTGACATTTATTTATAACACAGATTAGTGTATTTACATTTTTTTTTACCATTTGCATGGCCTTGAACTAGTGGAGGAGATGCCATGCAACCTCTGTGGTACAGGAGAATGGCTTGGGAGCTCTGGCTTGTTTCAGAGGCCCCCCTCTCTTCCTCTCTCAGAGTCTCGCCTGGCAGCCTCATGAAAATCTGGGACACCAGGCATTCTTGGGTAGTGCTGGCCTGTTCAGAGACTGGGGTGGCACAAGGGAGACTGTAGAGAGGAGGAGAATAGTGGCTTGGTGTTTTTGTGGGTGAAATTGTATCTGATGGTGGAAGCCTGTCTGTCATATGCTCTAGCAACTGGCCCATTGTAGAGATGAAAGTCTTGGAGTTCTCTGTGCGGGCCAAGAATTGCCTCATGCAGTTGATGTTGAGAGCATGAAACTTTGAATGGATGAGCTTGAACACGTCATGCAGCTGCTGTAGCTGCTGGGAGTGGGACAGCATATGGCCCAGTACTCTAATGGGTCTTCTTGCTGTCTAGATACAGCTTCCTCCGTGACTTATGCCCGACTTCATGGTGAAACGCATGAGATGATCTGTGGTCTCCTCCTCATGACCTTTATCCTTCTCTTCATCTTTTTATTTCTTAGCTCACACCTTTGCAATACTGATTCAAGGTGAGTTACATTCAGGTACGTAGGTATTTCCCTGTCCCCAGAGAGCTTACAATCTAAAGGGTATGTATACTAGACAGAGATAAGGTAGCAAGCATTATCGAGCATTAATGGAAGTGATAAGACGTTCCGGCGTTAAGGGCTCAATGGGCCCCTTAATGTGTGCTAACAGGACATCGGGTGTTAGGAGTGCATCTTAACGCTAGAAAAGGGAGTACCACCATAGAAAGCAATGTAAAGGGGAGGGTGGGAGCTGATGGGCCTGACATATCCATGGGCAGCCTACATAGCAGTAAATAAGTGGGATGAACATGTGGGAAGCAGCTATAGTGAAGCACGGGTATGCGGCAATGGAAAATTCTGCAATGGCAGTGAATGGCAAAGGATGTGGATGACATGTCCCCCTGCGGATCTCGAAGCAATATGATGTGTGCAATAACCAGAGGATGGAGCAGAAGTGGTGATGCACAGATCAGGCACAGAAGAGATATGCAGAAAAAAGTACCTGTGTAGGCCACGGTGTAGCAGCTTGCAGGAGAATAGATGACTGCACATAGCCAGCAGAGGCTGATGGATGGGCTGACGGATGGATGGTGGTAGATGAGAGGCTGTGATGGGTTGGCGGCCCTGATGGCCCTGAGTTGCCATCATGAATGCAGATGTAGTAAATGGGAGACACCAGTGCAATTGCCACATGGAAGGCCTGATACCACACATGTTGGTCACACACCTGTGGCGGCCACCTAACCACTATACAACCCTCCAAAAAAATGTGCATACAACCGGCCAGGTGTTGCTCAAACTGACCAAATGGGGCACGTAAGAACGTGAGTTCATCTTTGCAGGTGGCCATCTGAAGGGTAGGATGTGTACGCATGTAATGTTTTCAATGTGATGGAGCCAAAGCAGTACAGTCACAGTCATGATGTAATACCTCAATCAGGTATCACAAGTATGTGATATATGTATGTATATGATTACCCTCTATTAGAAATTAATGAATTGAATGAAACGTGTAAACATACATTGATTGTTCACACCATACAAAAGTAGAAAGACTAGGGGACATGGAATGAAGTTGCAGTGTAACCTGTGTAAGACTGATAAGTGTCAATAATTCTGCACTCACTGCATAACTAAATTCTGGAAGCCAGTACCAGAGGTTGTGAAAAGTGGTATATAAGCACAGCTAAATAAATAAATAAATAAATAGTAACAGCTGTTAGTGTAGCTGGGTGTAAAGAAGGTTTGGACACATTCCTTGAGGCAAGGTCCATAAACCATCTTTAAAGAGGACCCGGGAAATCCACGGCTTGCCACAGTTACTGCATTGTGGAACATGTGTGTCTGTTTGGGAAACTGCAGGTACCTGTGACGTGGAGTGGCCAGTCTGGGAAACAGGATACTGGGCCTGGCCAACCTTGTTGTGACCTAGTATGGCATTTACAATGTATGCATGATCACATTCTGCTATATCAGTACAGTCAAAGCTGGGTACTGTCATGAGGCTGGAGCTAGAGAAGAAACAGTGTTGAAAAAAACTCCTGATTTTCATGGAACTCAGAAAAGGCAGAGAGCGCAGTTCCAGCGCAGCTCAGCCAGAGGGCGCATGAACAATTACACAGTACCTGAAGCAACGTGCTCTAGCACTGATCACATTAATAACAAGCAGTTTCACCTGTCCTCAAACTCAGAACGTGCAAACCAGAAATCCCTTTATAAAGGAAACCAGATGATCAGTGAAGGAGGAACAGGAACAGGAGAAGGAACAGGTACCAGAAGAGGCGGAGGCAAGAGCAAGTGCTGGGGAAGTGGCAAGAGCGAGGTCAGAAGGACCGGCAGCAGGAGCAGTGAGAGAAGCCTGGAACAGGAAAGCTTCCAGGTGCAGCCAACTCAAGGAGACAGAATCCAAAAGAGGTATACTCAAAGGGATAAAGTCCAGAGAAGCCAAAGGTATTGGAATGGAGTCCAAAGCCAAGCAAACCAAAGAAGCAGCTTGCCTGATGAAAGCAATTCTCCTAGCCCAAGTAAGTCTCCTATGCTAAACCAGAAAGGCACAAGGAAAGGAGATTCCTTTTACAGTGATACTTTTGCCAAGAAACACAGAGAGTGGAAATCCACGTCAGGTTTTCCTGGTAACTCTGATTGTAGAGCAGTGCACAGAACAGCTTGTCAGCCTGAGAAGCTATGTCACAAGCTGAGTCCTGGGTGTGGCAACCTATAGAAGCCAAGGTATGAAAAGCCTTTCATTATAAGGGAAAGTTTAAGTGATGAAAATCTTATGCAAATAGATAAGCCTCAGAAAGTTAGAAAAGCGGTATATAAATACAGCTAAATAAAATAAATAAATAAATAAGTAAAGCTAACCTTTTAAAAGCACTTCCCAACAGTGTGCTAAGGAAGTTGTATGAGAAACAGAAGAACCCCTGTGAGGAGTTAACAGATATTGAAGACAGTCATAGCATTGAAGAAGGTAGTGACCCAGAATCAATGGACTTTGATTGTGAAACCAGTGTTCCCATTCCTCAGAGTGAACCAATGGAATGTAACTTTTGTTCAAGAACTAGCTTGATTGCCTTGCTAGATGTATAGAGAAAAAAGAACTCTGCATATGGTGAAGTTGATAACCATTTGTTTCCTGAAGTTAATTTCTATTGATTTGAAAGAAGCCTTAACCCAGATAAACAGTTAATTGTGAAACCTACAACCCTTAATTGTTTATATAATGGTGGAACCTTTTTGTTAGAGGAAAGAATTACCTTCATTTTCTTTTGTGTCTTTTGAACCTAAGCGTTGACCGGGGAAATAAAGCCTTATTATCCTACACTTTGGCGTAGATTGTTCTTTATAAGGAGTTCTGCACTACAAGGACCAGAATCCTCCTGGTCCTTCAGCTCAACCACTCCTTAAAATAAATTAAATGTCACCGGACGCCCTTATTTACTATGCCAGTAGGGGAGCCTGGGGACAGTACTTTGTACCTAATCTTTGTAATGTGTGATGAACAACAGGGGCTGTATGAACCTGCAGTCTGCTGAGGCAATGGAGTGTTACGTGATCAGGCCAAGGTCAAAAGGGGTTGTGGACATCCTCTGAAGGCTGTGCCATACATGGAAAGCTGCAGTTACACCATACAACCAGTCACACAAGGACTGGCAGTGGGTATTGAACCCTCGCATCATGGTTCCAAAGCCAGTGACCTCACAATTAGGATATGCCTCCAGTCAGGTGGCAGACATCTGCAGGGTGAGCATGTCTGGCCCCCTGCAATGGGCTTCTGCATAGGCAATAAAGGCATTTGCACATAAGGACAGGATGGCGAATAGCATGTCTGCCTTTCCAAAGTGTAGCCTGATCACCTAACAAAGCACAAAATGTGTGACAGGCAGTCACAGCAGCATCCAGACTGTCCCAGGCATGAAAATAAACTGAGTAGTCAAGCCCATGTCCTTTGCATATGAAGACAGTGCCCTAATCAATTGGCACAGCAATAGCTGTAATCAGAGAGACTGCAGATCCCTGCCTGCAATGTCTGCTGTGTGTGGCGGGATAAGTTAGCACCCCCTCCCTCATTATCCATGATGCACGTCACATGCAGAACTACGTTTTGCAGCTGATCAACAACTGGGAGATGTAGTGATCCAGCACATAAGCTTATTGCTACACATTGACAATGCTTGCTACAAGCACATAACAGCTGCAAAATGTGCTACTGACTGGTTCCAGTAGTCACTCTGAAGATGCGGAAGGGCGCACAGTACCTGGTCCCCAGAACTTGCCCTATTATAGATGAACTCTGCTGGTCCTACTACAGATCAAGGTCATCGCCAGGGTGTAGTACATTATGTCTGTAGTGGGTGATGCCAGACACCTGTGTTTCTGCACAATTGCAATATGCTGGAATTGCTTGTCACATCTGTGCCTTGTCCCGGGACCCTCTTAGAGCATCTCATGTCAGTATGCAGGGTTGTGGCAGCTGTTGTCTTTGAATCAGAATGCAGTGGTGTTTGTGTGAGCCTGCTGGTGATGTACCTGTAACATGAGATAAAATTTAACCATAGGGACATGATCTACAATCAGGCTTTGATCCTTCAACTCTGCTTTATGATATGCATTGCCCTTGTGTGCTGAGCCACAGAGTTCCCTTATGGATTTATCAAGCCATGGGGGTAGATGTGGGCATTGTCAGGATGGCTGCAGCCATATGGAGGGGTCTGCCCATGACTGCTGGGAACTCTGCAGACCCTGGGCCATACCTGTCTGACAATGTGTGTTTGACAGGTGTGGGAGGGAGATGTATTGTTCATTCTGTATGCTTCACTGGCTGCTGATACTGCTGGTGGAACTGACATTTTGTTGAAGCACATGGGATATGTCTACTCGGGGGGACAGCACATGAAACAGGCACACACACACATCGCATGGCATGATGGAACAGGTTGAATAGCCATGGTCCCCCATATCTGTTGTGTGTTTCTGGTGCAGTCAGGTCATCTTAAAGACAGATTTTTCTGACATGGATGCATCAGATGGCTGTTCATGACTGGGTTTGCACATTTGGAGTGGTACCCGGTTCAAATAGAGCACCTTGCTCTCTGAACACAGGAGTAAAACCTGTGTCCACACTAGAGGTTCCATCCATCTTGCACCTGCACCATACTCCTGGCTGGTCTCCCTCGGAGTCATCTCTTTCACATTTCATCACTTTAGAACTCTGACCCATCATCCCCCAGTCCCGACACACTTATATCATCCCTCTCCTGATATTGCTTCACTGACTCCTCGTACGTTTACTTACCCATCTCACACATCTTCTGCTAGCTTATAACTGCATGCCCTGTACTGCCCCTCTGCATCTTTCATCTATCCTCTATCCCTGCAACCCTTCCTGTGGGATTTGCACTTCCTCTCACTACCCCCTCTCTATGCCCTGTTCTACTGCCATTCCCTAACTTCCCTTCTTCCACCTTGCTGCTCCTTATACATGGTGCAAGCATCCGCTATCCTTATGTTATTTCTTCTGTCTCTTCCTCTTCATACCTCTGTTGGATTCTTCTCTCTTGTTTCTCTGGTGTCTCCTCCCTCTATTGTACCCTTCTATCTCTTGTATTGAACTGTCTGTTATCACTTCATAGTAAGCTCTTCAGGCAAGGACTGTCTTCCTTTGTGTTTGCCCAGCACTGAATATGCCTTGTAGCACTTCATGACAGATGTATCATGTTAGTAGAAGTGTTTTCATCATGCAGATAAGGTGGTTGGGTTGACATTTTGCCCCAGAAATGCTCTGTTCTCCTATTTCAAAGTAGGCCTTCAGCAGTGCCCATATGTCCACATATGCACATATCTACTCATTATGTGGGGGTGGGGGCATCCCAATCAATGGCATAGGTGCTCCACTCCCTTATGGGGACCGGTAGCCTGGGCCAATGGTCATTGGAGGTGGCCTGCTGGCCTCCCCATCCCTCTCTGCTATCATTGCAGACACACTGGTTCTGTGCTGCAGGCAGCATCCCTGCTGTTGCATCTGTGCCCATCCTGCCACTCCAGACCCCTCTACTGGGGTGTGGGCATGAATCCTGCTACATCCAGGCATGGTGTTGTAGGATCATTACATGTGGCACTGTTCCTGCAGCTGGATTGTTTTCAGGGTGATGTAGGAAAATGTGGTGTCACACATGATACACAGGGCCATGTCGGAGCCTCTATCTGGTGCTGGGGGGGAGGGGGCAGCAGCCACCACCACTGCACACACAGCATGCTGATATGATACCATGATCTATGTGGGGATGGGGTGCATTGCTCGCCAGTCAACTGGGCAGGTTAGGCAGGCACCTGTCGAGTCATGACCAGTTGGGGCAGTAGTAACACGCATGGCTGGTCATGCTGCCCCCTCCACCCACATGCCACTACTGCCCCTACTCCCTGGCTATCACCAATTCCATCTCTTATGGGGGAGGCAAAAACATGCACCCCATTACCTTCATGGATGGCTGCTTTCAGAAGCTCCCTTTAGGGCTACTGCCACTGTCAGCCTGCCCCTCCTGAGATGACTTTGGCAACAGTGGTCCTGGGAGCCAGCCAGACTATCTCCCTATGGTGCCAGGGTCCCTTGGCCCACCCCATGGTTGTACATTACCTTTTCAACAGCAGCAGCATGTTTGTGTGCTGCCACTACCACCGTGGGATCATGACAGCCATCACAGATGTTTCTCCTCAGTATCTGCTTGGTCATTTTTGCGCACCATCAACCCCCACAGCATCACCCACATGGTACCTCCTTTGCCTCATTTGCAGCGTCAACATAGTGGACTTTCATAGCTGGTCACTATGCTGTTGCTGCTAATGGAGCACTACTACCACTGTATACGACCTTCAGAATATACCACTGGAAATTAAAGACTGTCTGAAAAATCAATTTGCTGCTTTATATACAAATGACAGAGTTCCAGAAGAGTTATGGGATGACATCAAGAAGGTTGTGTTGGAAGAAAGTGAGAAGTCTCTATATAAGGTGAAAAAGCAAATAAGGCCAAAATGACTGAAGAAACTCTTAAAATTGTGCAGAAATGCAGAAAAGCTAAAGTCAGAGGAGAAAGAGAGGCAATCGCAGATCAGAGATTTCCAACGTGCAGCAAGACAAGACAAGGAGAAGTACTACAATAACACATGCAAGAAAATAGAATCAGAAGCAATTAGAGGAAGAACAACATTGGCTTTTCTAAAGCTACGAGAGTTAAAGAAAAAAATTCCAGCCTCGAATTGGAATGCTACAAGATGCTCAAGGATCCATGTTTAATGATGCTGAGAAGATCAAGAAAAGGTGGAAAGATTATACAGAGTCATTATACCCTAAAGATCAAGTGGACCAACAGCCGTTTCAACCTATACCTTATCATCAGGAACCATTGGTGATGAAAGAAGAAGTCAAAATAGCATTGAAAGTCTTATCGAAGAACAAAGCACCGGGCATTGATGACATTCCCATTGAAGTATTACAGCAATTGGATGAAGCTGCTACCATACTTACAAGGCTCTGCCAGGAAATTTGGAAGACAAATTCATGGCCAACTGACTGGAAAAGATATGTGTTTATACCAATACTGAAGATAGGTGACCTGACTGACTGTGGAAATTATTGCACAATCACTCTGATCCCACATGCCAGCAAGATTATACTCAAGATCATTCAGCAGAGACTACAACCATACCTGGAACGAGAACTGCCTGAAGTGCAAGCTGGGTTCAGGAAAAAACAAGACATTATTGCAGATGTGAGATGTGCAGATGTGCAGAGACATTATTGCAGATGTGAGATGGATCCTTGAAAAGACAAAAGAATACCAAAAGGATATTAATATGTGTTAGTAGTATAATGGGTACACTACTTGTCAAACTGATTGACAGGTGAGATAAGGATGGCGGGAGCCAATCAGCGTTCACTTCCGGTCTATGTCCCGCCTTAGGCCACGCCCCCACCCATAGAAGTGAATGGTGAGTTAGCCCCGCCCACTCCCGCCCCCAAAATGTTGACAGGTACCAATCAGCGCCCACTTCCGGTGTATGTCCTGCCTTAGGCCATGCCCCCTCCCATAGAAGTGAATGGTGAGTTAGCCCCGCCCAGCTCCGGCCACTCCGACCCCCAAAATGTTGACAGGTACCAATCAGCGCCCACTTCCGGTGTATGTCCCGCCTTAGGCCACGCCCCCTCCCATAGAAGTGAATGGTGAGTTAGCCCTGCCCAGTCCCGCCCCCAGGCGTGGCCACCGCCCCCCCACTTGACACACCCCTGCCCCTGCCCCAAGGATGACATCATCCAATCAGCGTACACTTCCGGGGGTGTGTCACACCCACGCCACGCCCCACAATATGGCATTAGCCAATCAGCACCCACTTCCGGGTTTGTGCTACGCCCACAGCCTCCCACCCTCCTCCACGCCCCCATGCTACATCATCGGAAATGACATCACCGGAAACAGGGCGTCATCAGAAGAGGGACTGTCCCTTTTTTGCTGACATCAGCGGAAACAGTATGGCTGACACCGGAAATGACAGTATGGCTGACTCCGGAAATGTGTTTTTGCTTCTACTTAATACTGAAAAACAAAAATGCTTTTCTCTCTGTCTCTCTCCCACACAGACTCAGTTGTTTCTTTCTCACACAAAAACTGATTCCTAGCACAGAGAGACAGGCAAGCTAGAATCTTTTTTCTTTCCAAAATGCAATTAGCACATCTTTGTTAGAGGGATCACCCTCTCACCCTCAACCACGCCCCTGCCTACATCATCGGAAATGGACTGTCCCTTTGTGCTGACATCAGCGGGGAGCAGTGTGACTGACTCCGGAAATGTGTTTTTTGCTTCTGGTTAATGTTTACACCTGCAAAAAAAAAAGCAGGAACCCTGGAAAAATAAAATGCTTTTCTCTCTCCTACTGCACCAGTTCTTATTTCTCACAAAAAGATTCACGGCACAGAGAGACACAATTTTCTTTACAAATGCAATTGTTAGAGAAACTAGTGCGGTCCATGTGATAGAATTTTACTTTTAAGACCTCACTGTTAGAAGTATTCTGACAGACCTGTAGAGTTCAGACTGAAATACAGAGAGACCTGAGTTCAAATCCCCCTAATACAGCTATTTTTTTTGAGAGAGCCGAGTTCAAATCCAAATACAGCTATTTTTTAGTGGCTTTGAAAAAACCAATACAGAGAGACAAGCCCGGACATGTCTCTCTAGGGTGTGGTAACACGTGATTGGTTGAAACAAGAGGTCTGTTCTGAGCATGCTCCTGCTGTAAGGGGAACATTTTTAACACAGAGTTTCAGAAAGGAAAAAATGGCTCTTTTTGGAACACCAAGCAGAATTTCCAGCAGGGCACACAACATTAATTACTTCCTTAAGGATCATGATGCCGTTGCAGGGGGGTATCCACCGATTGAAAATCCATTTGAACTACAGGAGAGTCTGGCAGATCCTGAGCAAGAAATAGCAGCTTTTGTGGATTATCCAGATGCCCAAATATTTTTCATCTCTCAAGAACCCTACGATTCTGGCACAGAACTTGGCTTAACATCTGACAACACAATGGACCCGGAGGATATAGAATTATATCACGCCAGTGTAGATGCAGAAACAAACTGTTTATTGGAAGACCTAGGATCAGCAGAGGTAAGAGAAGTTTTTTTTATTTAGAAAAGTGTTATAGAAGAAACAGCAGTTCACACTGACATTATTTTGTTTTTTTTTGTAGGGAAGTGACGAATCTCTGCTCCTACAGGGGCACATACAGGCTGCCAATCTACGCTGTTTGTGCTTTCTCTGTACATATCAAAGGGAGGCATTTCATGTCATAGCCAGTCAAAGGGACTACACAAAACCTGATGAAATAACCACATTTAAATCTGTTATACAAACAACGGTGGCCTGTATTATCAAGAAATGCTGGCAGGGCGTTATGCATAGAGACTGTGCAGCATGTGTAATACATGCTCCAGGCCAAAGACACCATGACTGTTTAAAGTGGGAACGCAATGAAATACATCAGAAAATCCATAAAGCTTGTAACAGGTTGTATCTAGGACCTATTTTAAATGTTGCCATGATTGCGGGTCATAAAATGAAAGCAACTGTCCTAGTTTATGAAAATTTGAATTTTTTGTTTGAACTCGTCAGAGATTTTAACAACAGTAGAAATCCAGGACAACTGCTCAATATTTTGCTTAATTCTGTGGCAGACAGCGAAATAGAAATAGTGGAAGGCTTAATCTGTGACAGAGATTATAGATCGTTCTTTAAAAAACACCAAGTTCTGTAAAAATTGACTTTTTATGAAAATGTATGTATTTCCAGAATCTATTAGTTGAACATACAGATGAACAAAAATTATATGTATACCTTTTATTTTTTTAAAACTTGTAATGCTCAAATGAATTTCACAAGATGAAAACATTTTATTTGAAATAAAATATTTTGAACCTATGTGTGGTGTGTTTTAGGAATGATTAGTTAATTAAACCTACAATGGTTTGTCTGGAAAAAAAAATGGGGCCTCCAGGTGTGTCCTAAACAATAGGTCATAAGATAAGAATGTGCAGAACTGTCGTGTAACTAAAATCCACTTAAGACGTCTGGGAAATGGGTGGGAATGTGTATTAGCCACATACACAGATATATAGCATCTATTACACTGTACTGTCTGTGAAAAAAAGGCATTGTGAATTAGCCAGGTCGTATGATAAGCTTATGAGATCCAGTACATTTCAGCAGCCAGAAAAGATCACACAGTCTCTATAGCTTGTATCATCTGCAACTTTTTCTTCAGACATGGTGAGTAGATATGAGTCTTACTTTTTTTAAAATATTGTTGGCTATGTAATGTTTCTGTCTCTTATGATTGTCTTTAAAAAAATAGGAGCAGAAAAAGGGGATTACAAATAAACTTTCTCTTACAAAAAGAAGGCGGCAAAGAAATTTAAAAGGTATGTCCTGTGGTGTTTTAATTTTCCAACAGCTATGCTCTTCATAATGTGTTTCAGAGGACAGCCTCAACCTGTAATCTTTTTTATTTTAGACCAAGAAGATGCTACAAAACAAGATGGCCAGTCTAACCAACAGACGGTACCTTACAGAAAGCCAAAAGACAAGCAGAATCATGAGTATTCCAGTTTTATCCAGCACCTAGATTTTAAGGTCTCTGTAAAAGTATTAGCCCCTACGTTTTCTTTTTCAGACCGAGAAAATGTTAGAAAATCAGTGGCTATGGGAGAGAAGTCTAACAGAAAAAGATCACACAGCGATAGTTTTTCTGACAGTGAATCTACACACACCGGTACAGAAGAGCAAACAGCTCCATACCGAAAACCAAAAGATAAGCTGAATAGTGAGTATTCCGGTTTTATCCAGCACATAGATTTTAAGGTCGCTGTAAAAGAAAAAAAGTAGAGAGATCCCACGTGACTCATGAGCGAGTAAGAGGTCTCTCTGATCGCTCCGGGGCGACCCGACTCTCCATGAATCTTTTCTAAGAGCATTTTGAAATATTTGCAACTTTACGACCACGGGAAGAAAGGTCTCACTCTCTAGCAGTGGTATCTATAAAATTTAAAGCCAGCATGCCATTGGCAACGCGCAAAGAGCGGGAGAAGGCGCCAAGAAGTGGGCATACCTCAGCGGGGAAGCAGCCGCTCGGAGAACCACAGCCTGCCTCGCCGGGGGCGGAGAGTGTAGAATCGGGCGCAGAGGAGCTCGCACGCGAAGTAGCGAAAATTTTGGAGCCGAAGTTCGATATGATCCTCGCTAAGCTAGAAATGATGGGAGAGACATTAACGGAGTTCGGGCAGCGTGTAGATGAGCTGGAGCATCGAGTCTCAGCCCTGGAGGACTCTGAAGGTAACCAAGCTCGAACGCAGGCCAAGATGCAAAAAACGATCGGGATGTTGTGCGACAAAGTAGATGACCTGGAAAATCGCTCCCGCAGAAATAATCTGCGTTTGGTAGGAGTCCCGGAGTCGCGCACCGAAGCTATGCTTCTCCCTCTGGTGGAAAGTTGGCTCCCCAGGGAACTCGGGCTGGAAGACCTCGTGGGAGACCTAAAGGTGGAACGAGTGCACCGCCTCGGGCCTAAACAAGAGAACATCCAAAGGCCCCGAGTGATTATTGCACATATCCTAAACTTTCATCATAAGTGGAGGCTGCTCCAGGCTTACCGGAAACAGCGGACTCTGATGCTCGATGACCAAAAAGTGTTACTCTTCCAGGATTACTCAGCCGCGGTGGCAGCTAAGCGTAAGGAATTTGCTCCGATCTGTTCCGCGCTCTTCAGGAAACAACTGCGCTTCACTCTGGCCTTTCCGGCCACGCTCCGCGTGCTAGCAGACGGCAAAAATCATGTGCTGACGACGGCGGCGGCGGCAACAAAATTTCTGGAGGACCTGGAGAAAGCTGAGAGTGACCATGGAAGGGCGTCCTGAGCAGCTACGTTTTCTCCTGTATTTAGCTGACTCCACTAGCTGTATTCCCTGGTGAGCCCGAGTGGGAGTTGGGGGACTGAAGATAGGCCGGACTAACGGTCACACAGCTATGTTGGGCCCAAGGTGGGTCCCCTGACCGAAACCACGGTTTTTCTTTGCGGCGCGGGCCCCTGTTGGGCGGCGCTATTGTGTGGGCAGTGGCTATGTGAGGTTATATAAGAGGAATATGTATTCAGTTTTCTGCATTTCAGGTACTGTTTGATATGTTGCATTGTATGCTGTTTTGATAGTGGTGAGATATTATTGATTTGGGGAGGGTATGCTGGACACAGGGGTTGTTGGGAGGGGGAGCCCAGATCCCGGGGCGGCTGAGCTACTGGCTCGATATAGGGAGGTTTCTCCTGACAGCGATATTCTTTGAAGGGGGGGAGTGGGGCCGCCCTGCTGTGCACGGTGGTGGGACGTGAGCCGGGTGGAGGGAGCCGGCTGTAGCATGGCTAGTGTTTTTAAGTGGGAGGGGGTGTCCTATAGAGGTAGGAGGGGAGAGGGGGGGGAGGGGGGAGGGGGTAAAGAAGAGGGAAATAGGCGGGAGTAAGGGGGGGAGTACGGGGGAGAAATGGAGGGAGAGGGAAGGGGGGAGGGCAGGGGATGGGAGGGGTGCTGATCGAACAACAACTTGGGGTGTTGATTCGGGAGGGGGGGACTAGCACGGCCCTAGGGTGTCCTAGCGGGATGACATCGGGCACAAGTACGAAGGCCACAAATCCTCCTGAGGGGCTGAATACTGTGAGGGTCCTATATTATATTGGTCCTGGGGGTGAGGCTGGGCACCTCTGGCACCGCAAATATCTGTATCACATACTGAGCTTTCTGAAGCTGGGGTGCTCTGCCTGAGGTTAAGATTGTGTCCTGGAACGTAGGAGGTATAGGCTCCCCCATTAAACGCACAAAAATTCTGCAAACACTTAAGAGGAAGGGTGTCCATATAGCCATGTTGCAAGAGACGCACCTAAGTGCCCTGGAACATCGTAAGCTTGCCAGGGACTGGGTGGCGAATGCCTATGGGGCGGCCTCGGGCACAAAAAAGGCTGGGGTAGTGGTCATGGTAAAGAAGGGTGTGCCCTTGGAAGTGAGCAACATTGAGGCGGACCCTCACGGGCGTTATATTTTGCTATATACTAAATTATATCATGAATCTGTATGGCTGTTGAATGTATATGCTCCTAATGTGTATGATCACGATTTTTATAAACGAATCCTGCGTTTAGTGGACAAGCATGGCCATAATAAGTTAATTATCGCAGGAGACTTTAACTGCCCTCATGACCCATGCCTGGATAAATCCCAACCGAGTCCCACAGGTTCCTGGACCAAAAAAGGGGTGGGGTACTTATGTAGAATGGGAGACCTCATAGATGTATGGAGAGTCCTCCATCCTGGAGAGCGAGAATATACGCACCAATCGCGCGCACACCGCACATGGTCCCGTATTGACTACATACTGATTAGTGAGGGTGGGTTTCCACGAGTCTCCCGGGCGGGTATCGATCCTGTTGTGATATATGATCACGGCCCCATCTGGATTGTGTGGGATGCTCAGGGACCCATACAGAGGGGATGGCGCTTTCCTGCCTATCTTTGGGAGGATGAGACCTTTCAGAAATATCTTGAACAACAATGGGATGACTATGTATCTTTTAATGATCTTCCTCAATGCCCGTCCCTCTTATTCTGGGAAGCCAGTAAGGCGGTGCTGCGGGGTGCCATCATATCTTATACATTGGCGCGCCGTAAGCATTTGGATTGCACTCTCTTGGTGCTGGAGCGCAAGTTGCGTGCCCTTCAACGCCGGTTGGGGAATGGCAGGGATGATAAGATACAGAAGGAATACATACATACGCAGGCGGCCTTGAATGACTTACTGGAGAGTAGAGCGCGCATGTCTATGCAATATTACCGTCATTGTCTATACCGTTATGGTAACCGGTCAGGCACGTTGCTTGCCAAGCTTGTCCGAGAACCCCGGGGGGCCCGTTTTATCCCTGTGTTGCGAGGGGAGGCCGGAGCCTTGTTTCATCAGCCAAAGCATATAGCTGAAATTTTTCGAAAGTTCTTTCATCAGGTCTATAGTGAGGAGGAGCGAGATTATGCGGTAGGGGTGGAATTTTTGGCCGAGCAGTCCTTACCGCAGATTGCTGCGGCTGATTTGCAGGCTCTTAATGCGCCGCTGTCAGTGCAGGAAGTGTTGCAGGGGATTAAGCGTGGCAAATCTCATAAGGCCCCGGGACCCGATGGGTTTAGTATTGAATACTACAAAATGCTGGCCTCGCGGTTAGCACCGTCTCTGGTGGTGATGTATGACGATGCCCGAACTGCCGGTATTTTCCCCAGAGACATGCGTTGCGCGGACATTACTGTCATCCCAAAGCCCGGCAAAGACACTTTGGACCCGGCCTCCTACCGGCCTATATCCCTTATTAACTGCGATATGAAAATTTTGGCATCCATATTGGCCACCCGTCTTAATCCGATCTTGCCGAAACTTATTGACCCAAGACAAGTGGGCTTTGTGCAGGGAAGGGAGGCCTCCCGGAACTTGTCTAAATTGTTATTGGGAATGGATCGTTGCATACATCAGGATGAGGCTCTACTCTTGGTGAGTCTTGATGCCGAGAAGGCTTTTGACAGAGTAGCCTGGGGTTATCTTTGGCATGTCTTGCCCGGCTTTGGACTCCGGGGGTCTTTTGTGCAATGGATTAGAGTGCTATATGCTCAACCCTCGGCTAGGGTGGGTGTCAATGGGACCTTCTCGGAGCCCTTTATCCTAGAGAGAGGCACGCAGCAGGGTTGTCCACTGTCCCCCCTGCTCTTCGTTCTCGCGTTGGAACCTTTACTTCAGGCCATTCAGCGGGATCCAGGGATCCCGGGTATTCGAATGGGAGGAGAGGAAATGAAAATAAGTGCCTTTGCTGATGACATGCTGATTTGTCTGACATCCGTGCCTGCCTCTCTCCATCGCCTGCTCCAAGTAATAAGGCATTTTGGCAAGTTTTCAGGTTTGAAAATTAATGCGTCGAAATCTGTGGTACTGGATGTGGGGGGCAGGGTGCGTCCGCTGTGGGAGGGGGAGTTTCCGTTGGTTTGGGCTAATGGAGTGATTAAGTATCTCGGGATCCATCTGCCGGACAGGCCTGACTGTTTATATCAAGTGAACATCCCTGGGCGCTTGGCTCGGAGTTTACACACACTCCAGGGTTGGCGGTGTCTCCCATTGTCTCTGAGAGGGCGAATTGCTCTTTATGTCATGGTTGAATTACCCCGGTGGTTGTATGTTTTACGCATGCTACCCCTTTGGATATCAACTGCTGACTGGAAGCGCTTTGAGACTGGTTTAAGAGGATTCTTGTGGAGGGGTAAGCGATCTCGTATTCCCTTGCAGGCCCTCATGAGCAGGCGGGAAGAAGGCGGCCTGGAGCTCCCCTCCTTGCGCAATTATAACCTCCGGTACGTCGCAAAACATGTGGAGGCCCTCTTGGAGGGTGATGGAGGTGGAACATTGATGAGGCACCTTGACGAGATCGTGGAGCCGTACCACCGTCTATATGTTCTTCAGATGAGTAGGTTGCCGGAGGCGCTACGGAGCGGGGAGGGGGGGACGTACTTAGGCACTTTGCGGGCAGCGTGGAGAGCCCTCTCCCGGCGTTTTGGCTGGAATTGGACCGGATCATCCCTGCTTCCCCTCGTGGGGAATCCTAATTTTACCCCCGGATTCTCTAGAATGAACGTGTTTCGTGGTTGGGAGCGCCAGCAGGTAGTCTGTTTGGGGGACCTACTAATGGCGGATGGCCATACACTGGATAGCTTCCAGAACCTCCAGCGGCGGTATAATTTGCCTAGCCATGATTTCTATGGTTATTTGCAGGTGAGACACTATTGGCAGGGACTAACGCGGGTTATGACCTCCCATGCAGGAATGGAAAAGGACACCCCAAGGCTTATTTTGGGAAAGCTGGCGGAAAACCAAAGAGGGGAGGAGGCGTGTAGGAAGTTACTTCGGCCCAGTAGAGGAGATCTCTATTTTCGGGTTTTGAGTGAGCGCTGGGGAAGGGATGGGGTGGAAACCATGACACCAGATCTGCTCCGTTTAGCTTTTGGGGGGATAGTGAGGGGGCCTGATTGGATATACCTGCAGGAACTTCAATACAAATTTCTGTGGAGAGCATATACCTGTGATACTTGGGCCTATCAGGTGGGGTTGAAAAACTCTGCCCTGTGTGGATGGTGCGGTCGAGAGCCGGGTACTCTTCTGCATAAATTCTGGGGGTGCCCAGTGGTCCGGGATTTTTGGACACAGGTGTGTCGCCTGCTTGCGGGGTGGCTGGATGCTCCGCTCCTAGCTCATCGGGAGACTTGCCTCTTTCATTGTTGGCAGCTGGGACCTGTGGAGCTTCAGGTGGCGTGTCGGTCCTTGTGTGAACGGGGCTTTCTTATTGCAAAGAAGTCTTTGTTACACAGATGGGTTGAGGTCTCCCCTCCTACTGTTGGGCTATGGGAATCAGCGATGTTTGATCTGCTCCGTATGGAAAAAATGACTGCCCGGCAGAAAGGGGGTAAAAGTTGGGATAGCTTCATGGCATTGTGGTCTCCCTTTATCTTCTGTCTCTCCTCTGGTGAGCGTGCCCTGATCCTGAACGCCTGACGCGGGGGAATCTGCATTGCTCTGTGGGTCCCTATGGGCTTTGTAGAGTGAGTAACACATAAGTTCTAGGTGGTGTGGAGGAGGGGTACACACTGGGAATGGCGGTTTGTGGTGGAAATAAATAACTGCTTGTCTCCCTACGTGACTTAGTTAGTCTGTACGTGCTGTGGGGTGGGTGGGGAGTAGGGGGGAAGGGGGGGAGGGAAGGGTTGACAGAAGGGTGGATCACCTGCATATTTTGTCTATTACTAGATTTCTGTATAAGTATCGAGTGGATATATTGCTGTTGTTGATGTTTTGGTTTTCATGTTTCTGTATGCCGAATATTACCAATAAAAATGATTTGAAATAAAGAAAAAAAGTATTAGCCCCTACGTTTTCTTTTTCAGACCGAGTAAATGTTAGAAAATCAGCGGCTGTGGGAGAGAAGTCTAACAGGAAAAGATCACGCAGCGATAGTTTTTCTGACAGTGAATCTACACACGCCGGTACAGAATACGGAGGGCGTGGTGAAAGCCGGGTCTTTGATCACAGTGTTTCAGAGGACAGCGCAAATAATCATGCATTAGGCCTCGCTGAAGAATCAGAACCAGTTAGCTATGTTCAGTTTGTGAAAAGGTGGGATCGTAAATTGGACAAGTTTAATGGTGTAATTTATTCAGAGGAATTTTGGTTTATTAATTTAGACAGGATAACATCATTATCTGAGGCTCAATTCACCATTCGGCAAGGTATTCAACATATTCTGGATGAGGTTAGCAGCAGGGTTTCACCCGGTGATTATGTACAGGTGCATCTACACTCATCTCTTTTCCACAATTCCTTGTATTCTGGTAAGTTAAACCCCGCAGCATTAGACGCTGACGATTTCTTAAATCAGATCGCTAAACTCCTTCAGAGTCACAGAGAAATCCAGGTTTGTGATATATTCCGGGTTGTTGTACTTGTCATAAGAAATCGGGGTGGGGGTGCTCGTAGGGTCTTAAAGACTATACCGTTTAGCCATATTATTCATAAGAAAAGGATGTATTTGATAGACTTGAACAACACTGGTAATAGCCTGTGTTTTGCAGGTAGCCTCACAGTCCTCATGTCACAGGTAAAAATGACAGATGTCGAATTGTTAGAAGGTGCTAAAAAAACTACATAATGAATTGGGGTGGCCGGTACATAGAAAAGTCATGCTCGATGATGTAGCAATATTTGAACAGCATTTAAAGATAAACATACGCGTTGTGCTTTACACAAAATCATGGGTTTGTTTTAAGACATCAGACAGACTTGTGTTCCCTAGACTGTGTTCTTGTTGCTACACGATGACCATTTCTATGGTATAACCGATGTCAAAAAATTCTATGGGGAGCGCAACTTCTGTAGTTACTGTCAGAAACCGTACAGTCACGATCATAATTGCACATTATGGTGCCATCTTTGTTTGACACTAACGTTTGCGAATAATGTTGGTGTACAACAGAGATGCCCTAATTGCAAACTCTTTTGTCGTTCTAAAGAGTGTTTAGATAGACAGGCGGATCTGTCTCTGAAAAAAGAAGTGGCGTGTTTATCTAAGATACTGTGCCAGAAATGTGAGTCTTATGTGGACAAGAAACATAAGTGCAAGGGCCGTCATTGTAAACTATGTCGCGAGCCCCTAACCAGGGATGGTGTCCACTTATGTTTTATGACCCCTATTGGTAAAACTGAAACATCTGAAAAGTATATTTTTTATGATTGTGAATGTATGCAAGAAACAGGCTGGCATGTCTCTAATTACATATATGCGACGGACTTAAATGATGAAAGAAACTGGGAATTCAAGGGTCTCGAATGTATTTCTGCCTTTATACAGATTTTTTACACCTTCATAGCCCATAATTCCAAAGGTTATGATGGATATTTTGTTCTTAAACAACTGCTTAAGGAAAAGATGGACACGGGGCTGTTGGTTCAAGGTGCTAAACTTTTACAAATTACCGTTGAACCTCTGACTATCCGTTTTATAGACTCTCTAAATTTCCTGCCTATGAAACTTAGCAAACTTCCACAAGCCATGGGTTTTACAGGCAGCAAGGGGTACTTTCCACACTTTTTTAATACGCTGGAAAATCAAAATTATGTGGGCCCCATGCCGGGTGTTGAACATTACGGTGTGAGTAACATGTTGCCTGAAGAAAAAGATGAATTTTTACAATGGTACAAGGACAATCGGCATAAAACTTTTAATTTGCAAAAAGAGCTGGCTTATTACTGCCAGCAGGATGTATCTATTTTGCGGCAGGCCTGTGTTCTCTACCGAGCTGAAATCATGAAAATGACAGAGAAAGAAGTGTTTGTAGAGCAGGGTGACATCTCAGAAATTCAAACAAGGTGTTTAGACCCTTTCCAATATATAACCCTTGAATCTGTATGTATGGCTATGGTCAGATTCATGTTTTTAGAACCCAAGACTGTGGCACTCATCCCACCAGATAACTATCACCGGCAGACAAAGAGATATTCAACCCCCTCTATTCAATGGCTGATGTATGTGGAGGCCAAAGAAAATATACAGATCACACATGCTCTGAAAGATGGTGGTGAAAAAAAGGTGGGGGCTTATTTTCTTGATGGCTATGCCGTGATCGGTGGGGTAGAAACAGCTTTTGAATTTAATGGTTGTTTTCACCACGGCTGTCCGAGCTGTTATAACGATAAAGACCAGAATCCTATAGCAGCCACGACCTATGGTTTTCTTTATTACAAAACACAGCTAAAAGCTGCATTCCTGGAAAGCCGTGGGTTCAAGGTTATAAGTCTATGGGAGCACGAGTGGAAGCGGATGGTAAAAGAAAATGACGGGGGCTGCGCAGATTTCCTGGCTGACTCCGCATTACCGCAACCTCTGATTCCACGAGATGCCCTTTTCGGGGGTAGAACAAATGCCATTTGTCTGTACCACAAAACAAGGCCTGGGGAAAAAATACACTACTATGATTTTACCAGCCTATACCCTTTTGTCAATAAAACAAAGGAATATCCAATAGGCCATCCAAAAATCATTTATGACAAATTTGGCTCCCCTACAAAGTACTTTGGTTTTATAAAAGCAAAAGTATATCCCCCACGAAAGCTCTTTTTCCCAGTGTTACCCATACGGTTGGGCGGTAAGCTTATGTTTCCGCTGTGTCACACGTGTGCTGACACACGGCAACAGGAAATGTGTGCCCACACGGATGAGGAGAGAGCTTTTGTGGGGACTTGGTGTACGGTGGAGATGAATTTAGCCATTGCAAAAGGGTATGTGGTTGTTGAAATCTATGAAATCTGGCATTTCGAGCAAAAATCTGATCATCTCTTTTCCGAATACATCAAAATGCACCTCCGTCAAAAACAAGAGGCTTCTGGCTACCCTCGATGGTGCAATGATACTGAAAAACAAAATATGTACATAGCTGATTTCTTTAGAAAAGAGGGTGTGTGTTTGCGTACAGACCAGATTAATGTAAACCATGCTAAGCGTCAAATAGCAAAACTTTTCTTAAATTCCCTGTGGGGTAAATTTGGTCAAAGAACAAACCTGCCTACCACAAGCATTGTGAAAGAACCTGATAATCTCTTTAAATATCTGTTTTCTCCTGAATTCGAGGTTTCATCATGCGATTTTATTGATGATGAAACAGCCTGTGTGTCTTGGAGGCACTCAAAAGACCAGTGTATATTGTCGGGTAGCACCAACGTTTTCATTGCCTCTTTTACAACGGCTTATGCACGCCTGGAGTTGTACAACCTTCTAGATAGTTTGCAAGAGCGCTGTCTGTACCATGATACAGATTCTGTGATATTTCTAAGTCGAGAGGGTGATTGGAACCCATCTTTGGGCGATTATTTAGGTGAGCTCACAAGCGAGATACCCTCAGATGAACATGTCACAGAGTTTGTATCAGCGGGGCCTAAAACATACGGCTACAAGCTGTCAAGCGGGAAGACCTGTATGAAAGTGAAAGGGATTACGTTAAACATAGAAAACTGCCAGAAAATCAATTTCACTAGTTTGAAAGATCTAGTTTTGGACTACAAGCCTGGGACAGCAGATTTATCCCAGAAAAAGATAGGAGTACAACAACCTGGTATTATAAGAAACAAAAAGGGTTGGACAATAGAGACTGGTATAATTTAAAAAACACAAAAGGTTGTGTATGACAAAAAGGTGAAGTTGGAGGATGGCTTTAACACATTACCCTACGGATACTAGCGTGGTGGATGTGCGCTGGTCACATCCTTTTTCTTGTATTTTAGCTGGGCCATCCAATTCAGGCAAGAGCTTCTTTGTTAAAAAGATGTTAGAACATGCTGGTCGTGTATTGACTGTCATGCCTAACAATATTGTGTGGTGTTACAGTTGCTGGCAACCTCTGTATAAAGAAATGTTAAATAAATATCCTTTTATTACATTTATGGACACTTTGCCTGATACTTTTAATGATGAATGGCTGTTTCCAACCAATAAAGTAAACTTGGTTATTGTTGATGACCTAATGGATTCTGCCTGTAAAAGTGATGAAATAGAGAAAGCCTTTACCAAGTATGTGCATCACAGAAACCTGAGCATCATATATATTGTTCAAAATGTTTTCTGCCAAGGTAAAGCAAGCCGAACTATAACTTTAAATACCAAATGCATGGTGCTCTTTAAGAATCCTAGAGATAAGTTACAGATTGCCATTCTAGCCAGGCAGATGTACCCTGGAAAATCAAAATTCTTTTTAGAAGTCTTTGAAGATGCAACCAGAAAGCCGTTTGGGTATCTCATCGTGGATTTAAATAACACAACGCCTGAGGCTTACAGACTGAGGACGGATATCTTCCCGCCAGATTGGACCACGGTATACTGTGAAAAACCACAAATCTCACATAAAAAGAAATGAATATGTAACCGGCCCTTCATACATGCCTGTGTGTCTCAGACAACATGTCTCGCCGTGTAAAGAGAAACCTGCCCCTTTTAAAACCTTTGGTTCAAGCCTCTCCGCAGCACAGAAGAGCCATCCTGAATACAGCTTCTAATGATTTGGTAGCAGCTATAGTTGAAATCGCTCTCAACACCCTAAAAGGTAACATTCCTCTTTCACAACAACAGATAAAGGTTTTAAAAGGGAAGCGTCATGCCATAAAGAGTCTGTGCGATAAAAGACTACCCATTAAAAAAAAGAAGCAATTGGTGAGACAGTCGGGTGGCTTTATCGGGCCCCTGTTAAGTTTTGCATTACCGTTGATAACGGGGCTTCTGACAAACCTCTAATGCATCACGCTGAAAAAATGTACATAGTCCCTAGTCAACAACTTGAGCGCTTGAGAAACCCGCCAGATCGGGATGAAAATATTAGAACCACGACCATCCATAAGTTAGATGAAGAAATGAAAAACATCCTGCAAAGCGTCGGTATGTCTGAACACGAAAAGGCTAAATGTTACTCAGAAGTGCTACAGCGCTATCTCGTGCTTAACAGACAGAGGGATATGGAAAAAGAAAAAATAAACTTGTATCTACAGCCACAAGATGAGACATCAACGGCAGCATCTCTAGAAAATATTATACCTCCAGATCCTGTAATACAAGAAGTGTTAAACAGCATCAATATGCGCTATAGGAAAAATGCTGAGTTGCTGCTTAATAAACTGTTAAAAAACAAGAATGTGGCATCCTGGGAGGGAAATGGAACATTTGTATACCGGGGAAACCCCGTCAATGGCTCTAACCTACTCGACCTCATTTGTGGGGCTACGCAGCCCCAAGCTCTTTCACAACGAAGAATACCCAGGGGCTGGGAGGAGTTCATGCAAACCTTAGCCGAATTAAATATGCCCTCTACGGTAATGGGTAATGCAGCCAATAGAGATGTACTGGCACGCCTCAAAGAGAACCCATCTGTGAAGGTTACTAAAATGTACACGGGTCCGATAAAGAGCAAAGAGCTACTCCCTCACAAAAAACGTAAATTATCCCACAGATACCGGTGGTTGAGTGTGTAAAAAATGTATTTTCAATAAAATGTTTAAAAACAAAAATAAAAGACTAGACAGTGGTTTCTTTTCAAAAAACCTCCTTAGAGGGGTTACTTTTTATTTAGAAGCATCAAAACATTCACGATAGGAAACACACACTTGCTGATTATGGAACGGATTTCTAAAAGATCTACACAAAGTTTGTTTGTTGCGTTTTACAAAATGTAACACCATATCATCATTTTGCATTAAATCTTCAGAATACATTTCTAAAATATTTTCACAAAGCACCCCTTTACAGCAGTGGTGCAAGAAAAATACACAGTGATATCCACAAGCCGTAGACATTGGGTGCTGTAATTGTCTGTTGTGGTATAAAACAGTTTTACAATGCTTGTTGAAAAAGCTCATAATGCTGGTAGGAAAGAATAAGCTATCAGGTGGTTGTCCATAAGAATCAAAAAATTCCCCTGTTCCATCTCCACATATATACATGGCTAACCAGTGTTCTCCAGGTAGGTTATGAGGGTGTGTATTTACCACCAAACACACTGGCTTCCTTGATATTTGTACATCCGCTAACCAGTCGCTGGGTAGCACATCTAAAAAGAAATCTGCAACACAGGGGTCCTTCTTTAAAATACGGAAGATCTGCAGGGTGTTCATTTTCACGAATGATCAAAAAGAACATTCCTTCTATGATTAATTTCTATCACATTGTCAAAAACCCCATAAACAATCATGTTAACTGTATGGGATAAGGCGCTGGCAAAACGTATTTCAGCTCGCAGGTTACCAGTTTTAATCAGCGAGTAATGGTCTGCACACTCCTGATCCGGTGAAAGGTCAAACGCCAACAGGGTATAACCTTTGTAAAACTCCTGACGGTCAATCATCAACGGTGTGTCTTTCAGATGTTTATCACTTGCTTGTATCAGTTGCATATATTCTCTTACACAACATCCGTTTTGAAAGTCAGGTTGAAGAGGTTTCCCGGGTACTTGTTCACCATCCACATATAGAGCGGCAAAATTAATATCATAATGTTTTAAAATTGAAGGGGTTTTTTAGCATAATTACCGCTGAAAGCATCATTATCCACAAATCCCAGCACAATGAGTTTTGGTAGCTGCCCCAAAAAGAGATTTTCCTGGTTAGTCACACGGGCACCGGCTGGTATGCTAAACACCTTCAGCCCCACACGGTCAATAGCATACTTGACATTAGCTTTCAGCAGAGCTTCCGCATGTCCCAGGCGCACTCCGGGGGAAACTTTAACTCTCTTTACAAAGAGCGCAGCGTTTAGGATAAGGATTTTATAACTTTCTTCGGCATCACCGCTCATTAAACAGAAAGAGTTTTTGTTGCGGGTCAATTTGATTTTGAGATCCACACCATTAATCAATAGCTTTTCTTGAAAAAATAGATCGCTATGTAATTGCCCCAATAGCTCTACCTTGTGGCTAGAGACCGTAAATTGAGCCCTTTCAGTAAAGCCGACATTGCGAGATCCTATCTCTCTCACCTCATGCTGCCCGGCTGTGTCTTTATAAAACAGTCCGCTTGTAAACTGTGATTTGAGGGATCCTTCGCCATAATTGAGAAGCAGCTCTATGAGGGCTCTGTAGGAGTAGCAGTTGTTGCTCTGGCTAATGAGTTGGTCACCCAGGGTAACATCCAGCTGGCTAAACAGAGCTGCGATTGGGTAGTTCACCAGCGCTACTTTGGCTGCCGGGTCGATGTTCGAGCCATCTTCTGCCACAATTTTACAGGTCAGGTGCAAAAGTGTACTATTTAAATCAATGTAGTCTTCACCATGACCTGCGATATAGAAGTCCAAAGGGGCTGTTTCCGACAAAGCCGATAATGGCGGAATTTCCACATAAATACTTTTTTCGATACTTGTTTGGGTCGGTGCTAGTTGAAACAGGTCCAGTTCCGATTTAACACACTCTTCAGAGCCGTGGTGTACAAAAGCCATGGTGCTTTTTAGAATATATCTCGCTGCCTAGAGCTAGCGCTTCTCTTCTTAGACCGGCGGTTAAGCTTCTAAGACCTGCCACCCACGGGTTTCTTTCTTTTAAAAGGTTTGGGCGGTCCTTGTGGTAACTCCCGAGATGTGGTTCTCTTTCTTTTAACAGCTCTTCTAATCACAGCCAGTCCTGATCCTGCCTGTTCTGTAGCCTGGTTCATTTTATTTAGAACGGCCGTTGTGACATGGCTCATGACATCCTTGGCTATGTTTTTTGCGGCGCCTTTCACGTGTGGTTTAATAATTTCAAAACCCCTTCTCAAAAACGGCATAGCTTTTCTAAAGAGGCTGCGAAAAACACCACCTACACCGGCCCCATACATGACCGGTACTCCATGATATCCTGAAAGCCCATAGCCGGCTTGTGTTGTATAATAATGCCTGTATGCTTTGGGGTCTCCATAGTCTTTAGCCACAACCATTTTAAAAAACAGTCACCCTCCGGGGTCGCAGATGAAGCTTAAGGATCACCTTCCCGTAACGAAATGAGACGTACTTGTCCTGATCCGTCTTTATTTCAAATGTGATGGTATCAATATGCTGTTTGTTCACAGGGACATAGTGCGGCTTATCATAAGTTAACGTGATAAACTCATCCCTAACCCCTTTAGTTGGAACACAGTGCAGCAGTGGCACAAAATGGTCACCTACTAACTGGTGTTCTACAATATCTGTGTACAGGTAGAGGGTATTAAAACCGGCCGTGATATCCGTTGGAAAATGGGAACGTTGTGTATTAACGTATGCTTCTATTCCCAAAATGGTTGCCAAATCACCATACGCATAAATAGTAGACCTATCTTCCGATTTTATCTGGATTCTTCGCGCATGGGGCTCATAAATGATTAGTGGTGCCGCCGATTTATAGATGTTGCTAATGTCCTGATTCATGGATTCCACTAAACGCTGCATGGTCGCGTAATGTCCTTTCCTGACTATAAGGTGCTGTATATTTCCTGCTGCGAAAGCGACAACATACTTATGGTCTTCCTTAATATTCTCCCAGGTGTTGGGGTATTGTATTTCCATGAGCCCCACTTCCCACTGTCCTTGTAAGTCCAAAGGCCTTGCTAGTTGTATGGTAAAATTAGAGCTGGTATTTTGGGAAAACACATCTGCTGAGGCATTGCTAGGCAGGGTAATATAAAAGCCACCATCATTCATTTTCAATTTTATTTTAATGCTGCTTCAAAAGAAAGAAAGAAATCAGATGTCTTGAATCTCTAATGCTTTAACCCAACTGTTAAATTTAACAGGCCATCCCCTCCATTTCACGAGGTAGAATCTGTTCCTGCCACATCCTTTTACCTTTAGAACCTTTTCGATTCGGTATATTCTGTCCTGTTGCTGCGTGACTTTTAGCAATTCTTCAGGATAAAAAGAACCTTGTATGGCTTCACCGTCATAATCCTGTATCTTGTATGTTGCTTTCTGGCCTCTGTTTAAAATGTCCGTTATTATAAATACCTCGTCAGTCCACGTTTGCTCGTAACCTTTTTCAAATTTTCCTTTAGTTTTTGAAAGTCTTACATGATCTCCTTTCTTTAAGGGATTCTCGGTATGCTTACGCTTGATGCTATCACCGTAGACTCTTTTCCAGATCTGCAGAGAATTTGTGTGTGTCACATCTACAGGTCTCGTCTTTATTGTTCTGTGAAAACTATGATTATAACTGTGCACAAAAGCCTGCAATACGTCTTGGTACCTAAAGGTGTTGTGTGTAGTAAAATAACGCCACATTTTGGATTTCAAAGTCCTGTTAAACCTTTCTACCACCGCTGCTTTAACATCGTTATTGGTTACAAAATGATGAACCCCTCTTTGTTTTAATAAATTCTTCAGGGACCTATTTAAAAATTCTTTACCCTTGTCTGTCTGTATTTTTTCAGGTATACGACCTAGATTAAATATTTTTTCAAAGGCTTTAGCAACTTCATGACCGGTTTTCGATTTTAAACTTGCAACCCATGCATATTTTGACAGGATGTCTACCACTGTTAATATGTATTTATAGCCATTGTTATAATGGGACAAGGCTGCCATATCAACTAAATCAGCCTGCCATTGCGCATCCACATCTGACACGATTGTCTTGTTTCTTTTAAAACGGACCCTAGCAGGTCTGTGTAAAGTATAAGCATCTTGTCCGGTAGCCCATCTAACTACATCATTTCTGTTGACTGTTTTATCCTGCTTTTTAGCAGCTTGAAGTAGAGGATTTATGCCCCCAAAGCTCCCTGCTGCTTTGGGGTTATAGTAAATGCTCTTCAATAAGGTTTCCTTCATGATTGCCGTGCTTTGACTGTTCTTTTTATTTTGCCAACATCTTCAGAATGGTTTTAGTAATTAATGTTGTGTGCCCAGCTGGAAATTCTGCTTGGTGTTCCAAAAAGAGCCATTTTTTCCTTTCTGAAACTCTGTGTTAAAAATGTTCCCCTTACAGCAGGAGCATGCTCAGAACAGACCTCTTGTTTCAACCAATCACGTGTTACCACACCCTAGAAAGACATGTCCGGGCTTGTCTCTCTGTATTGGTTTTTTCAAAGCCACTAAAAAATAGCTGTATTTGGATTTGAACTCGGCTCTCTCAAAAAAAATAGCTGTATTAGGGGGATTTGAACTAAGGTCTCTCTGTATTTCAGTCTGAACTCTACAGGTCTGTCAGAATACTTCTAACAGTGAGGTCTTAAAAGTAAAATTCTATCACATGGACCGCACTAGTTTCTCTAACAATTGCATTTGTAATTGCATTTGTAAAGAAAATTGTGTCTCTCTGTGCCGTGAATCTTTTTGTGAGAAATAAGAACTGGTGCAGTAGGAGAGAGAAAAGCATTTTATTTTTCCAGGTTTCCTGCTTTTTTTTTGCAGGTGTAAACATTAACCAGAAGCAAAAAACACATTTCCGGAGTCAGTCACACTGCTCCCCGCTGATGTCATCACAAAGGGACAGTCCATTTCCGATGATGTAGGCAGGGGCGTGGTTGAGGGTGAGAGGGTGATCCCTCTAACAAAGATGTGCTAATTGCATTTTGGAAAGAAAAAAGATTCTAGCTTGCCTGTCTCTCTGTGCTAGGAATCAGTTTTTGTGTGAGAAAGAAACAACTGAGTCTGTGTGGGAGAGAGACAGAGAGAAAAGCATTTTTGTTTTTCAGTATTAAGCAGAAGCAAAACACATTTCCGGAGTCAGCCATACTGTCATTTCCGGTGTCAGCCATACTGTTTCCGCTGATGTCAGCAAAAAAGGGACAGTCCCTCTTCTGATGACGCCCTGTTTCCGGTGATGTCATTTCCGATGATGTAGCATGGGGGCGTGGAGGAGGGTGGGAGGCTGTGGGCATAGCATAAACCCGGAAGTGGGTGCTGATTGGCTAATGCCATATTGTGGGGCGTGGCGTGGGTGTGACACACCCCCGGAAGTGTACGCTGATTGGATGATGTCATCCTTGGGGCAGGGGCAGGGGTGTGTCAAGTGGGGGGGCGGTGGCCACGCCTGGGGGCGGGACTGGGCAGGGCTAACTCACCATTCACTTCTATGGGAGGGGGCGTGGCCTAAGGCGGGACATACACCGGAAGTGGGCGCTGATTGGTACCTGTCAACATTTTGGGGGCGGGAGTGGCTGGGGCTGGGCGGGGCTAACTCACCATTCACTTCTATGGGAGGGGGCGTGGCCTTAGGCGGGACATACACCGGAAGTGGGCGCTGATTGATACCTGTCAACATTTTGGGGGCGGGAGTGGGCGGGGCTAACTCACCATTCACTTCTATGGGAGGGGGCGTGGCCTAAGGCGGGACATAGACCGGAAGTGAACGCTGATTGGCTCCCGCCATCCTTATCTCACCTGTCAATCAGTTTGACAAGTAGTGTACCCATTATACTACTTGTGTTTTATTGACTACAGCAAGGCTTTTGATTGTGTAAACCATGAGAAACTCTGGCCACATTAAGATTAAACTTGTCCAGGTCATAGTATTTTCAATAACATTATATGGATGCAAAAGTTGGACAGTGAAAAAGATAGACAGGAAGAAAATTGATGCCTTTGAATTATGGTGCTTGCGACAGATACTGTGGACTGCCCAAAGAACAAACCAGTCAGTACTGGAGGAGATCAAACCTAAGCTTTTCTTAGAAGCTCATATGACAAGACTTTGGCTTTCATATCATTTATTTATTTATTTATCTATTTCTTCTATACCGCCCCTTCCAGAGATCAAGGGCAGTTTACATGGAACAATTAACAATTTTGTATACTTTGGTATACTTTACATAGAACGGTATTTGTAACTATGTACAGGTAACATTGTATGGAACAGTTTCAAAACTATTTGCAAAATGCAATGTGTGCCTTTGAGTCAGTCCTGACTCCTGGCAACCCAGAAGCTCCTGGGTTTTCTTGGCAGTGTCACTGGAAGTAGATTGCCAGGCCTTTCTTCTGAGGCAATGGAGGGTTAAGTGACTTGCCCAAGGCCACAAGGAGTGCTAGTGGGAATTGAACCCTGGTTGTTGGTTACCAAGCCAGTGCTCTAACCACTAGGCTACTCCTCCACTCCCAAAGCTTGTTACATGGAACTATTTAAATAGGACAATAGACATTAGACAATAGACACCATGTTGCATAGGACAATAGACATGCGAAGAGAGAGATCATTTGAGAAAGACATAATGCTTGGCAGGTAGAAGGTCACCGTAAAAGAGGAAGGCCAGCAATGAGATGGATCGATACAATAACAGCAGCTATGGATACCATTCTATCAACAATGAGCTTCTTGGCTGAAGACCAAACAAAATTTAGGTCAACTATCCAAAGGGTCACCAGCAGTCTACAACGACTCGACGGCACTTAACAACAGCTACCACTGTCATGGGTTCCCCTGTGTGTAGATCACATTGCAGATGTTTGAATAGTCTCCCTTCCATTGAAAAACACCCCTTCCACATGGTTTTACTTGGTGTTAGGGTTCCCAGCGTTAAAGAACTTTAAAACCTGTTGCACAACAAGCGTTAAGGGAGCACCCACGATCAACACCTACTCTCTGCCCCATTAACACCCACTCTCCGCCTTCTGTTCCCTAATTGCTGTAGGAGCTTTTTACGCTTTGTTAATGCAGCACTATCACAGCATTAAGGGGGCAAGGGTGTAAATATGCTTCTAAGTTTGTACCTCTTCCTTCTCCTCATCCTCATTCCCCTTCTACTCTTCTGCTGCTGTACTTTGCGGATTCTGAGTAGTGCCTATGGGATGTCTCAATCTTCCTTGGATGGGCCTGACCTCTCTTCTGTGATTTTTTTTTATCCATCCCCATTTGCCTTCTGGCAACCTGGTAACTTCTGTGTTACCTTCAATAGGATGGAAAACATCAAAGCATTACTTATAGACTGAGTCCTGCCAACTTTTCTTTGGGTTCAGACAATGATGAGCCTGATTTATTAATCATTATTCCCTCAGATGCAAAATAAGAAAAGTCCTTTAGTACATTAGGCTCAATTTATTGTTTCTGAATGCATTAGCAATTATTGTAACATAGCAACATAGGGCCCGATATTCAAAGGCATTTACATGGTTCACAGACCTATGAACTGTGTAAATTCTCCTAAGAGGGACATTCAGCGGCACTAACACTGTTAATATCGCTGAATATCCATGGGCTAGCATTGGGGCGTTGTGCGGGCGGTACGTGGGGGTAACTGATGAGCAGCAATATTCAGCTGCTGTCCAGTTACTACTCGGGGGCAGAAGTAAGGTACAGCAAAGGCTGGCCTTCCTTTTTCTTCCGAGGCTAACCGCAGCGGCTGGATATCACCACTGGCTGGTTAACTTCCTGCTTCCACGGCTGGCCCAGATATTCAATTCCAGCGGTTGGATATGGCCCTGGCATTGAATATCTGGGTTTAGTGGTTACCAGAGATGGCTAGCCATTGTAATTACGTTAGCCGCTGCCACTGAATATCGGGACTATAGTAAATGATGGCATCTAAAGACTAGTATGGTCCATCTAGTCTGCCCAATAAGATGGCTAGAATAGTTGTACCTGCTGCTCCTTGCAGGGTACCCCCTCTGCTTGTTGAAATATAAAAGATATTTAACTTTGTTTGATTTCATTCGCTTGCTATAAAGGGATCCACTGTGTCTGTCCTCATGCCATTTTGAATTCTGTCACTGTTTTTGCATCTAATATTACTTCATAAGTGCAATGCTGCCACGCAACACCACATCGCTGTGGTGCGCTGTTACCCCTCAAAGACTCTTTCATTGAAGCCAACCTGTTTAGCCAGTCCAGTTATTTCATTTCCTGAAATGATTCCATGATTTACAATTGTTGCATATGTGTTACTAATTGTTACACTGAGCCATTCAAGATAGCTAGCAAGAAGTAACATTTTCCTTAGAGCTAAAGTGTAATTGACAGCATCTATTCTCCAACTTTCACTGTAGTTTCTTTTTAATATATCGAGACTTCCATTGCCTGTTCCGCATGCCATCAACTTATCGCAAACCACAGCCAGCGGCTATAGAAATTGTTTTGCCTGTGAAGATCCAAATTCTTTTTTCTTCACTGCAGTCTGCCTGTTAACAAAGTCTAAATGCTTCTAATGAAGTTTTCTGTTTCAGGGAATATTGTTCGTGCTTGAGGAGAAAGGCAGGAAACCTAAGATAAACTATGCCGGCCTTGCAGGCTGCTGAGACGACATCTCATATTAGAGAGATTTATGTGGTCTATCACAAAACTTTAGCTTTTATATAAGGTTATTAATCAGACTGCTCTGATCCTAATGTTTCTGAATGGCAGAATTTTCTCCGAGTCAAGCATGCCGGTCCAGATGAAGAAGAAATCTTAAAACGGAGTAACTGAAGAGGGATTTTTTTCCTGGCATTTCTGTCTTGGAAACATAGAAACATAGGAAATGATGGTAGATAAGGACCATTTTGCCTATCCATAAAAACCATTAAGCTCTGCAGTCCCTTTCCTCTGTACTTCTCCCATGCTTTCTTGAAATCACATGCCCTTCTCGTCTACGTCTCTACTGGTAGGCTGCTGCATATATACGCCACTTTTATCATAAAGAAATATTTGTTCAGATTACTCCCAAGTCTATCCCCTTTCACCTTCATCCTTTAACCCCTCATTCCTGTGTATTCCTACTACAGAGGTTTTTTCAGATGCTGATTTTATAAGGAACCACATAAAGTTACATACAAAAGTCACCTATTTTCAAGGGCTTACACATGCAAGTGGGGGCTTATGCGAACACTTTAGGAGGTCACGTTTTTGCAACCCATGCACAGCAACACCAATTGCATGTCTTTTCAGTGTGGGCGTGCACAAGGGTGGGGTTTGTGTGGAGCCTAGGCAGAGCATAAATCTACCACATGTAAGTTGCAAACTACTATAACTTGCACGTGTCCTTGAAAAATCTAGGAGTGGGCATTTACCCCTTCCATAGAGCAGGCATAAGTGATCACACCTAGTTAATTCACATCTTTGTCGCACTTATGCCCATTTTATAAAGTGCGCGTGTGTAAGTTTATGAAATTATGGTCTAAATGTATCCCCCTCTTGTTTTTTTCTCCAAAGTATATATATTGAGATCTTTAAGTCTATCCCTATAAGCTTTATGATGAAGACCACTGACCATTTTAGTGTCCACTCTAGAGTGACTACATTGTGTTTATGTCCTTTTGAAGGTGTGGTCTCCAGAATTGCACACAATACTCCAAATGAGGCCTCATCAGAAACTTGCAATGGCACTGTCACCTCCATCTTCCTGCTGACCATTCCTTTCTCTATGCATGCAAGCATCCTTCTGCCTTTTACTGCCATCTTTTCTACCTATTTGGCCACTTTAAGATCATCTGACATGCATTGAAGTACTTCACCCCCTAAACTGTACTGCTGTTTTGGAGTTTTGCAACCTAAATGCATGACCTTGTATTTTTTCAGAATTAAATCTTAGCTGCCAAATTCTCAACCATTCTTCAAGCTTTGCTAGATCCTTTCTCATGTTGTCTCTAGGGTATTTAATCTGTTGCAGATTTTGGTATCATCCAAAGAGACAAACCTTTCCCAATAAACCTTCCGCAATATCACTCACAAAAATGTTGAAAAGAAAAGGACCAATAAATGATGTATTTGATACACTAGTGGTAACTCCCCTATCTTAACAGGGAACTCCATTTATCACTTCCATTTGTCATCTCCCTCTCAACTAGTTTCTAAGCCAGTCAGTCACTTTAGGGTCTATCCCTAGGGCAATCAGTTTATTTATAAATCGCTGAAGCGGAATAGTGTCAAAGGCCTTACTGAAATCTAAGTAGATCACATCAAGCACTCTCCTGCATTCCATCTCTCTAAACAACCATTTAAAGAAATGAATCTGATTCATCTGAGACCATCGCTGGATTTCATTCTCTGTTTTAAATTCTCACCATTGAAATCAGACTAACTTGCCTATAATTCCCAGTCTCCTCCTTATATCTGTTTTTGTGAAGAGGAACCACATTTGTCCATCTCCAATCCTCCAGCACTATTACCAACTCCATTAGTACTACTATTAATCATTTATATAGTTCTACAAGGCATACGCAGCACTGTACAAACACATATAGAAGAAAGTCCCTGCTCATAGAGCTTACCAACTAGTTAAGACAGACAGCAAATGCAAGAGAAATAAGGGGTTCAATAGGGAGAGGAGACCCAAGAGGAACAAGTTCGAATGGCAGGATCACCAGATCTTCTCTAAGTTCCTTCAATATCCTCAGAGGTATCTCAAGCAGCCCCATAACTTTGCCTAGTTCTAGTTTATATATCTTTTCATGAACACAGCTTTCTGAAAATTGTTTGAGGTCTACTTCTTTTCCATTCTTACTTTTAGCCATATTCTGTGGTCCTACTCCTCTCCCTTCTTCAACGAACATGTTTGTTTGTACAAAAAGCAGCCTATACCACCAAAAGGAAGCATATATGAAACATCCATAAACAAATTAAAAAAAAAGAGAAAATGAATGCACTTTATTCCAAGCACAAAATTGTCAATAAAATTTAACCTGCAGAACCAATTTTAAAAGGAAAATCGATCAATAAGTAGATAAGCAATGGATGCATGCTAAGTAAAATATCGAAATGAACAGGCCTGCTGTGATAGTCACTGTATTTACTGCATCACAAGATAATCCAGAAAGCTATTGCACTATTAGGAATAGGATGGCAAACAGACTGCATGGATTTCTCTTTTCTGATACTGCTTCTCATGAGTCTTTGCCAATTAATTAGCAACTCGTCAATGGTGACTAGGATTTCCAGCAAAAGGAAGAGAAACAAATGCCACCACATGTACAAGTGAGATGACCCACGGGGCCCGCAATAAATTTATAATGCCTTTTCAAGAAGCTGCATTCAGATTCTAGTGAAGATTTGTCTCCAGATTTCATGACTATGTTTACATACTGCCAACAGAGATGTTAAAGCATCTCACTTTTTAAAAGAATAAAACAACACTGCCAAACCCCAGTCCCAAAAGCAAAGATAATGGCAGCATCATTTGGTCTGACTTGGAGTGCAGCAGAAAAACAAACTGATGTCAGTAGCAATGTGCCAGCTTGTTCTCTTCTTGGGTGAGTGCCCGGGCAATTTATGGCATCAAGGGATGTGCATTTAGATGAATCAGACATTGTTTATATAGAAGCCTGAGAGTCAACATCTATGACAGAAATGAATTGACTATTTCAAAGGGCTGAATGCTCTCCTAAAGGCATAGCTTTACAACAATTTCATAAAGTTATTTAAAAAATAAGAATCGGTGCAGAAGCACAACCGTTTTACAAAGCTCAGCAGCAAACACCAAAACCGCATTTCCTGCAAACCACAGCTATTTTCTTTGTTATCATCGTTTAGGTACGGTTCATCCATCTATTAATTTATTTATTTCATATCATTTCTATTCCGCCTATCTACATATTCTGAGTGAATTACAATAAAAAATAGATCATTTTTAGGAGCAAACACATTATCGTATAAGAGCCTATGTACTAAAGAGCATTAGAGTCAGCTTCTGTGTTAAAAACACATTAAGGACAGCTAATATGCTTCTTATGTTATGGTCAGGGCATTTTCAGGGTTTGAGAGTAGTTTATAGTCTAAGTGGAGAGGACAAAAAGGCATTTATCCCAAGCCTCATTTATAAAGAGACACAGGGCCCCTTTTACTAACATTTAGCTCGAGCTTTCCGCTGCATGACCCATGTTATTCATATGGGCTGTGTGGCAGATAGCTCACGTTAAGAGAGTCATTCCAGAATGCAAATAAGGAGATTGTAAGTGCAGCAGGGGTACTTCTGTGCCGAAAACATCCCCGACCGTATTCTCAAACACTGCTATCATGCACGTACATGGTGCTAGCACGGGAATCTCAGAACATGCCCAAAAGGGGCAGAAAGGGGGTGTGGTCTGCCACAGAGATGTATAAAGCGTATTCAGGAAAGGCCCGTGTATGTATTGTTTCCTGAAAGCGTCCATGTTATGCTTGCTGAAACGTGGAATAAGGCCAGGATTTAGAAAATATTCTGCTGTGCACTGCAATCCGTCCCATATGGAAGAATGGTCGTGACAAGTATGAGCTGAACTGGTGTGATTGCACACTGGAAAAACACAAGATGCAGTTACAAAGAACAGAAAACAGAGGTGATGGAATGTTGTAAGGTGAAGAAACAGTAATAAACACCCTTACAGAAATGTTAAGAAGAGCAATAGTATTTATTTAGGTTATGCTGAAATGTGCTGTTTATGCTAAAACAGCTGATTCAAGGAACCCTAACAAATCCTGTGTTCTGAAAACTGTGACTGTTGATATAAGAATAGTCTGGAAATGAATCATGTAGAAGTGAGAAAGGAAGATTATATGTGTAGTCCTTTATGGTATATGAGCTGTTAGCTATAGGTTCGGATTGGCAGACTGATGTCTTTTGTGTCTGCAAGTGAGAGTGTGTGGTGTTGGGGGTAGTATGGGAGGATCTGGTGTGCTGCAATTCAGGGAAGACATCAATGGCTGGCCAGTACCTGGACCATATGGATGACTGCGGTGTCACCAGGTGTCAGTGTGATAGGGCAACCATATATCAGCTATGCCAGGCACTGGGCGACATAACTGATGTGCCAACATCATCTAGATCATGCCATGAGAACTACATTCTTCCTCACTCCAGGATCTATGCAAATGGCGAGAGTGGTGATATATCTGGAGACTGCCTACCTGACTATGATGGCACTGGGATCCCCCCCCTCCAATGCCCACACAGGCCTGACCAGGGGAGCAATGCCACAAAGCAGACTGCGGAAAGGCAGATAGGGTTGCCCCACAGATAGCAAATGTATACAGACCAACTTATGCCATGATGGGACAGATGTAGCTGCTGTGAAATATGCCAGTACCCAGATATGTGGGAATCAGATGCCATAGCCAGAAGGCCATACGACTACCACTACTACTATGACTCATAATTTGTATAGCACTACAAGGCGTACACAGCACTGCACAGACACACGTAAAAGATGGTCCCTGCTCAGCAGAGCTTGCAATCCAGTCAGCAAAGCAGCTGTGGACAGGATACATTTCGGGGGAATGGTAAGGAAACACAAGGGAGCTAAGGCGGATCAGATCCAAAAATGGCAATGAAGAGGTGAGCATTCAACCTGGATTTGAGAAGGCCAGAGGAGAAGCCTGATGTACAGACAGGTAGTTTCAGGGGCAGCAGGATGAAAGGAGCAATGTCTGGAGCTGGCAGTAGAAGAGAAGGGTGTAGATAGAAGCAATCTGACAGACAAGCAGACTTCCTAAGGAGGGGTGTAGGGTGAGATAAGAGGGGAAAGGTAGTGCAGAGCAGCAAAATGAGTGCACTTATAGGCCATAGGCATGAAAAGGATATGCATTTGTTGCTCAGCAATATTATGCATCCTTTGGGGAACTGCAATGTTAGTTTCAGGTTTTGTGCACTTGGTAAAGGTCCATCCTTAGCAATTCAAAATGTGTTTGTAGAGATGAAAAAGGCAGGAATCACTGGGGCTGGTTCCCACTGCCAAGTACCATTTGATGCAAGGTATGTCCTGACATACATATTTATATTTACATTCTCTTATACCATATTAGGGTGCACTGGGATTACCTAGCACTTCTCAGGGCCTGTAGATGGTATGTGGTCTAGGTTGCAGCAACAGCCATTTCTCATTGGTATTTATGTCTAGTTTGCATCAGCAAACTATTGTCAGTATGAAGTGCAGCTTAGGAAATGTGCATTTTTCCCGAGAGGCGTGGTGTCCATGGGTACATTGCATTGACAGGCAGAATCCGAAATGTGTAACTTTTCAGAATACAGTGGATACACAAACGTCCAAAACATTTTCCCATGTCTGATAATATTGATGGGTGACATGTTTCTATCTATCTATCTATCTATCTATCTATCTATCTATCTATCTATTTAACATTTATAAAGCGCTTCAAACGTACGAAGCGCTGTACATACATGAAGAAGAGACAGTCCCTGCTCATCAGAGCTCACAATCTAGTCAAGAAGATCACAAAATACAAATACAATCAAGTAAGACAAAGTATACAATAAACAAGAAGAGCAAAAACAAGAATCAAGAACAGAAAGCAATAGAGAAGAGATGGTTTTTTTCATTCTGGACTTAAAGAGGTCCAGAGAGGGCACATTGAGCACAGACAGAGGTACTGTGCCGCACCTAACACATCTAGCTCCCCAATTCTGGAACCATGGGCATGTCTAGATGTGCAGATGCGGAATTAGCTTCAAATGAGGCCCGTTTTTAACTTAGACGTGTCCGCAGGCTGGACATGCATGTTATGTAATCAGGATCCACGTGTTAGTAAAAGGGGTCCATTGCGATTAACGTGTTTTGAACATATTACCCCAGAAAGTCTGAAGAAATAAAGCCAAACAAACCACATTACCATTAAGGTTGTAAAAATTAAACAGTTTTGCACAGAGAAATTACAACCAAACTTCTCTTTCTTCAAAGGGCTTCCTTATCTTCACATTGTTTATTGTTTCCCTTTTCACATATTCAAATGCATTATATATACTCTTTTTCTCATCTATTATTGTTATATGTTCAATCTACTGGATTTCTTGCCCCAAAGTCTCCTTATATCATTATGAAGATATGGAGCCCGATTCATGAAGGGGCATATCCAGGCCACCCGGACAGCCCTGAGCAGGATGGGCCCATTTGGACCCAATTCTGAAGCGGGAGCAAAATGTTCCCATGGCATTCAGAATCAGGTCCAAGGGCGACCCGGTGTGCCCATGCAGCCACCAGGAGATGTCCAAACTGATCCCCAGCCAGCCCGACACATCCCTGACCCCCTTCACCCTGCCACCCGACTCCCAATGGTGCCAGCCAGGACCCGGATTGGGCGGTGGGGACCCACCATGTGCTGTCTGCTGCCCTGGGGGGAGGGGGGCTGCCAGACACATTTGTGGGACCACCTGCACTTATTCTTTCTCAGAGCTGGATTAAGCAGGGCGTCCTCTCAGCAATCCCTGGATATACAGGGCTGTCATTGGAATCAGCCCTGTACATCTTGGGGTCAGCCCACCCATGCTCTGCCCACTCTCCATCCCGTCATGCCTCCATCCCCCGCAGCACGCACAGCACACACATGCAGCAGGGGACAGAGGCGGAATACCATCAAGGCAGATCCTGGTGGGACATGCTATCCCGCTGCCTCTTAGAATCGGGCCAATAGTCTCTCCAGAAAGGGAAGGAAAAGGTCTTATACATTGGCAACTCAATATCTCTTTCAGTGCCCAAAAAGAAAAAAGCCTGAGATGTTTATTTAAGTTTCCGTACGATAATTTTGCTCCCAGAATATCACAACACCTTTCTTCCTTATTTTTTCATTTTTGGTATGCTTATTAAATTTTTATGAATATGTCCATTCCAGCACCACAGAAATATTTTCTGTGTACTTATCAGGTAATCCTAAAAACCTGACCTGTTTATGACCCTTGAGGACTGAAGGTGTAAAACTCTCATCTAGTTAGGATCTGGTTCAAGAAGTAATGGTGGTGAAGCTGCTTGGCAACAGTGATCATAATGTAATAATATTTGTCATTGTTTATCATTTATCGTTTATTCAGCTTTTGATATACTGTCCTTTGATAGGGCATACAGAGGGTTTACATAGTTAAAAAACAAATAAAGATAGAAGTCAGGAAAGGAACTACAGAATGTTATAGGAAAGAAGACAGCAGACATCCCACAGCAGAGGAAATCTGTCATAATGACTGGAGGGGCACTTAAGAAAACTCTTCTGTAACATTTAATTCTAAAAAGGGATACTATGATAAAATGTAGAAATTAGAAAAAAAATAAAAGGAGTAGTTGAAAGAATAAAAGCTTAGATGCTGTTATGGAAGCATAAAGTAGACGTATTAGAAAAGGTCAAAGAAAGACCAAATGATTGCTAGCAGGGCTAAATGGTGAAGTGAAAGAGGCTATTAAAGCTAAAAGGATGACTTAAAAAAAACAATGAAAAGTGGATCCAAGTGACGAAAATAGAAACGAGCATAAGTACTGGTAAGTTAAGTGTAAAGTGTTAATACAACAAGCTGAGAGAGAGTTTGAAAATAAGCTTTTCATAAAGGGACCAACTCAGAGTAAAAACATTTTCATATACATTAGAATCAAGAAGCCCGCAAGGAAGTCATTTGGACTATTAGATGACAAAAGGGTAAAAGGGGACCACCAGGAGGATAAGAATGAATGAACACTATATATCAAAGACAAAATTCTTTGTTTCAGTCTTTTCAGAAAAGGATATTGGGAAGATAGTCATTCCAGAAATAGTCTTTGATGATAGTGATTCAGAGGAATTGAAGCAAATTACTATGAATATGAAAGATAGCAAATCACCTGGATCAGATGGCATATATTCTAAAGTTCTTAAATAACTCAGGAATTAAATTGCAGACTTATTTATAGTAATCTGTAACCTATCATTAAATGTAGCTATGGTACCCAAGGATTAGAGGGTGGCCAATGTAATATCAACTTTTAAAAAGGCTTCAAGGAAACTATAAACCAGTGAGCCTGACATCAGTGCCAAAAAATTGGTAGAGGTCATTCTGAAAAAACACAATTGCTGAACATATGGATACATATGGTTTAATGGGTCATAACCAAAACAAATATAGCAAAGAAAATCTACAAGACTTTTTGAAGAGATTAATAAACATATACAGTAGGTTGATATAGTGTATCTGGATTTTCAAAAGATATTTTATAAAGTCCCTCATGAAAGGCCTGAGGAAATTAAAAAGTCCTGAATGAGAAGGCAATGTCTTATTTTGAAATGATAACTAGTTAAAAGTAGAAAACGGAGGGTAGGGCTAAATGGCCAATTTTCTCAGTAGAGAAAATTAAATAATATAGGTCCTGAGGAATCTATAACGGGACCAGTGATTTTAACATACTTACAAATGATTTGGCAAAAAGAACAACAGGCAAGAGGATCAAATTTGCATATGATATCATCAGGCTTAAAGTTTTGCAGGAAACAAAATCTGCTGTAGAATCTATATGGATTGAAATTCCATGTAAAAGGGGGAAGGCAATGGCAGTGGGGGTGTACTATCGAGCACCTGGCCAGAATGACCAAATGGATGATGAAATGCTCAAAGAAATCAAGGAAGCTAACAAAAGTTACAGCGCAGTAATAATAATGAGTGATTTCAACTACCCCGGTATCGAGTGGGTCAGTGTCACGTCAGGACATACTAGGGAGATAAAGTTCCTAGATGAAATAAATGACTGCTTCTTGGAGCATCTGGTTCATGAACTGACCAGAGGGGAAGCCATATTAGACCTAGTCCTTAGTGGAACACCAGATCTAGTGCAAGAGATAAGGTTGTTGGGGCCACTTGGCAATAGTGATCATAGCATGATCGCCTTTGATTTAATTAGTGGAGGAGGGATAGTAAGGAAATCCACAGTACTACCTTTTAACTTTCAAAAGGGAGACTATGATAAAATGAGGAAAACAGTTAAGAAAAAACTAAAAGGAGCAGTTGCAAAGGTTAAAGACGTACATCAGGCTTGGCTGTTGTTGAAAAATACTATCTTGGAAGCCCAGACCAGCTGTATTCCACACTTTAAGAAAAGTGGAAGGAAGTCCAAAAAACTGCCAGCATGGTTTAAAGGTGAGGTCAGAGAGGCTGTTGTTGCCAAAAAAGCATCTTTCAGGAAATGGAAAAAAGAGCCAAACGATGAAACCTGGAAACAGCACAAGCACTGGCAAGTCAAATGCAAGGCATTGATAAGGCAGGCAAAGGGAGAATTTGAGAAGAAGCTTGCTGCAGAAGCAAAATCGCAAAGTAAAGACCTTTTCAAGTACATTTGTAGCAAAAAACCTGTGAGAGAGTCAGTTGGTCCATTAGATGATAAAGGGGCTAAAGGAGCACTAAGAGGCGACTAGGCGATAGCGGAGAGACTGAATGAATTCTTTGCTTCAGTCTTTACTGAGGAAGATGTAGGGATGTTACCCATGACTGAAGTGGTATTTAAAGGTGCAGAAGAATTGAAGGAAATATCGATACATCGGGAAGATGTATTACAACTATTAGATAAACTGAAGAGTAGCAAATCACCTAGGCCAGATGGTATACATCCGAGGGTGTTGAAAGAACTGAAATATGAGATTGCAGACCTGCTATTAGTAATCTGTGAACTATCATTAAAATCATCTCTAATACCTGAAGATTGGAGGATCGCCAATGTAACACCAATTTTTAAAAAGGGTTCCAGGGGTGATCTGGGAAACTACAGACCGGTGAGCCTGACATCAGTACCGGGAAAAATGGTAGAAACCATCATAAAGAATAAAATTACTCAGCATGTAGATAGTCATGGCCTAATGGGATACAGCCAACATGGCTTTAGACAAAGAAGATCTTGTTTTACTAATCTGTTATGTTTTTTTTGAAGGAGTGAATAATCAGGTTGACAAAGGTGAGTCGGTTGATATTGTGTATCTGGACTTTCAGAAAGCCTTTGACAAGGTCCCTCATCAGAGACTTTTGGCAAAACTAAAGAGTCATGGGATAGGAGGCAGTGTACTATTGTGGATCAGGAACTGGTTAAAAGATAGAAAGCAGAGGGTAGGGCTAAATGGCCAATTTTCCCAATGGAGAAAGGTGAATAGTGGTGTACCCCAGGGATCTGTGCTGGGTCCGCTGCTTTTTGACATATTCATAAATGACCTGGAAAGTGGAATAACGAGTGAGGTTATCAAATTTGCAGATGACACAAAACTATTTAAAGTTGTTAAAACCCAAGAAGATTGTGGAAAATTGCAAGAGGATCTTGATAAATTGGAAGACTGGGCATCAAAATTGCAGATGAAATTTAATGTGGACAAGTGCAAGGTTATGCACCTAGGGAAGAACAAACCAAACTATGGTTACACGATGCAAGGTTCCACATTAGGAACCACCACCCAGGAAAAAGATGTAGGCGTCATTGTGGATACCATGTTAAAACACTCGGCCCAGTGTGCAGCGGCGGCTAAAAGAGCAAATAGAATGCTAGGTATGATAAGGAAAAGAATGGAAAATAAAACAAAAGATATTATAATGCCTCTATATCGTTCCATGGTGAGACCGCACCTTGAATATTGTGTGCAATTCTGGTCGCCGTATCTTAAAAAGGATATAGCGATTTTAGAAAAGGTTCAGAGAAGAGCCACCAAAATGGTAAAGGGGATGGAAGGATACTCCTATGAAGAAAGGCTAAAAAGGTTAGGGCTCTTTAACCTGGAAAAGAGACGGCTGAGGAGAGATATGATAGAAGTCTATAAATTAATGAACGGAGTGGAACGGGTGAACGTTGATCGATTGTTTACCTTATCAGAATATAGAAAGACTAGGGGACATGCAATGAAGCTACAGGGTAAACTATTTAAGACTAATAAAAGAAAATATTTTTTCACTCAACGTGTAAACTCTGGAATTTGTTACCGGAGGATGTAGTAAAGGCTGTTAGTGTAGCTGGATTTAAAAAAGGTTTGGACAAGTTCCTGGAGGAAAGTTCCATAAACCATTATTAAGAAGGGACCCAGGATATCAATGTTTGAACCAATACAAGCATTGTGGAACTTGTGTCCCTTGGGGAAACTGCTAGGTACATATGACCTAGATTGGCCACTGTTGGAAACAGAATACTGGGCTTGATGGACCTTGGTCTGACCCAGTATGGCATATCTTATGTTCTTATGTTCTTAAATGTTTAGTGCTGTAACCGGGTAGCTGGACCCGATGCTTCCCCAACTCCATCCCCCAGCCCCCTCCCCCTTCCTCCCCTATCCCCCAACCACACCCCCCTATGGTAAAGAACCACAGACAACATTTTTCATGGTAACAAACTGGTCGCAGCTTTATTTCCAACAGAAACGCATTAACATTAATGCCAAGAGTACATAACTATAGCAACCCAGCGGAGCCGCCAGCCATGCTAATAGCAAAGCGGCCCCGCCTCCGCTGCGGCCGCGGACCCACCAACGGCCGAGCTCACCCACCCCTATCCGACTTCACCATATTACTAGCAAAAGTCTTCCAGGGGTTATCCGGGCAAGGGCACCCTGCCCCCACCCCAAGTGGCATAAGGCTCCGGACCCCGGAAACCTCCGGGATCCCGCCATCGGCACAGGCACCATCACCACCTGTGCCGCCCCCCCCCTGCTGGAAGCTGCGACCAGTGAGACCGGGACCCCACCAGACACTCCAACATCTTCTGTCAATCATTCAGGAGCAGATCAGTTCCCACAGGCGACAAATGAACGCCATCCCCCTGAACAACCCCCCGCAGGACACCTCCGCCCAGGGGTGCTGCACTTGGAACCCGCCATGATCACTCACCCACCTCCCAATCTGCCGGTTAATCTTGGTCAGCCCACGCGACCAGCGACGCTGATCCCAGCATGCTGGCCGCGGGATAATATCCGACCAGATCAATGCTGGCTCCCCATCTGGAAAAGAAAACACAACCACATTAGCATCCCCCCCCCCAGGAATGGCCACGTCAGAGACGGACGTACACCTCGAACGCCGTCGACCGCCACCTGCCAATACTTTGTATCTGTAGACCCGAGCAACCCGCCGCCGCTGCGCTGGTAGCCGCACCGATCCGAAAAGAATGGGCCGAAAAAAAACGAGGATCCTCGCCCAACTGAGTCAGCGCGAGCCGTAACACTGCAGTGAACTAAAAACGCGTCAACGTCCTACCATCATGATGAGTAAAAAGCACTCCACTACCCTCCGGACGCAGAGCCAGGTAGCCCTGCATGTTGGCCACTGGGCAGGTAAGCCCCCCCGTAGACCGGAGGACCACCCAAAGCCCTTTATCCCGCTGGTCCGTCTTAGATCTAGCCAGCAACACTCGCATTCGTGGATGCACCATCCACACGTGCTGCCGGAGCAAACAATTACTGCAACCCGCCGACGCCGATTCGGCCACCAACTCCCCGATGCGAAAGGCACCAAAAAACGCCAGACAGAACGCCGCCCGAAAGAGCACGTGCTCATACGGTGACCAGGCGACCACCGGTATCACCTCGCACAGCTGCACCAGGAGGTCATGCGTAATCGGACGACGACGATCACGTGGACCCGGCTGAGAACACTCCCAGCCCTGAAGCAACCGTCGCACCAAAAAACCCCGACCTGACACCTCCCACCCCGTCGCCCTGGCAAAAAACCAGAAACCCGCCAGATGGCAACGCACGGATGATCTCGAAACCCCCGCTCCTTGGCCCAACTAACATACCCCCCAACAACTGATCCAGGACCACCCCCCCCATCCACCCATTCACTTGCAAATTCTTGCACTCTCTCGCAACCACTCCGATACGCTTCCCAGGTCCTTTCCGCTACCGAGCTCTGCAGAAGACACCTCATTGCAGCAGGCCATCGCTCCACAACTGCCAAGGGACCGCCAACCCGTCCGGGTCGGCATCCGGCACCAACTTCCGAAACCGATCCAACTGCAAACGGGAAAGAGCATCAGCTAGATCATTAGTACGCCCTGGAATGTGCCGTGCCCTCAAGTGCACGTTTAAGCGCAAACACGCGAGAATGACCTGGCGCATCAATGACACAACTGCCCCACACCGCGGCAAAAAACGATTAACCACATGCACCACCGCCTCGTTGTCACACCACCACAACACCCCGCGGTCGGCTAACTTATCCGGCCACAACTCCAGCACCACCAAGATCGGAAAGAGCTCCAAGAAAGTAATATTGTTAACCAAACCGTTCTCCACCCACTCTCGTGGCCACCTGTCAGCACACCACGCCCCATTAAAATAGATGCCCAGGCCTACCCCCCCCGGCGGCATCAGTGTACAACTGCAACTCCTTGGTGGTAACCGCCGCTCCCCGCAGAACCATCAACCCATTGAATTCCCGCAAAAAGACATCCCAAACACGCAAATCGTCACGCATTCCCCGCGTCACCCGAATACGATGATGCGGCTTGCGCACTCCCGCCGCCAGCCGCCGACTAAACACCCGCCCCATGGGGATGACTTTACATGCAAAGTTGAGGGAACCCAGAAGCACCTGTGTTTCTTTCAAGGTGACTTTCCTGGAAGCCAAAATGTTGGCCACTAGAACCCGCAGTTTCACCACCTTCTCCCCGGGGAGCCGAGCCACCATTTTCAGAGAATCCAACTTGACGCCCAAGAACACTATCGTCGTCGCAGGGCCCACCATCTTTTCCTCCACCAAATGCACCCCCAGTTCGCTCGCCAAACTAATAAAACCGCGTAAGAGAGCACCACACTGCGCAGACTCGGCCCCACCAACAAACAGAAAATCATCAAGATAATGAACCACCCCAGAACAGCCAACCTCCTGCACCAATTTCCAATGCAAGAAGGTACTAAACTTTTCAAAGTAGGCGCACGACATCGAACAGCCCATCAGCATGCATTTATCATAGTAGTATGCCCCCTCAAATTGAAAACCCAACAACTTAAACGACGAAGGGTGTACGGGCAACAAGCGGAATGCCGATTCCAAATCCACCGTGGCCATCAACGCTCCAGGACCCGACCTAGCAACCAGCTCCGCCGCCCTATCGAAGGAGGCATAGCGCACCGAACAAAACTCCCGCGGGATAAGATCGTTCACCGAGGCGCCCATCGGGGCTGACAAATTATGAATGAGTCGAAACGTCCCCGGTTCCTTCTTGGGCACCACACCCAATGGGGACACAACAAAGTCCGGAAAAGGCGGGCAACTGAAAGGACCCGCAATCCGGCCAAGCTGCAACTCAGCAGACAACTTCCGCCGTGCCACCTCCAGCCAGCGCCGCATGCTGGGGGAATTCCGAGTCACTGCGCCCGCCGCCCGGCCCTGCACCGGAATAATGAAGCCGAATTGAAACCCCCCTTCCAAACATAATTTGTCACGCACCTTGGTGTACCCCCAAAGCCACCTGCGCAAAACCGGGACCCGAATAGGAGAGGGTGCCACCCGCAAATCTGCCTCCCTACTTAGGCCCAGACCCCGGGAGGGAGGGGCCCCCTTTTTTAACACATTTGGATGCTGAATGGGGCCCCCCACAGACGGAACACGCATGCCGGAACTTGCAGTCCGGGAAAGGGCACGTGGATCTGTTGAACCTCCAGCAAAGGTCTCCGGCCCCCCCAACAGCAGCCCTTGCCTGCCCCGAGGGGGGCTCCCCCCGAAAGGAACGGTTCACCACGCCAGCTGCCACGATCCACGCTTTGCCCCCTCTACCCCCCCACCCACTTTCACCGACATCTGTGTTAACCAAAGGCTAATATCCTGCATCTCCCAGCTCAGCAACCGGTTCTCCTCCATCTTGTCACAAAACGTTTCGTTGTAATTAAGCCACGACCAACCTTCGTGCACCTGCGAAGCTTCCAAAATCGAGTCCGCATAAGCCAATAAACTACCATATTGATCCAGCCACCGACGCCCCCAGACGCTCGCCAATCGCAAAAAGGCCCTGACCCGATTGACCACATTGAGCGAAACCCGGTGAAGCCGCCCAGCCTTTTCCTCCTCTTTCCGCTTCTTCTTACTATCACTCGAGCGCTTCCTGCCTTCGAGCAAATGAAAAATGTCAATATATTGCCTCCGCGTGATCCTACGCCGCAACTTCCGGGGCACCCCTTCCCACAGCTCCAAAAGGGAGGCTACCGAGGCTGCACCCGAGCCCGCCGAAACCGACGCGCCACCCCCCTGAGCCGCAACCCGTCCTTCGTTGGCGCTTGAGGACACCGAATCCTCCGATGATGAAGAGGACGACGAGTCAGAACCACGCCTCCGGCGGCACACATGCTTCCGCTTCCGCTCCCCTTTTTCAGACCATGCTGCTCGCGACCTCCGCGCACCCCGCAGCGCTCCTCCCGACTCCGTCAACTCACCCAAAGCACCTCCAGCCGAACAACCAGGTGCGGGAGCAGGCTGCCGTACTAGGGGATCCTCCATCCTCAGCTGCATCCCGGTCCCTTGTGCAGCGCCGTCCACCTCTGTCACCCCGCTGAGCGCACTAGGCGCGGGATCCATATTCGAAGGACCACGGGAATCACCCACCGCTGGCCCTGCTCGTGGAGTGGACAACCAGGGAACCTGTGGAGAGAAAAAAGGGGGGGCAGAGAGGCGAGAAACCAGGAGACCACTGCTGCCAGGCCCCCAACCACTCGGCCCTCAAGGACCCTTGCCCCCCAGTCACCCACTGCTCCCAAAGCGTCGACGTGCTCGGCAGCAAAATGCTCGCAGGCGGGATCACCGGCCCCCCAAGCCCCTGGCCACCCTCAGAGCCCACTACCCCCAGCAAGCGCTCTTCAGAGCGGCCCCCGGAGGCAGCCCCACCCCCCACACCGTCCCCCCCCGCCCTCCCAACGCCTGCCGCTATCCCACCAGCTAACGGCACCCTCCGCACCGTGGCCCTACCCCAGGGGGTTGCCGGCGGGGCCACCGCAGCCCCACCAACAACAGGCCTGTTCCCACCATGCTGGCCACGAGCCACGCGGCCTCTAGCCGAACCCCGAGGCACCGAAGGAGACCCCCCAACCCCCCGGACCGAATTCAGGCCTCTACTTTGCCTACCAGCCCCCCTCCCCCCCACCCCAACCCTAGTTCCAGCCTGCGGCCTTCGGGCCGCCCCCCCGCCCCCTCAATGTCCCCCCCTGCTTGGCTGCCAGCACCCCCTTCGCCCCACGACCCCCCCTGCCATCCTCAAACACAGGCAGGCAACGAGGTTTAAATTATTAGTATGATTTTTTTTTTAAATCACCCGAATGCCCGCGTATAAACCCCCCCCCCCCCGGGAAGCAATCCCCAGCAGAAAGCTGCTCCCCCAACAGCCCTCCCCAGACCGCAAACTTGCCTGGCCGCACAATAGGCTTCCTGCCGGACAGGAAACACCCGCGAAGTCACCGAGCTGCCTGGACTCCCCCCACTGGGCCGGACGTGATATCAGGCAGAGGAGGGAAGCCGCACCAAAGATGCCGCGCCGACAGCCTACCGCATGTGCTCCAGGCTTGCAACAGCGGCAGGAGCACATGCCCGACCGGCCCCTCTGATTGGCTCTGCTCGACACGTGCACCCGCGGAGCCAATCAGATTGAATGATGCCACGCTCTCCAACAGCGCGCGCCACCGAGACTCGCCCCCACGCTTGCAGGGTCCCGCGCCTAACCGGCACCCGGTTACGCTCGGGCGCCGGGACCCTGCCCGCGCCCTGCTTATTTAGATTATGAACGGCTTATGTGGAACTGCAGGTGGACTTTGCAAAATAAAGGGAACTGCACATCCTAATGACAAATAAAATTTAATATGGACAAATGCAATGCAATGCATCTAGAGGCCGATTCTGTATAGGACGTCTCTTTCTGTGGCAGAGATGTTTAAATCGGGCACGGGCACGATTCCCTCCTGATTCTGGAAACATGGGGTTAAACGCGCCTGCATTTCTGGCATCAGGATCATAGATGTGTCTGGTGTGTCACATCCAGCATGTTGTTCTGCATGTATCCAGCACGAGGTCTCATGCACGGATGTAGGCACGGGCCATAGAGTAAAGCAGAGAAACACGTCTCCGGCAATATTGGGAGATACAGGTAATAAGTGATCAGGTTTTAGACATGCCCATCCTCACCAAATTCTGTGAAGTTAGCCATCTATGATTGTGCCCGTCTTCAAGCTGGCCACACCTGTACTGGAAAAGCATGCATCTCCTAAGCAGCTGTGCTCAGTGACAATAGTTTGCTGATGCATACAAGACATAGAAACTGATGATAGATACATGCTGATGCATTATAGACCGTATCCTAGTCTCCTACATGCCCAGAGCAGTGCTAGTAATTCCAGCACACTCTAAGATAGTATAAGAGGAGGTAAATATGAACATTATGACAGAATATACCCTGCATCAAATGGTACTTGGCATCATAAAAAGGCTTCAGTGAGACATACATTGGTCAGCTCTACGTACACCCTATAAAACACCTTGGAGAATCAAGCTTGGGCTAAGAATTTATGTTTTCTTAATTTTCCCTGTACACATTATTTATCACCTCTTATTCTCTTTCGTAAATATCTTCAAGAAGTTCTATTGATGGAAGATGTGGATTCAATTAAAGTTCCGAATATTTTTTATATTCCTCAGGGAGTTAGGAAGGAGGGCCAGACAGAGGAGGAGTTGGTACTCCTGTCCCCATCTGAAACTCTGGATTTATCTTCTTTTTTGGAATCTTCTTCATATAATATTTCTACCAGGGCCTCATTGGTTGTTTCCTTTATTTCTCTGAGTGACAAAAATGTGAAGTTATACTTCGCCGAGAAAAATGTTTCCTTTTGTGGTAAAACTATACAGATTTTTCCTGATGTTTATAAATCTACCCAGAGATATAGGAAAGCTTTTTTGAATTTAAAGCCTCAAGTTCTGGCCCTTGGGGTTTCTTCTTTTATTCATAAGTATCCTTGTAAATGTGTCTTGACTTTTCAAGATGATAAATATGTTTTTTTATGAACCTGAACAACTTGAGGTTTTTCTGGTGGGGAGACAAGTTGAGTGAGTAATGCTATAGTTAATTGGTTTTCTTTTTATTTGGCTTAGTAATTGAGGGTTGTGATGTTTAATTTTCAGGACTCTGAGAGTTGTTTTTGTATTGCTTGCATTTTGATGTATCCAGGCTTGATGTGGACTGTTGTATGTAAACATTTCCTGCTTTAAGGCTTAATAAAGGTATTTGAAAAAAAAAACACTCAGGATGGACCCTCATCATGTGCACAAAAACCAACATGAACATAGCAATTCCCTAAGGGATGCATACAATTGCTGAGCCACAAATGTATGCCCTGGGTATCGTATGCTGCATGGCATAATCTGGGGACTGTTGGCACTACATCAGTCATGTCTTTCAGTGCCTGGCCCTCCTCCCTGATATGCAGATCAGCACACCACACACACACACACACACACACACACACACACTTGCTGTCACAAAAGACATAATTCAGGGAAATAGATTCTCAGCACCTATAGATAAAAGCTGATATATCATAAAAGAATGGCATGCCTGGACTACATATCTGATCCGCCTCTCTCACTCAAATAAACTCCTGTGACTCACACTTCTAACATAAATGGTCCCATGTTACAGACATAGGACTAGTCAGGGTCCCCCAGATTAGCTCACGTAGCACAAACATCAACTGTCAGCACAGCCACTGTATGCACTATTGCTGGTTTTCAAATATATTTAGGAGTAGTTATTAATGGCCCTCAGCTTACAAAATTCTCTCACCCATGATTTCTGTCCATTGTGCATGCACCTAGCTGTGTTTTCACAGACTGCAGCCACACCAGTTTGAAGCATACTTGTCACAATCTCTATAGAAGCACAGTAGGAATATTTCTAAGTCCTAGCCTTATTCCACATTTCCGCAGGAATAATGAGCATATCTGTGAGGGACACAGAAAAGGTGCACGGGCCTTTCCTGAATACACTTTATAGGTCTCTATCGCAAACCACACCCCCATTCCACCCCTCCCGCACACATTCTGAGATCCCCGTGCTAGCACCATGGACGTACATTGGCGCAGAGTTTCAGAATATGGCCATAGATGTTTTTGTGATAAAAACATGACCTCCATAGGGGAATATAATTCAAACTATAGGTACATCACCCAGGATAAGCCTCTTTCTATCATTGTGGATAATATAGTGACATCCTTGACTCAGTGTGCAACTGCTGTCAAAAAAGCCAATAGAATACTAAGTATTATTAGTAAAGAAATGAAGAATAAAATAGAGAATATTATAGCCCTTCTGTATTGATCCATGGTATGGCTGAACCTTGAGTACTATGAGCTCAACTTTTGTTGCCTCCCACTCAACCAGTTTCTAATGCAGTTGGTCACTTTAGGATCCATCACTAGGGCTCTCAATTCATTTATAAGTCGCCTGCGTGGAACAGTGTAAAAGGCTTTACCAAAATCTAAGTATACTAATCTAGCTCTTTCCCTTGGTCCAACTCTACTATTACTACTTAGAATAATAATCATTTGTACAGTACTACAAGGCATATGCAGCACTGTATAGAGACATAAAAGATGGTCCCAGCTCATCAGAGCTTTCAATATAATCAATACAAACTACACAACAGCTGGGGACTAGGATATGTTTAGGGGAATGCTAAGGAAACAAATACAGTAGTTGGTGAGCTGGAGATTAAGTGAATCAGGATCCAAAAGCAGCCTCGAAGAAGTGAGTTTTTAGCCTGGTTTTGAAAAGGTCCAGGGATAAGAACATAAGAAATGCCATATTGGGTCAGACCAAGGTCCATCAAGCCCAGTATCCTGCTTCCAACAATAGCCAATCTACGTCACAAGTACCTGGCAGGTTCCCCACACAGGTTCCACAATGTTTGTATTGGGCCAAGCAGTGGATTACCTGGATCCTCTTTAATAATGGTTTATAGACCTTTCCTCCGGGAACTTCTCCAAATCTTTTTTAAACCAGCTACACTAACAGCTTTTGCTGCATCCTCCGGTAACGAATTCTAGAGTTTGATTACACGTTGAGTGAAAAAATATTTTCTCTTACTAGTCTTAAATAGATTAAACTGCAGCTTCATTGCATCTCCCCTAGTCTTTCTATAGTCTGATGGCGTAAACAATCTATCTATGTTTACCAGTATCACTCCATTCATTAATTTATAGACCTCTATCATATCCTCCTCAGCCCTCTCTTTTCCAGGTTGAAGAACCTTAACCTCTTTAGTCTTTCCTCATAGGGGTATACTTTCTAATAATGCTATATCCTTTTTAAGATACGACAACCAGAATTGCACACAATATTCAAGAAGCAGTCACAACATGGAACGATACAGAAACATTCTAATATCCTTTGTTTGATTCTCCATTCCTTTCCTTATGTTTCCTAGCATTCTTTTTCCTTTTTTGGTCACCGCTGCACACTGGGCGGAGGTTTTCAACATGTTAGCCACATGACGTCTAAATCTTTTTCCTGAGTGGTGGTTCCTAATATGGAACCTTGCATTGTGTAACCATAATTTAGGTTGTTCTTTCCTAGGTGCATAACTTTGCACTTGTCCACATTAAATTTCATCTGCAAATTCAACATCTAGTTTTCTAATTTGTCAAGGTCCTCTAGCAATTTTTCACAATCCTCTTGGGTTTTGAAACTTTGAATAATGTTGTATCATCTGAAAATTTGATTACCTCACATGTTATTCCCATTTCTAGGTCATTTATGAATATGTTAAAAAGCAGAGGACCCAGAACAGATCCCTGGGGTACTCCACTATTCACCTTTCTCAACTGGAAAATTTTCCATTTAGCCTTACCCTCTGCTTTCTATCTTTTAACCATTTTCTGACCCATAATAGTGCACTGCCTCCTATCTCATGACTTTTTGATTTCGCCAAGAGTCTCTCATGAGGGACCTTGTCAAAGGCTTTCTGAAAATCCAGATACAGTATATCAACTGACTCACCTTTGTCTGCCTCTCAATTCACAGATACAAAATATATAACAGATTAGTAACACAAGACCTTCCTTGGCTAAAGCTATGTTGGCTGTCTCCCATTAAGCCATGACATGTTCAGTAATTTTGTTCTTTATAATGGTTTATACTATTTTTCCTGACGTCAGACTCACCAGTTTGTAGTTTCCCAGATCACCACTGGAACCCTTTTTAAAAATTGGCATTATATTGGCCATCCTCCAGTCTTTAGTTATTACAGATGATTTGAATGATAATCACAGATTACGAATAGTAAGTAGTTCTGCAATTTCATATTTCAGTTCTATCGACACCCTTGGATGTATACCATCTGGTCTAGGTGATTTGCTACTCTTCAGTTTATCAAATAATTGTAATGCATCTTCCAGGTTTATCTATATTGCTTTCAATTCTTCAGCAGCATCACCTTTAAATACCATTTCAGTCATGGGTAACATCCATACATCTTCCTCAGTAAAGACCGAAGAAAAGAATTAATTCAGTCTCTCCACTATGGCCTTGTCCCCTCTGAGTGCCCCTTTTACCCCTCTATTGTCTAATGGTCCAGCTGACACTCTCACAGGTTTTTTGCTATGAAGGTATTTGAAAAAGTCTTTATTATGCCTTTTTGCTTCCACAGCAAGCTTCTTCTCAAATTCTCTCTTTGCCTGCCTTATGTCTTGCACCTAACTTGCCAGTGCTTATGTTGTTTCCAGTTTTCATTATTTGGCACCTTTTTCCATTTCCTGAAATATGCTTTTTTGGTTACAACAGCCTCTCTGACCTCACCTTTAAACCATGCTGGCAGTTTTTTGGACTTCCATCCACTTTTCTTAAAGTGTGGAATACAGCTGGTCTGGGTTTCCAAGATAGTATTTTTAAACAACACCCATGCTTGATGTAAATCTTTAACCTTTGTAAATGTTCCTTTTGTTTTTTTCTTAACTATTTTCCTCATTTTATCATAGTCTCCCTTTTGAAAGATAAAAGGTAGTACTGTAGATTTCCTTGCTGTCATTCCTCCATTTATTAAATCAAATGTGATCATGCTATGATCACTATTGCCAAGTGGCCCCAAGACACATCTCTTGCAACAGATCTTACGTTCCACTAAGGACTAGGTCCATAATGGCTTCCTATCTTGTCGGTTCATGAACCAGCTGCTCCAAAAAGAAGTCATTTATTTCATCTAGAAACGTTATCGCCCATTATTACTATGCTGTAATGTCTGCTAGTTTCTCTGATTTCTTTGAGCATTTCACCATCCATTTGTTCATGCTGGCCAGGCGTTTGATAGTATACCACCACTGCCATTGCCTTCCCCTTTTTACATGAAATTTCAATTTATAGAGATTCTACAGTGTATTTTGTTTCCTGCAAAACATTAATTCTTTGTGACTCAATGCCCTCTCTAACATAGACCGCAACCACGCCACCAGTTTTATCTGATCTATCATTACAATAGTTTGTACCCAGGTATCACAGTGTCTACTAGTTATTCTCCTCCCATGGGTCTAAAATACCAATCATATCTAACCTCTTATTTAGTGCTATATATTCTAACTTTCCCACCTTATTTTTAGACTTCTAGCATTTGCATGAAAGCATTTTAGAGGATGTATTTTACTCATATTAGTATGGTTGTTGGTAGGCAGGGATAATTTGGAATCTTTAAGCTCTGTCTGCTCTGCACTTAAGGGCATTTGGGCTACTTTTGTCTTTATTGGAAACTCTCTGCTGATATGCCCTAACTCCAGTCTTTTGCTAGAATCCTTCAAGGATACATTGTTCCAGACCATGCACTCTTGGGCAACTGTCGGCTTTCCCCTATTATCTAGTTTAAGAGCTGCTCTATCTCCTTTTTAAAGGTAAATGTCAGTAGACTGGTTCTATCCCACTTAGGTTGGAGCCCATTCCTTCGTAAAAGCAACTCCTTTCCGCAGAATTTTGCCCAGTTCCTAACAAATCCAAACCCCTCTTCCTTGCACCATTGTCTCATCCACACATTGTGTGTGGAATGGGAAGCATTTCAGGGAATGCTACCCTGGAAATTCTGGATTTCAACTTCCTACCTAAAAGCCTAAAATTGGCTTCCAGAACCTCCCTGCCATACTTTCCTATGTCATTAGTACCAACATGTACCAAGACAGCAGACTCTTCCCTAACACTATCTAAGACTTTGTCTAGATGGCGCTTCAGGTCTGCTACCTTCACACCAGGTGGGCATGTTACCAGGTGATCCTCACATCCACCAGCCACCAGATATCTACATGCCTAATGATTGAATCACCAACTATAATGGCTATCCTAACCCTTCCTTCGTGGGCATGTGGCCTTGGAGAAACTTCCTCAGTGTGAGAGGGTTTTACATCACCTGGAGGACAGGTCCTAGGTACTGGATCACTTCCTGCCACAACAGGATGATGCTCTCCTGTCATGTGACCTCTCTCCTCCATGGCAACAGGGATGCTGTCAGACTGGAGGTGGGATTTCAGGACTACATCCCTGTAGATCTCATCTATCTACCTCTCTGTCTTCCTTAATGTCCTCCAAGTCCTGAACTCTAGCCTCCAGAGATCTGATTTGTTCCCTGAGAGCAAAGAGCTACTTGCACCTAGTGCGCACATAAAACCCCTCACCAAATGGGAGAAAATCATACAAGTGACACTCAGTGCAAAAGACTGGAAAGCACCCTTCTCGCTGCTGGACCACTTTCAGCATCTTAGTTTTAAGATTGTGTTTAGGTATTTAAGTTGTTTACTTACTTTGGTTTGCTGGGGATACTAATACTAATAAAACTATACCTAATGGGGGTTATTCGGTCCCCTGAATAGCAAGTTGTACGGGAAGTTAGACGGGGCGGGGAGGAGGTGGATCATGGGTGGAGTTAGGGTGGGCAGTGGGTGGTCACTGGCACTGGACATACAGGGCTGATTCTAATGTTGACCCTGTACGTCTAGGGCCGGCAACTTGAATGGGAAGTTATTCCACTTCCAAGTTGGAATAACTTCCCTAGACGCAGTGGATCGAAGGGCCTGGGGTATGGATGGAACAGAAGGGGCTGAGGACATTCCCCACAGCCTGAACCTGGCCATAGGAGGCCTGATCGGGGGTCAGGCTGCATGGAATCAGCTGCAGGAGCCAGCGGCTGGGATCGTGACTTTTAAATGGAGCTGCGGTGCTATGAAATTTTTAATATTTAATATATTTAGTATTTTTAATAAAGATAAAGAAAGTGGATGCCATGGTGCTGCAGTTCCATTTAAAAGCCCTGACTGAGTTAGTCAGGCATATTCTGTATGTGCAAGCAGGGCTGAATCAGAGTCCAGCCTGCATGTATAGGATTGTTTGCGATTCTGATGCCGCGGGGCTAGACGTGGGATTAGAATCGTGACACCCTCTGCACGTCTAGTACAGAACAGACGTACAGAGGGCTTTGACGTCCAGGAGAGAATCAGATAAATATGTTTAATGGACTTTGTTCACCTCAAGATTAATTAATCTCAGGTTCTTAATATATGCCTGATGAGGATAAAGAGCAGCACCTGAGAGTGAATATGGGCACATCCTTCCTTTTAAAAGGTTTAAGCACCTATAAAGCTAAGGTTATCCCAGGAGAGGGTGGGAGTCTGGAAGGGAGGGAGGACAAGAAGACTTATCAAAAGATGGCTGCTACACAATACCCTGTCCTGTACTTCTAAGGTAAAGTCTTACCAATTTCCTGGGTGATTCACACAGCCCTTGGTTTGATAGAAGGGGCCTTTTAAATTGTCCCTTTTATCGGTCACTTGCCTTTAACACCTATTTAAGGCAACTTCACAGATGTTTTGCCTCTTAATTGGAAGGGCTCTTTGTAAAGGTCACTAGAAACCAGTTTACTTTTTCTTTCTAATCAGAGAATAGTCTACTTGTATGCTAAGCTATATTCTGATTTGATTTAAGTAAAAAAGCTCTCTAGAAACAAATTTAATTCAGTAACTATTTACTCTGTTTTACTTTCTAGGTTAAGCTATACTCTGATTTGATTTAAATGAAAAGCTCTCTAGAAACAAATTTATTTCAAAGTATATTTACTCTTATTTTATGTTCTATGCTACACTGCTTTGACTTAAATACAAAGCTCACTGATGGTACTAAGACCTGACTGACTCAGCAAAAACATTGAATTCTAAAATACACAGATTTATCAGCTTTAACCCCAAGAAGTCCATTTTATCCCAAGATTTAGAGCTTATTCCAGAAGATTATACTCACAAGTGTAGATCTACTTCCAGTTGTAGCAGTCTTTGGTACTCCTTCAGACTGACAAAGCCTGATGTACTGGCTCTGGTTGCCCAGTCAAAGAAATTAATCCTATCTGAATGACAAGACCTGCCTCTAATAAAACTATTGTACCTTAGATCCTGCAATACATTGGATTCCATAAACCTCACTCTCCTCTGTTTTAACAGGTTACCGTTAGTTTACTTATCTCAGAAGTTCCCAACCTTGTCCATATTTTCGCTTTTGTGTAGAGGGACCACATGCACCTTTCTGAAGTCCTCTAGGACCACTCCCAACTCTAAAGAAGAATTGAAAAGGTTAAACAGTTCCCTAAATACTCTTGATGTATCCCATCTGCTCCCATTGCTTTGTCTACCTTAAATTGTACTAGTAACATGGTCCTCTGAAAATCATTCAAGATCAGCCTCACGTCTGTTACTATTTGTGGTCTAGCCTTCAATCTGTGAACACAGAACAGAAATATTTGTTAAACTATTCTAAGTTATCCTCATCTGCTTCTACATATCCTTTCCCTTCACCCTTGAGTCTGACAGTACCACATTTGTACTTCCTCTTGTCACTAAAATATGTGAAAAAATTCATTCCCCCCCCCAATTTTGCTGCATTAGCTTTATCTTTTCATTTATATCTTTGCTTTTCTGACTACTTTCCTAGCTTATCTTAGCTTTTCCACATATTGATGCTTGTCTTCCTCTTTCTGTGATCGCTTGTATTTTATGAATGCTACCCTCGTTTTCCTCATCTTTTCAGCTGTTTCATTCAAGAACCATAGTGGGGTCCTTTTCTTTTTACATGTATTTACTTTTATAACATAAAGGTTTGCTGCCCTTAAAAGATCCCCTTTCAAAAGAGATGTCTCAATCAACATCTGGCATATTGAAATCACTTATCACTCACACTTCTCCTTTCTTAGGGGACTGAAATGGCATGGTAATCAGAATCTGCAGCTCTGGACATAAGAGGGTTCTGGTCCAAGTTTTGAGTGAATTTTGGAAGGGCGCACATTTCATCTGTGGCTAGAGGAAACTTGAGCTGATGCGGAGGGACTCAAGATCTAATATTTACAGAGACTTCAAGGTCTAATATTTACAGGCCAGTATTAAAGCTATCAGGTAACTTCTGCTGCCATGCCTATTTTATCCCCAAGATTGTTTATTAACACCATCATTTGGCCAACATTTCCTTTTTTTATTTTTGACCAAAATGTCACTTTTTAAATGTACAAGATGCCCAATATCAGAAGGCAGACCCCGATCTGATTACTACTTTGTGTACTGGAAGGAGCTAGGTGTACTGAGGAGGCAGTCATCAGTTCCTTGAAGAGAGGAACCCATGTCAGCATATAAAAGTACCATCTACAAATTAATGTCAGTGCTTACCAATATTTGGGCTCTGAGGGCAGCAATGCTCTCAGTTCCTCAGCATAGAAAAAGGCCTCAGTTGAGAATGAATAAAGCAGCATAACACTTCAAGCTCAGAGCCTTTTGCCACTATTTAATTAAAAACAGTTAGCAGAGCTAGGGCAGATCTTCACCAGATAGGAAACACAACTAAACAAATCAAATGTAAACACAAACATTTTATCCTTATGTCAGGGCCCATCTAGTTCAATGAATTTAATTAGGCTGTAATCTGGTTTGACTTTTTGCCTAATGTTTTTCAAAATAACATATGCCTATAGAAACATAAAAACATGGTGATAGAAAAAGTCCACTAGACCTATCTAGTCTGCTCTTCCATATCAACTACAATAGTCCCTTTTTTCTTTTAGAGATGCTCTGTGTTGGGCTCATGCTTTTTGAATTCAGATACTGTCTTCGTGTCCACCACCTGCACTGGAAGACTATTCCATGCATTTACCACTCTTTCTGTAAATAAATATTTTTGCATTTTACTCTTGAGTCTATCCCCTTTCACTCTCATCTTATGTCCCCTCATAGCAGAGCTTGCCTTCAATTGAAAGAGACTCTCCTGTGCATTTATGCCATGGAGGTTTTAAATGTCCCTATCATGACCCACCTTTTCTCTAAAGTATACATATTAAGATCTTTAAAGCTGTCCTCATATGCTTCATAACGAAGAACACTAACCATTTTAGTAGCCACCCTCTGCACCGACTCCAACCTGCTTATATCAATCTGAAGGTGTGGTCTCCAGAACTACACACAATACTTCAAATGAGGTCGCACCAGAGACATATACAGAGGCATTATCACCTCCTTTTTTCTTCTGGTCATTCCTCTCCCTATGCACTCAAGCATCCTCCTGGCTTTCGCAGTCACCTTTTCTACCTGTTTAGCTACTTTAAGATCATCAGACACAATTATGCCCGAGGCCCGCTCTTTTTTTGTGGACAGAAGTACCTCACCCCTTACACTATACAGCTTCTTTGGATTTTTGCAGCTTAAATGCATGATCCTGTGTTTTTTAGCATTAAAGTTCAGCTGCCATATTCTAGACTATTCTTCAAGTTTAGCTATATCCCTCCTCATGTTGTTGACTCCTTCCTGTGTGGCTACTCTATTGCAGATTTTGGTATCATCAGCAAACAAGCAAACACAAACCTTACCCGACAGTTCTTCCACAATATCACTAACAAAGATGTTCAACTGAATCAGACCAAGGACAGATCCCTGGGGAAACCACTGGTAACTTCCTTCTCCTCAGAGTGAGCTCCATTTACCTGTACCCTTTGTCGCCTCACACTCAGCCAATTTCTATCCCAATCAGTAACTCTAGGGTCCATCCCTAGGGTGTTCAGTTTGTTTATAAGTTGCCTGTGTGGAATGGTGTCAAACACTTTGCTGAAATCTAAATACAACACATCTAGGGATCTCCCTTGGTCCAACTCCCTGGTCACCCAGTCAAAGAAATAAATCAATTTGTCTGACAAGACCTGCCTCTGGTGAATCTATGCTGCTTCGGATCCTGCAATCCATTGGACTCTAGAAACCTCACTATTCTCTCCTTTAGTAGCCTTTCCAATAATTTACTAACCACAGAGGTAAGACTAACCATCCTGTAAGTTCTCAATGTCATCCTTACATCTGCTTTTTTGTAAAGACACCACATGTGCCTCTCTCCAGTCTTCTGAATCACTCCTGATTCCAAAGAGGCATTGAAAAGGTCAGACAGTGGAGCCACTTCCTCAAGTTCCCTCAGTATTCTTGGAGATATATGCCACCCTCCCATCACAATGGCTCTTTTGTTTTGTTGAATGCAATTTCATAATCCCATCTACAGTATATCATTACCTTTTGATAATTATGGGGCTCTTTTAGCAAACTTTGGTAATGGTTACCATGGGATTTAACACACGTTAAGGGAATTCTTTACTAATGGACTCTGACTGGCAGTGTATGTTTTGGTGCGTACTGAAGGCGCACTGGGACACATTGCCAACTTGTGCTGGGCCATGACAGCATGGAATGATTCCCATGATAAATGTGCAACCCGTGTCAGGAGTCACAAGTGGGTGGGTTAGGAGCATAGGGTTGGTGTAGTGAACTCAATGTCGTTAGTGCTGTGTTCACACTGCACGCTGTGGTGGCCAAAATGTTCCTGAGCCCCTAGAAATAGGAATAAAACACACTTTTACCTTAAGGGAGAGAAACAGGAAGCAGGGCTGTGAAATTCAAACTGCTCCTGAACAGAAAAAAACCCATCTTGTTCCTAGCTGCAAGCCACGCCCTAGCTCAGGAACAAGCTGTAAGGCTAATGAGAGCCAGCTGAGGAAGCAGCACGAGGCTACAGCTCAAAGACGTTCAGGGAGAGTCCCTAGGGGATTACAAAAAGAGGAGGGCAGCAACAGGAGCTATGCTGATGCTGATGATGATGCTGATTGCCGAGACAGGAGGAGAGAAGGAGTTCCCAGGGGAGGAGCTACCAGAGTAGCAGAACACAGCAGAAGTCCTAACATGCTGGAAGGAGGAGGAAGCTTCAGGGCAGCTGGAGAGAAAGAGATTTCCAAGGACAGCCCAGGGGAGGAGAAGGAACATTGCTGAGACAGACTTCTAAGAGAAGCCCAGCCTCAGAGGACACTGTGGGATCTTCTAGAGCCCTCAGGGGAAAAAGCCCTAAGCCAGGGAGGAACCAAGAATGCAGAGGAGTTGCTTTGGAGCCTGGAGGCAGGAGATTCCCAACTGAGAGAGCCCTAAATGAGGACACTTTTACTGCAAGCCAAAGGCTTGGTGAAAGCTTACCTGTTACAAGCAGAACTGTGAGTAACCCTGTGCCCAACAGCAAGTTAAGCCAGCTACAGACAGTAAGCCAGTTAATGAGAGGGAGAGAATTGCCCATGTGAGCTGTTAGAAAGGGCGGAGCCTGGGTTTACACGGAGAAGTTTAAACCACGATACTGGAGAGTCAGCTGTGACGAAATGGAGACAGAAAGCTATGCTTCTGATATTGACTCAGAATCTTCTGCAATGGAATGTTCTTTGTGTCACAAGACAAGTTAAGTGTTTGAGCACTAAAGAGTGTGAAGCTCAAAGAACTGCATTAGCCAGTAAAGAAAAAGAAACAGGCTGGACAGTGTTTTAAAGCCCTGTTTGCTTTTAGAAATGTTTTTCCTTGAATGAAGCCAGAAAGTTTGTTTTGAATGTTTGGAAGTTTCAAGAAGGGCAAACTGGCATTTATGTTTAAAGGCTGGAGGAAGTAATGAAAGCCTGATTTGTGAATTCTGGAAGTGGTAGAAGCTATTTGTGTTAGGAGAAGAAATCCTACCTTTTTTGTTTCTTTCTTCTTGCCCTTGCGCTGAGCTTTCTAAAAGCTCTGTATGGAGTAGTAGTAAAAATCAATAAATTTTCCTGTGTTTGCCTTATGCCTCTCGGACCTCAATTTATTTGAAAACCCACAACTACAAAAAATGAGTGCTGGCCCTACCTTAGGCAACCGCCTAGGGTGGTGCAAGAAGGCCACAACGCTAACAATACTATTGGCACGTTAGGTAGTAAAAGGCCCCCCTAACTGTTGGTTCATGCCCATGGTAACTGTTGCCACTCTGGAATAACAAATATCATGATGTGAGGTTAATTGCAGCCATACTACTGGCAGCTAAGTAACGTAGCCATTGTCCACACAAAAGAAAAACACAGATGTGCCATGTCGGAGTACCCCTTCCCACATAGTCCCAAGCCCACTCTCTACCAATCAACCCCCTCCCCACTCCATTGTATTCTCTGTACAGTAAACAGCCTCCCTCCCCCACAGAACCACCCTCCTTCTGGACAGCAACCCAACATGAAAACCTTCTTCCAAGAATTTTGCCAATTCTAACCCTGATGAGGCTCCCCCTCCCCAGAAGACGTCTACCCTGGATTTACTCCCACCTCATTGACCCCCCCCCCCCCCCCAGGTATTACCCAGGGGCTCCGTGGTGATCCAGTGATGATTTGGGCAGGAAAAGCCACCCTCCATTTCTGTCTCAGCTCTGGCAACTCTCATTGCCCATTAAGGAGCTTTACATAGAATAGCTCACTGTCCTTTAGTAAAAGGGCCTTATTTATAAGTTCAAAAAAGGCTACAATGACCTACAAAGAATCTAAACACTTAAATAATGAAAGTCAAGGACATGGAAACTCTCTCTCACCCTGTGTGACTTATACTCATCACTTGTCGCACAACTGTATTGATTTTTTACTTATATCTTGGTTCTGTACTGCATATGCTATCAAAGCTATAAATAAAATAAAAGTTTTTTTCTAATAGAGTTCACAAAATCAATTTTACTATATTTGTGATTGTAAACTGTTTCTGCTGCATAGTCAGCTCAAGGTATTGGCAATGTCACAGTGCTAAATCTCAAAACTTAAGAACTATGACTAAACCAAGAGGGAAAATTAAGAGAAAATGAAATAGAATTAAAATGCTTTGGATAGAGTCCTGCTAGTGGGGTTCCCCTTCAATTTTCTACAGGACATGCTTTATACTTAACAGGTTGGTCCAAGTTCACTAATTTCTCTGTTTTCTGAAAAAAGCTATTCCGAAGAAAAAAGAGCATTGTCAACTTTCTCCCTACATTAAAAATATTAAGTTACAGGAATGCTTGTTTTCCACTATTTAAATATAATAAATTAACAGGGTCCAGCATCTAAATTGGTAAATTGTCTTTGAACTATTTAATGTAATGTAATTGAATTGAATTACCTCATTTATAATCCATTTTTACAAACATAATATGTATAAGGTGGACTAAAGTGCAAATACAACAAAACAATACATAAAAATTAAATCAGATAAAACAAAAATCATAAAATAATCATCCACTATTTATTAATTTTATTTCTTTTGGGCACCATATTGAAAGGGATCAACACAGTTAACTAACCTGCTAACCATGTTAATCCCCCTAGCTGGGATATTCAGTGGCACTAACAAAGTTAGTGCTGTTGAATGTCAACAGGTGCCGTCGCTGCATGTCCTGATATTAACCGGTTAGCACTGGGGTGTTACGGGGGAGGCACCCGGTGATAACAAGGCAGCAACAATATTGATCCGCTAGCTGATTATGGCAAAGTGGGGAAAGTCAGGATCAGCAAAGGCTTGCCTAACCTTTGCTGGGGAAGCTAACCGGGCAGTGGTTTGATATCACTGCTGCCCGTTAGCTTCTTGACAATCGAGGCAAACTAGATATTCAATACCAGGACCTGGATATGGTCTGGGCATTGAATATCTGGATCTAAGGTTCAGCAGTGGGGGCAAGCTGTTTTAGCAATGCTAGCTGCCGCCCTTTATCCATAATAAAAGCTGGTGGCAAGAATTTGCTTCCTTAATATTTATAGTCAGTTTTAGTTAAAACACAACAAATATCTGATCAAAAAGAGAGGACAGCCATCATGTATGAGCCTAATACATATAAGGCAACAGATAAAGTTCCTATTCTCTGCTAGATAAGAATCTAGACTTTCGCACACGCTCTTGCATCAAGCAGTCCCCAAGTTCTTTCAGTTATAGCAACTCATATTTACATAAAGGCATACTAAATTCCATCAGTGATTACTAGCCAACTGAGTTTTGTCTTTGTGATTGATGAAAAGAAGTTTTAGGGCTATTGATATCACAAAATCCAACAAAAAATATTTTCAAATGAACTGCTAATGATTTGCAAATGAGGATTTGAAACAAAAAGCTCTAGAATTCCAAATATATGCGGCCATATTTCTATCCAACATGCCTTCAGATACTGGCAGCAAAAAACAGAAGGTGGGACAAAGTGTTCCATTCTTTTTTATAGGACCAATAGATATCATGAGTCTGCCCCATCAACTTGGTCACTTTGACAGGCATTCTGAAGGCCCAGTGAGTCATATAAAACAATGTGTAAGTAATAGATGCAGAACATGATACACGAAAACCAGACTCCTCAGAATCCAGTCCATTGGGAATCAGACCATGCAACTTGGAGGCCTGCCTCCCACACCTTCTCCATACCTAGACATTTTTATCCCAAATGCCTTTGAAAACTGATGCCTCACATAAAGAAGCAATATAGTGATTTCTCAAGCAGTTTTCCAACTCTAATTGGAAGATTACAGCATGAGAAGAAATAGCACAGGTTTTGCAAATGGTTTGAAGCCACCAGTCTTCTAACAAAGAACCCAGGTCTAAGTCAGATTTGTGAAGGCTGTGCTGTAGCTGCAGCCATTGAAAGAACTGAGAACTGGACATACCCATATTTCCACTGCAGTTCTTCAAAATTCTTTGCTGTTGGGACCCTGGAGGACTCATCCCAGTATTCTTATGCTTCTTGCTTCTGTCTCCAATTCAATTATTTTATAGCAAAATATTTTTAGAAGAAATATTGTCATCTTGGAGCACTGATTCATAACACTGAAAAACCTCCTGTGGAAATAGGGGGAATGGGTGCACTAATTACAAGAATACCATATTTACAGCAAACTTATAAGAATAGGAACTACTAAACATTCCTCCAAGACGAGACAAGCTGGTTTCCCTGGAACCTGAGCATTGTTAAATCAAAGGCTTCCTTGTTTAAGCTTGCAAGAGTTGCAATAAAACTGAAAGTCTGCAAAACTGATCCCGTCAAACTTTCTCTAATTTTAGTTTCCAAAGAGTGATTTAGGGCACCTTACTTTTGCACAATAACGTATCAAGCTGTTTCTCTATTTATTTATTTATTGCTGAATATATTAGGAAAGGCAAGAGACAATATACTGAACATATCGTTAACTTTGGAAATAATGGTCATCTTTATAGATTTAGCCACCCCACCACAAAATATAAAGCAGTACTTATTTAACAGTTAACTCATTAACTAGACTCGTACACGCCTTTATATCCCTGATAACAGCATCTTCAAGAGTATGAGCAAAACATAAGACTGTAATATATGCCGTAATGGATCAGACCAAGGGTTCATCAAGCCCAGTATTCTGTTTCCAACAGTGCGCAATCCAAGTCACAAGTACCTGTCAAGTTCCCAAAAAAGGTACACAGATGCCATGTGGCTTATGACAGAACTACACTCACAAATATTCAAGAGAATCAGCCTGCTACTGAATACATAAGCACTAAATCAGTACTATGGACATAAATGTTTAAGGGAAGATCAACTGACTTAACCTGTTTTACCGTGTACCCAAATACCTGGGAGAACTGGTCAACAATCTGAAAAAAAGGAGAAATAGAATCCACCATAATAAATGGCAGAACATTATTGGCAAAGGCAGATTTACAGTAATATTCTGCAATCTTGACCCCATCAGACCTGAGCCAAATTGCCTGATTGCTAAGGCCAAATTAAATAACAGAGAAAAGAAGACAATCCCGCCTTGTTCCATGACGCTGCAAAAAGGGTTCTGAAGAAAGATTTTTGGCAAGTGCTCTTGCTGTTGTCCTGTTATATAGCAACTTGATCATTTCTAAAAAATGCTGACCAAACCCAAGCCAGTCTAAAGCGTGGAGAAGAGATCACCATTCAACATCATCAAAAGCTTTTTCTGGCTCAAGGGATAAGGCAAGTAGTAGCTATTACTGGCCAGGGAGAAGACTTTTCAAAAAAGTTTAGCATTGTTGTTAGTGGAGTGGCCCGTTATAAAACCATTTTGATACCTATGGACAAGACTGCAAAGTACTGGTACTTTGCAGTCTTGTCCACAGGTATCAAAATGGAGTGGCCTAGTGGTTGGGGCAAGGTACTTCAGGCCGTAAGGTCGGGGGTTCAAATCCCACTAGAGGACAGCAACCTTGGGCCGGAAGAACTGGGGTTTCTAGTCCCACAGGTGCTCCTTGTGGTCTTGGACAAGCCACTGAACCCTCCATAGCCCATGTTCCCTGTAAAATAGTTACCTCCAAGTTATAATGCCCTGTTCAATGTAATTTCAGTTTGTTTAATGTAAACCGCCTTGATATCATGAAAGGCGGTATATAAAAAAGGTTAAATAAAATGAATAAATAAATAAATAAAAGAGCTAGAGAAGGTGCCTGATGTACAGACTCAGGTAGTTTGTTCCAGGCATAAGGAACAGCAAGGTGAAAGGAGCAAAGTGAGAATATGTAGCTTGCCATAAAAGGACAACGTAACTTGCTTGCAAATATAATAAGGTATTATAATGTATAACATATAGGTACCTCAACCCACTCCTTCCCAGGTACATAACAGTGGCAGGCTGTGCCGGGGGAAGAATGGACATCTATGTAGGCACCCCTACACCAGAATCCACACCTTAGGCAGCCGCCTACCTGACCCCTGGATTGCCTGGGATGGCACAACACCGGCACCGACAGCATATGGTCATGGCGGCATGGCATAGGGGGTGGGTGATTGTGCTGAAGGGAGCAGTGGCACCCGCCTGCAGTGGACCTAGGCCATGCCCTGTACCAGTACGTGGTGTCCAGTGCAACAGAAGAGGTCTGGCTAAGGAGCGTAAGGGTAGCCCCAGGGACCACTATGCTGCTGTGGCAACAGTGTGGTGCAGTAGACTCAGCCAGCATGTCCAAGAGCAGAGGTTCACATCCCATCTGTGGATCCTGCAGAGCATCTCCCCATAGTTTTAGCCCACAATGCAGCTACAACAACATCATGGGCAAACCCCAACGCAGCGGTTTACAGGGGTACGGACACCCACTCACAAGGGCTCCACTATCCACAGCTTCATGGAGTGTCAGGCTGTTGGCCCCAGCACAGAGCTGCAATTATCACCAGAGCACTACTGCTACCCACTGCACAGATTAGCAATGTTGGCACTGTGATCAGGACCAGTGCGACAGGTAGGGTTGTCAACCACCTCCATATCTGCACAATGCTGAGATTGGTGTGGGAATGTGCATATATCTCTCCATTGTTTTGTGTTTGCCAACACCTCACTGAGCCCACATTGCTCACACTGCTTCCAGCGTTAGCCTGCAAATGTGCATAATGAGGAGCAAACACTGTTCCCTCTAAACTGTGCACATGTGCGCGCGCACACACCTCGCCGAGCGAGCGCACATACTTTACAACAGAGCGCACAAAAATTACGGTTATGATTCTGATAGAAAACAACACAGACGTCTTAAAATTTAAAAGTTGTTATGTATTTACGGTTTTCACAAGTTCTACAATGTTTTCTAGTGCAATCAATGTGGTGTACATACTGTATTCTGATGTGTAGTCAAATTTTAAAGTATATAACTCAGTGTCGTTATCTAGCGCACAGAAATTTAATCTTCCTTCAAAAGCTGCACAGCTGATATTTTATGCGCACGCAGACTACAGAAAATTAGAAGGAACATTGGGAGCAAGGTATTGTGGGTATGGCCCAGACAGGGCGGATTGGCCAGGATGCATCTGCACAGGGTGGAGGGCAAAAGCTGGGACACTGTAGTGCTCGACTACCACCTGCATGGACAGGGTGGCCACAGCATGTCATGCTGGGAATTCACTCTCACCCTGACTGAGCAGTGACCACGGCATGGCTAGGTTCCCCCATAGTGCTGTACACTATTTCTCTCAAGTGATTTTGTGGGTTTTCTTTTCTGGGGCCCAATCACTGATGTACCTGCTTGGTGTGTGTGTTCACATCTCATTTTTGGGTGCACACAGCTCCTCCAGGAACATGCACTATGTACTAGCTAGCAGACTGTCTGAAGTTAGCATGTGTATGACTGGAATGCCTTGCAGGGTGCAGCAGGTGGAGACTGACTGTGGCCTCTGCTGGTGAATGTCAGTTAGTTGTGGGGGCAGCTGAGCTGCTCCAGCGTTCTGCCTGTCTGCCATTGCCTTATGTGATGCGCACAGATCTGCATTGACTGCCCTGTATGGTGCCTGCTCTCAAGCAGGATTGGGGTTGATGGTCCCCTCTATTGCCACCATTGCAGAGATGTACAGTGTGGATCTGCTGGTGGGCGATCCTGTCCTCCCACCCTGAGCCACAGAGGGCAGGTTGGGTGGTGCTACATAATCCGTTTTTGGGTCCAAATACCCCCCCTTTCATTTATAACATGTGACCATGGCACCCACACAAGATATGTACTAGTCTGGGTGCATCATAGTCCACAAGGACTAGACTTGACTAGGAAATACAGATGGACACAGGTGCATCCTAGGTGCATCTGCAAGGGCTACTTATCACACACTGGTACTGATGGGGACCTGCAGCATAGCCTATATTACTATGCAGATGACATCATTCTCCTACATCACACTGACTCTTCTTCCCCTGATATTTCCCCTCTTAACCTCTGTCTTACTGCTGTGGTGTCCTGGTTTTCTTCTAATTTTCTACATGTTAACCCGGCAAAGTCTTTTGCTATCTGGTTCACTTTTGGCAGCCCCTCCCCTACCTGTGCCCCTTCTCTGTCCTCACAATCCATCCCCCTGGTCCCGTCACTCCGATACTTAGGTGATGTTCTTGACTTTTACTTGGCCCTTACTTTTAAAGATCACATCTCCTCAATTGTTCAGTGTTCCTTCTTTTCCCTCCATCAACTCAGAGCAGTCCGTCCTTTTCTCTCTATTCTTGCCTTAACCACCCTCCTGCTTACCCTTGTACTGTCTCGTCTTGATTATTGTAATGTCTCTTTCGCCGGCTTATCACAGTCCCAATTGTCTCGTCTCCAATGCGTCCAAAATGCTGCCATCCATTTGTTGACCCATGCATCACGTTTCGATCACGTTACTCCCCTTCTCTATCAGCACCACTGGTTACCCATCTTCTTCCGCATTCAATATAAACTTCTAATCTTTGCACACAAAGTAATCCATACTGGCACTCCTCTTTACCTGGCAAATCAGATATATTTCTGTACCTCCCATCGTCTTCTCCGATCCAAACACATAAACCGCATGGTCCTTCCCTCCCCCGCACACGCCCGCCTCGAACAAACCCGCTCCTCTGCTTTCTATTTCCTGGCTCCAAGCCTCTGGAATTCACTCCCCCCCTCTCCGTGCGGAAGAATCCTATCAATCATTCAAAACCCAGCTCAAAACTCACCTCTTCTGCCTCGCGTTTGATCCTCCTCCCTAGTCCATCCCCTCTCCCCTCCTTTCTATTGTGACTACCCATGTATTGTATGTCCCCCCTCCTTCCCCCCTTGATAGTATTGTATGTCCCCCCTCCTTCCCCCCTTGATAGTACTCGTATATTGTCACTCTTTCTGTTTTTATCTTTATTTCCTGCTCTCAGCTTTTCTTTCCTTTCTTTCCTTTCCTTTTCTCATAATTGATGGCGTTCTTTTCCTTTTCCGCAGCCAAGAGCTTGTTTTAATTAACTTGCTTTATTTTATTTATTGTAAACCGCTCAGGTGCCCACGGTATTGAGCGGTATAACAAGTTTTAATAAACATAAACAAACATAAACATATCTCAGGTAAGCCAGGTGCTGCGGACCTGGTGCTGGGTGCCCCACCTCACCCTCAGGGTGAGCACAGGAACCGCACAATGTCAAAGTCTGTAACAACTCTGTGCCAGTAACACACATGGTCAGTTACCCCTACCAGGCCAAGGTGCTGTGGGGGTGCATACCCCATTATGTGATCAGCTGTACGGGTGGGTTTACCCTATCCTGGTAACCACAGCAGACAGTTTGTGTGGTGACCAGCAGTCTTTCTGTAGCCAGCCAGCGGTGTGTTAGTAGCTAGAGAGATATTACTTCAATGACTGTGGAGGCAGGAGTCATGGGTTTGATCCCACAGTGGTGTTGCTTAATAAGGCTGTCTGAGGCTTTTCCTTTTAATTTACATCAGTGCTGCTAGCAAAATGCACCCTCACATTGCTGTAACCTTTTACATTGCATTGCTGTAACCTGTAACAAATTTCCCCGAGCTAACATATTCCAGTTAATAAATTAAAAATAAAAAATCATTTTTCTACTTTTTGTTTGGGCATTTTATTTTTCAGTTGCAATTGCTCCAGTCACTTCTGGTTTCTTTGTGTCTTTTGCGAGCTGTCCATTTGTCCTTTCTTCTATTCTAGATTTTTTCCATTCTCTCTCTACTTTAACATACTGATCTTTCCCCTTTTGCTCTTTCCCCCATTTCTTTCTTTATTCCTTTATCATCCATTCAGATTTCACCCTTCCATTCTCAATCCCCACATACTCTCCCAATTCCCAGCCAATCATAGATTTTTCTTCTCTCCCACACAAAATATTTTTTGCATCTCTTCATCCTCATTCCCGCAGCCCCATCCCTTTCCTGTCCTCCCCCATCAGCTCCCTTCTAATTCCATCCCACCCAGCATCCATTCCCTTCTAGTCCCATTCTCCCATGCCCCCGCATCAGCCATTTCCAGTTCTAGCCCCTCCATCAGTTAATTTCCAGTCCTAGCCCCATCAGTCATTTGCAGTCCTAGTCCAGCCCCCATAAGCCCATTTCCAGTCCAAGCCCCCCCCCATCAGCCCATTTCCAATCCAAGCCCCCCATCAGCCCATTTCCAATTCTAGCACCCCCATCAGCTATTTCTAGTCCTATCTTTGCTGCCCATCAGCACATTTCCAATTACAGCCCCCCTGTCAGTATACATCAGCATGACATTATGCCTAGCATAGGTGTCATGGCTTTTCCCAGACCTTGGATTGCAAGCAGCTTTGACACTCTGGTGATGTCAGTCTCCAGACTTAATGAGCGTAATTTACCTGATGAGATTAGCTCTGACCCCTGGTGATGTCAGTCTCCAGACTTAATGAGCATAGTTTAAACAGCCCCTCCTTGCTAATGAAGTGATAGCAGACCTCAAACAAACCAAATTATGACAGAGGGAGGTGCTGAAGAATTTCACTATAAAATACAGAGGAGAAAAATATCTCGCTCTCTTCCTATTTTCATCGGACACACCTTACCCACCACCCTCCTTTCTGCTCTCTTCCTATTTTGACTGGATACTCCTTACACCCACTTCTTACCCCCCCCCCTTTTTTTCTCTTCTCTTCCTATTCTCTCTCACACACAGACAGACACACAGATTCTTTGAAGTACACTGAAGCAGCTCTATAACAGCTTTGAATATCTGTTCTGAACCTACTTAATAAGCCTATTTCTATATAAAACCCTTTTTCCAAGCCACACCAGTTTTGGTTGTCTTATTGTGCTACTAACCCTACTGTCTCTGTGAAATGAACCCAGGACCAAACGGAGCGTAACCAACAGTAGAGAGCGATGAAAGATTACACCCCCCATCGGCCATTTCCAGCACTATCCTACCCCCTCATTAGCCCATTACCAATCCTAGCCCCCCGTTAGCCCATTTCCAGTCCTAGCCCCTCCATCAGCTCATTTCCAGTCCTAACCCCCATCAGCCATTTGCAGTCCTATTCCAGCCCCCCATCAGTCCATTTCCAATCCTACCCCCCATTCGACCATTTCCACTCCTATCCTAGACCCCCCCCCCAAAGAGCCCTGTGCCTGTCTAAGTGGCTTCGGAGGGAGCCAGAGAGGCCCGCCCGAGGCCCTGGCTCACCACTGCACAGCCGCCAGTGTGAAGAGCGACGTTTTCCCTCATGCTGGCAACTGTGTTCTAGTGAAGCATGCTGTATGCCGAGAAAGGTTCACAAGAACACAGCTGCTATCCTGAGGGAAAACACAGTTCTTCACACTGGCTGCTGTGCAGAGGTGAGCCAGGGCCTCGGGCGGGCCTTCCCGGCTCCTTCTGAAGCCAACATTTCAAATAGCACCACTGTGTGAGAATGAAGTCCGCGTGGGGCCCTTGAAGCTCAGGGCCCTCTGCGAACAACATTCTCGAATAATGGATGTCGGTCCTTCTAGTCGGCCCTGCTGGCTGCACTACTCCCCCCCCCAACCGAGACATGCACTGCCCCCCCTGCCGAGCCATGCTGCTGCACCCCACTGCTGCCAATTCAGTCTTGGGGGTGAGGAGGGCAGCAGCGGAAGTCTTTTAAAAATGGTACCTTTTGTCCCATTTGTTGCCTCGGCAAGCCATGTGCTTCAGCACACATAGTCTGCAACTTCTGACCTCCCTCCGACAGTAAGTTTGGAGGGGGATCCAAAGTGGCAGGTCATGTGTGCCACTGCACATTTATGTGCATAAATCAATAAATTACTGTGATTTACACATGTAGATGGTGAAAAACTTTAAATGGTTCCTTAGAAAATTATAACCGCACCCTTAGCCTCATAAATATAATAACAACAGATAAATATGTCTCACTCCCAAACTTCCATCCAACCTTAAACACACCTTCTGTCAGCAACACAAGCGGTGACTGTACACATGGACCTCACCCAATGAATTGTATAAAAATTAAATTGACTACATCTGTGAAGTCAACTATGGAAAAGCTGTATAACATCAACAAAGACAAAACCTGGAGCTGACTGTGGTACAGATCATCAACTACTAGTATGCAAACTCAAGCTAAAGTTGAAAAAGAGCAAGCCACTCATGAATGCAGCAAAATATGGCCTTGCGAATATACCACTGGAATTTAAAGACTGCCTGCAAAATCGATTTGCTGCTTTAGATACAAATGACAGAGCTCCAGAAGAGTTATGGAATGACATCAAGAAGGTTGTGTTGGAAGAAAACGAGAAGTCTCTAGAAAAGGTGAAAAAGAAAAACCGGCCAAAATGGATGACAGAAGAAACTCTGAAAATTGCCCAGAAATGCAGAGAAGCTAAAGCCAGAGGAGAAAGAAAGACAATAACAGAACTCAACAGAGATTTCCAACGTGCAGCAAGACAGGACAAAGAAAAGTACTACAACGACGCATGCAAGGAAATAGAAGCAGAAACTATTAGAGGAAGAACAAGATTGGCTTTCCTAAAGCTATGAGAGTTAAAGAAAAAGTTCCAAGATGCTCAAGGTTCTATGTTGAATGATGCTGAGAAGATCAAGAAAAGGTGGAAGGAATATACAGAGTTTTTATATGATAAAGATCAAGTGGACCAACAGCCATTTCAACCTGTACCTTATGATTGGGAACCATTGGTGATGAAAGAAGAAGTTGAAGCAGCATTAAAAGCCTTATAAAAGAACAAAGCACCAGGCATTGATAGCATTCCCATAGAAGTATTACAGCAATCTGATGCAGCTGTTACCGTGTTTACAAGGCTCTGCCAAGAAATATGGAAGACAACATCATGGCCAACTGACTGGAAAAGATCTGTGTTTATACTGCGACTCTTCCGCTGGGGCCCGAGAGCTTACCAGCTGGAAATGGCCTTTGAATGTCCTCTTCTGAATAAAGCTATGCCTATTGTCACCAGGGATTCTGGGACTTGTAGTTTTGCTTATTTCTTTAAGGACAAAATTGTAGTTATGACACGAGTGTTTCAAGGCTGCAAGAATATTTATTGTGGGGAATTTCCAGCACATCAAAGCTCAAACACAAACAAGCATAAAGGATGCATCTCCAACATATAGGTATTTAAGGAACAGAAGAAAATGTAACAGAAATATCTCAGCACTGCTCAGCTGTTTCTCAGTCCCACAAACTTTCCTCCGGACACTGCCCCGTGTGGTTATTCAACGGAAAACAATTAAACTGCAACAGCTGATTTTCTTTCTCACAGCACGGCTTCTTATCCTCAGAAGACAATTAAGCTTATTAAACATAAAACAAGCCTTTCCAATTCTTCAGCAGGTATGGCAAGTACTTTCTATATTATTTCATACAGTTTCAGTGCTGTTCAACAATGCCTTCTTCCTTTAAACATAAAGAAAAATCCATGGGAGAATTCACTTTCTAAAGCTGGCAAACAAGAGTCTATTTGCATTCTTTCAACAGTATTAGAATTACTGGCATCTCTATCAGGTTTAACAGTTCTCCCTGACTTTCTTTCCTCCAGAAATTCCTTGAACTGGATCAGGAGCAATTCAGCGTGTACAGGCACATTAGCATTAGGAGAGAAAACTTTTCCTTCTGACAACAGCTTGCTTATAGCTTCTAACTCTGAAGGTTCGGCTATCTTGCTTTTGTCAATGTTATAGTTTTCCCCGTATGTAAGACTCTCCCCCCACCTATTATCAGTTAAAGGTGTTGGGTCTGCCTTCTGGACAGTAGCAAAGGCAAATGGCTTCTCTAACAATGATCCAGCATTAGAAATGGTAGCTTTACCTTTGGCATGGTTTCTTAGACAACTGCTGAACCCTTTTTCCCTGCTATCTTCCAGGTTCTGGAATTCAGCTTCCTTATGTCTATTTCCAGTGCCAGTTAGGTACCTGCTCTGAAGAGGCTTTTCTTCCTTCTTTCCTCTACAACTGCTATAGTCCTTGTTGCTGTATGTCCAATTTCCGTCCCTCCAATGGCTTCCCTTGCTATCCCTCTTGCTCCACGGTTCTGCCTTGCTATAACATCCTCTCCAAGGCTCTCTCTCTCCTTCACCTTCTTCGTAAGGTTCCTTTTTTGCTTGCTCTTTTCCTTGCTCTCCCCTTCCTTTGCACCTTCCCATGCTTCTTCCCATGCTCCTTCCCGTGCTCTCTCTCTGCTCTGTTTGCGGATTTGAAAAGCATTTTCTTCCCGGCACTTCCTGTCCTTCCCCCAGGTGTGACCAATCAGTGAGGAAGCCTGTCTCTCCCTCTGAGCTGGGGCATGGCCTGAGCTCAGCAGAGAGCTGTGTTTTTTTTCTTATCTGGCTTGGAAATCCTGTGCACAAGTGCAGTATCATTTATTTCAACAGGATTTTCCTCCACCTCCATCTCCTCCTGGGGATTTTCACCATTACACCCCCCCCCCCCCTTAAGATATCACGGGCTGGCCTACTGTCAGTGGCACAGCTCATGATACAAAACAAGGGCTCTGCGGTTTTGTGTATCCTTTTTGACCTCTCCATTCCCGGGTCTATTGTGGCCATATGGGCTAAAGCTACCCTTTCATGCCAGGGCTTCAAAACATTTACATGATAGACTTGCCTACGGCCTTTTGTATTCTCAACGAGGTAGGGCACTGGTCCCACAGACTTCACCACCCTATAAGGTCCTTTCCACTGGCTCTCAAACTTAGGTGCGGGACCTGCTACCATCACGATGACTTTTTCCCACACCTCCAACTGGCGAGGCCGTGTACCACGATCGTAGTAGGTTTTCTGCTTGGTTTGGCTATCTTTTAAATTGTCCTGCACGACACGGGAGTCGCGGCGCAACCGGCCCTTCAAGTCCGTTAAAAACTCAGGCACTCCTACCTCTTTCACATCGGGTTCTACCTACTGTTCCCGTAAAATGTCTAATACGCTGCGAGGGGATCGACCATACATTAATTCGTATGGCGCCGTCCCTAGGGATGCTTGTTTTCTTTCCCTGCAAGCATAAAGGACAAATGGGAGCATTGTGTCCCAGTTAGCCATATTGCCCTCTAAACTGCAGCGCAACATTCTCTTCAGAGCCTGATTTTGTCTCTAAACCAGACCATTTGTTTGGGGATGGTAGGCTGAAGTCTTGATATGGCGAATGCCGAACGCGTCCCATATTTGCGCTAAATATCTAGACATGAAGTTGCTTCCTCGATCCGTAAGGACTTTGCGAGGAAAGCCGACTTCACAGAACAACTTTATCAGCTCTCCTGCCACTGCTTTTGCTGATATGGTTCGCAGAGGCATAGCCCAAGGGAATCTTGTTGCCTGGTCCACGATTACTAGTATATACTGAAACCCACGGGGCGTTTTTGTTAGGGGTCCTACAATATCCATAGCTATTCTATGGACGGGTTCTGAAATCACAGGTGAGGGTACCATCGGTACCTCTTTTGGGTGAGCTGCAGAAACCCATTGACATGCCGGACAAGCTTCACAAAATTTGCCCATTTCTTTAAAGACACCTGGCCAATAGAAACGCGCCAAAATTTGGTCCAAGGTTCCTTGAATGCCCTTATGGCCCCCAACTGGGTGGTCGTGTGCCAGCCTTAGAACTAAAGCTTTAAACGTTGCTGGCACCACCAACTGTTTACGCTCATTTCCTGTATGGGGATCCTTACTCTCCCTGTAGAGTATCCCTGCGTCCAGAAGGAACCTGGGTAGGGTGTCTCTTTCACTCTGGGCATACTTAAATGCCTGAGTGAGAGCGGGATCGGCTTTCTGCTCTTTGGGGAACGTGGGGAATTTTTCAACTAATTCCGCCAGTACCCACGGCAATCCTTGTCCCGCTTGTGCTTCCGCCCTATGTTGAGCGCGAGAGCATCTCTCTCTATGCTTCTCCCCTTTTCCCTTCTTATTCTTATCCCCTGGGGTAGCTATCAAATCCTCATGTGAGGGAAGAATTTCTACAGGATCTACTGGGGATTCCTCATCATCCCCTAGGGCTTTTAATTGGGACCTCGTAGAAATCATAGCTCCTTTCGAAAGCAGGCCCTGTTCCATACCCCTATGAAATTGTGGCCAGTCCCTCCCCAGTACTACACTATGGGATAGCCTGGGTACCACAGCTATGGGGATTTTTCTCCTTACCCCTAACCCATTCACTTGAAGTTCATAAATAGGGTAAAGGGAGGTGCCTCCATGGACACATTTGATTTTAACAGTGCTTACAGGCTGAATTGCTACTTTCTTATTCCTGGCCTCAATCTGCCGCCAGAGCGCTTTAGACAACATGCTCTGTTCAGCACCGGAGTCTAACAGCACCGTGGTAGCAATTCCCTGCACTTCCACTGAGAGCAGGAATCCTTCTCTAACTTTCTGCAAGTTTTCTGCTACCAGTGCTGTCTTTACGTAACAGTCTCTCTGAAAATGGCCCTCTTTACCGCACTTGAAACATTTCTTTCTTGTTACATGACTCTCAACATTGGCATACACATTCTCAGAGAATCATCATTTAACCCCATCTTCCTTTCTGATACACCAGTTACTGATACTCTGGAAGCATTACCACCTTCATGTGCAATTATCTCTGCCTCCATAAAGCGTTCAGAAAGCATTACAGCTTCTTGAGGGGTTTTGAAGTTCTGCAGTATAAGAATGGTATGGATTTCTCGAGGTAATGCAGTCATGTATTGTTCCAATACCAAACTATCTAGAATAGCCTCAACAGATTTCCCTTCGGGAGTCAGCCATTTGTTTAATAAGCTACGGACTTTCTGACATAGGGCTTTGGGAGTCTCACCTGGCTTTAGTTTTACAGCCCTTAGTAGGCAGTGGTAAACTAAAGGTGTTAGCCCTAGCCTTTCTCTAACCGCTTTTTTAAGCTCATCATAATTGTTAGCGAGCGCGGGTGGCATTGCTCAGTAAGCGGCTAAAGCCTCCCCAGTAAGTGATGCCGCAAAGCGTACTGCCCAGTGCTCCTTAGGGCAAGCACTGAGGTGAGCCACTCGTTCAAAACTCTCAATGAAGTCATCTATGTCATCCCTCTCTGTGAGCTGACCAAAATTGAATGTCCCGGCAGCTTGGAAACCAAGTACACTTAAAGACGTTGGTGTATTGAAACCTGGAGGTGCCACCGGTGGTTCAGTCTACTTCTTCTGATCCGCCAACCATGCCTCCAGCATTTCCAGTAGCGGTTTCTGTTGGGCTTGTATATGCGCAGCACTCCACTCCTGCGCTTCCAATGACAAGTCCCTCTGCCGCTCGAATTGTGCTGCCATCCATTTAAACATGTCCTGGGACTCGAAAGTCATCCTGGAACTCTGTAAGCACAAAACACACAGACCAAAGTGCGATACAAAAAAAAGATTTCCACCTTTCTTTTTTTTTTTTCCAACCAGCTTAGCTTTCACCCTTGTCCTGGTATCCTAACCAGCCCCGGCTAGATACCCTTTACCTGGCTTAGGTGAAGCTTCAACTTATCACGTTAACTGTACATAGTTATGAAAAAAAACGATGTTCTATGTAAAACCATGTTCACTAAATGTTACCTGTAAACCGCCTTTGATCTTTGGAAAAAGCGGTATAGAAATAAGCATAAATAAATAAATAAATAAAATCACCAATGAAGGTTTCTGTAGTTTTCTCTGTACTGCCTTTTCCACTTCTCGGACGCTCCTCTGCTTGGCTCCTCAGGGAAGTGACTTCCAGCAGATGTCCTGACGTTTGCACCTTTGCACATGCATGGAATCCTGTCAACTACGCCACTTGCGACGGTTCCGCTGGGGCCCGAGAGCTTACCAGCTGGAAGTGGCCTTTGAATGTCCTCTTCTGAATAAAGCTATGCCTATTGTCACCAGGGATTCTGGGACTTATAGTTTTGCTTATTTCTTTAAGGACAAAATTGTAGTTATGATACGAGTGTTTCAAGGCTGCAAGAATATTTATTGTGGGGAATTTCCAGTGCATCAAAGTTCAAACACAAACAAGCAAAAAGGATGCATCTCCAACACATAGGTATTTCAGGAACAGAAGAAAACGTAACAGAAATATTTCAGCACTGCTCAGCTGTTTCTCAGTCCCACAAACTTTCCACCAGACACTGCCCCATGTGGTTATTCAACGGAAAACAATTAAACTGCAACAGCTGATTTTCTTTCTCACAGCACGGCTTCTTATCCTCAGAAGACAATTAAGCTTATTAAACATAAAACAAGCCTTTCCAATTCTTCAGCAGGTATGGCAAGTACTTTCTATATTATTTCATACAGTTTCAGTGCTGTTCAACAATGCCTTCTTCCTTTAAACATAAAGAGCAATCCATGGGAGAAGATTCACTTTCTAAAGCTGGCAAACAAGAGTCTATTTGCATTCTTTCAACAGTATTAGAATTACTGGCATCTCTATCAGGTTTAACAGTTCTCCCTGACTTTCTTTCCTCCAGAAATTCCTTGAACTGGATCAGGAGCAATTCAGCATGTACAGGCACATTAGCATTAGGAGAGACAACTTTTCCTTCTGACAACAGCTTGCTTATAGCTTCTAACTCTGAAGGCTCGGCTATCTTGCTTTTGTCAGTGTTATAGTTTTCCCCGTATGTAAGACTCTCCCCCCACCTATTATCAGTTAAAGGTGTTGGGTCTGCCTTCTGGACAGTAGCAAAGGCAAATGGCTTCTCTAACAATGATTCAGCATTAGAAATGGTAGCTTTACCTTTGGCAGGATTTCTTAGACAACTGCTGAACCCTTTTTCCCTGCTATCTTCCAGGTTCTGGAATTCAGCTTCATTATGTTTATTTCCAGTGCCAGTTAGGTACCTGCTCTGAAGAGGCTTTCCTTCCTTCTTTCCTCTACAGCTGCTACAGTCCTAGTTGCTGTATGTCCAATTGCCGCCACTCCAATGACTTCCCTTGCTAGCCCTCTTGCTCCAAGGTTCTGCCTTGCTATAACATCCTCTCCAAGGCTCTCTCTCTCCTTCACCTTCTTCGTAAGGTTCCTTTCTTGCTTGCTCTTTTCCTTCTTCTCCCCTTCCTTTGCACCTTCCCATGCTTCTTACCGTGCTCTCTCTCTGCTCTGTTTGTGGATTTAAAAAGCATTTGCTTCCCGGCACTCCCTGTCCTTCCCCCAGGTGTGACCAATCAGTGAGGAAGCCTGTCTCTGCCTCTGAGCTGGGGCGCGGCCTGAGCTCAGCAGAGAGCTGTGTTTTTTTCTTATCTGGCTTGGAAATCCTGTGCACAAGTGCAGTATCATTTATTTCAACAGGATATTCCTCCACCTCCATCTCCTCCTGGGGACTTTCACCATTATAATACCAATACTAAAGAAAGGTGATCCAACTGACTGGAAATTATCCCACAATTGCTCTGATCCCACATGCCAGCAGGATTCTACTGAAGATTATGCAAAAGAGACTACAACCATATCTGGAACAAGAACTACCTGAAGTGCAAGCAGGGTTCAGGAAAGGGCGAGGAATGAGAGACATCATTGTGGATGTGAGATGGATCCTTGAAAAGACTAAAGAATACCAAAAGGATATCTATTTGTGTTTTATCAACTATAGCAAGGCTTTTGACTGTGTAAACCATGAGAAACTCTGGGCCACATTAAGAAGCATGGGTATACCAAAACACCTGCTCGTACTCTTGCACAATCTGTACATTGATCAAGAAGCAACAGTTTGAACGGAACAAGGAGAAACAGAATGGTTTAAAATAAGCAAAGGTGTAAGACAAGTCTGCATACTTTCCCCCTACCTGTTTAATTTATATGCAGAACAAATCATCAGAGAAGCAGGATTGTATGAAGAAAACAGAGGTGTGAAGATTGGTGGAAGACTCATCAACAACCTTCGCTATGCTGAAGATACCCCATTACTGGCTGAAAGTGAAAATGATCTGAAACATTTGCTTCTCACAATAAAAGAACATAGTCTCAAAATGGGCCTGCACCTTAATTAAAGAAGACAAAGATCATGACAACTGGCATAATCAACAGGTTTATCGTTGAAGGAGAAGAAATTGAAATCGTGAACAACTTTAACCTACTTGGATCAACTATCAATAAAGAAGCAACAAGCAGTCAAGAAATCAGACGACGCATTGCTCTTGGCAGAATGGCTATGAAAGACCTAGATAAGATTCTCAAGAGCAGAGATGTCTCTCTCCATACAAAGATTCGACTTGTTCAAGCCATGGTATTTTCAATAACATCATATGGATGTGAAAGCTGGACAGTGAAAAAGATAGGAAGAAAATTGATGCCTTTGAATTATGGTACTGGCGGCGAATACTGTGTATACCATGGACTGCCTGAAGAACAAACCAGTCAGTACTGGAGGAGATCAAACCTAAGCTTTCTTTAGAAGCTCAGATGACAAGATTTCGACTTTCATACTTTGGACACATCATGTGAAGAGAGAGATCATTAGAGAAAGACACCATGCTAGGCAAGATAGAAGGTCAACGCAAAAGAGGAAGGCCAGCAATGAGATGGATCAATACAATAACAGCAGCTACGGGTACTAGTCTGTCAACAATGAGCCGTCTGACTGAAGACCGAACACAATTTAGGATGGCTATCCAGAGGGTCGCCATGAGTCGACTCCGACTTGACGGCACTTAACAACAACTAACATATTGTCATGATGTGGGTATTGATAAAGTTGAAAACTTGAAAAGAAATCCTGTTTCTCTTAAGAATCTAGATGTGCAATTACCTCCAGGCACAGCTAGAGGGAGCAGGAAGGAACATTCAAGAGCTAATGAGCTTGAGAAGCCTAATGACTTGCACCTGGAAATGAACCCGGAAGTCAGGCAGGAAAGATTTCCTTATAAGCCAGAGCTGAATGCTTGCAAGGAAGGTCGAAGTCCAGCAGCATTAAGGAAGTGGTGCACGGCTACACAGAGGTGTCCAGCTTCAGTAAGGAAGGAGGGTCCAGCTGCATTAAGGAAGAGGTGCACGGCTGCATCAGAGAAGAGAAGCACGGCTACACAGGGGAGCACGGCTTCACCAAAGAAAGAAAAGGACCTGAGAAGGAACAGAGACAGAGGGACGTCTTCCCAAGGGGGAATAGCTCTATCAAGAGATTCATCTCCAAGAAAAGGAGTAACTGAAGAAATCCTAGAGGAACAAGCTCGCAGGTACAGGGTTCACAGGGGTGAAATCCAGAAGGGCCAGGCTGACTCGGCAGCTGTCCCAAGAAAGTTTTTTAGAGCCAACTCTGAAGTTAGAGGCTGTACCACGCCCTGTTCTCACAGCGTTCCTGACTCCAGAACAGAGAGACCTAAGCAGGGAACCAAAGGGAATGGTTTGGAGAGAAGCTTAGAGTCTCTGAGAAATAATTACGCAGTTTTACCAAGAAAGAAAGGAAAGGCAATTTATAATAAACCTGAGTTCTTATCAAGGGAGAGAAGAGAATTCATACCAGGTTTCACCAAACTGCCAAGAAGCACAGCCCTGCCTAATGCTGACAGGCAGAGAAATTGCTACAGCAGGAAAATTGCTAAAAGGGAAAACACTCTGGATTCAAGCCAGCAAAGCTCCAGGTATGGAACCTTTATTGATGGTATTGAATGTTTGAAACCTAAAGTCCCTGTTAAAATAAGTCCTCACTCTACAAAGAAGGAAAAACCATACTGGTTTAATAAAATCCCTAAAGCCCTGAGAACAGACTGTTATTGGAGACAAGGCCCTAGAGGCATAGCACACCGACCCAAGTCAGACAGGGACAGTGTTTATTCCCCTGTTGATTCTAGTGAAGAAGAATGCATGGAAACAGAATGCATAAATACAGTTTCCCTATCTCCACCAGAACAGATGGAGTGTGACCTGTGCACAGCCTCATGTCAAGAGTCTGTAGTCTCTGAGTAACATAGAAGAGTTTATAGAGAATGTTTATGCTTTTGGAATGAACTGAATTCCTGTTACCCAAGCTCTGCATTAATTGTGAAGTGTAACAATTAAGCACATGTTTATGAATACTGGTACCTTTTGCAACAAAGGACTTTCTGTTTCATTATCCATCTCTTATTTTTGAACCCTTGCATTGACGGGGAATAAAAGCCTTAATTCCCTCCACTTGGTCTTGTTACTGAGTTCTTTTAGGCAGCCGGAATTGGTAAGGACATTTTACTACGCAGATGAACCTTATGTTCCCTGTGGCTCTCTACAAATAATCTTTGCCGTGGACTGCCCATAGGCGTAGGGGGCGCTACCCACGACAATATATAAAACTAAGGGGTATGTTTACTAAACCGTCTTAAAGTAGCAGCGCCGACGTTATCGCATGATATGTGACATTGTTGTTGTTAAGTGCCGTTGAGTCGGAGTCGACTCATGGCGACCCTCTGGATAGCTATCCTAAATTGTGTTCAGTCTTCAGTCAGGCGGCTCATTGTTGACAGACTGGTACCCGTAGCTGCTGTTATTGTATCGATCCATCTCATTGCTGGCCTTCCTCTTTTGCGTTGACCTTCTATCTTGCCAAGCATAATGTCTTTCTCTAATGATCTCTCTCTTCACATGATGTGTCCAAAGTATGAAAGTCGAAGTCTTGTCATCTGAGCTTCTAAAGAAAGCTTAGGTTTGATCTCCTCTAGTACCGACTGGTTTGTTCTTCGGGCAGTCCATGGTATACACAGTATTCGCCGCCAGCACCATAATTCAAAGGCATCAATTTTTTTCCTGTCTATCTTTTTCACTGTCCAGCTTTCACATCCATATGATGTTACTGAAAATACCATGGCTTGAACAAGTCGAATCTTTGTATGGAGAGAGACATCTCTGCTCTTGAGAATCTTATCTAGGTCTTTCATAGCCATTCTGCCAAGAGCAATGCGTCGTCTGATTTCTTGACTGCTTGTTGCTTCTTTATTGATAGTTGATCCAAGTAGGTTAAAGTTGTTCACAATTTCAATTTCTTCTCCTTCAACGATGAACCTGTTGATTATGCCAGTTGTCATGATCTTTGTCTTCTTTACATTAAGGTGCAGGCCCATTTTGAGACTATGTTCTTTGATTGTGAGAAGCAAATGTTTCAGATCATCTTCACTTTCAGCCAGTAATGTGGTATCATCAGCATAGCGAAGGTTGTTGATGAGTCTTCCACCAATCTTCACACCTCTGTTGTCTTCATACAATCCTGCTTCTCTGATGATTTGTTCTGCATTTAAATTAAACAGGTAGGGGGAAAGTATGCAGCCTTGTCTTACACCTTTGCTTATTTTAAACCATTCTGTTTCTCCTTGTTCCGTTCGAACTGTTGCTTCTTGATCAATGTACAGATTGCGCAAGAGAACGATCAGGTGTTCTGGTATACCCATGCTTCTTAATGTGGCATTATCGCATGATTTACCATGCGAGAACGTCACGTATCGTGCGATAATGTCTGCGGTGGCGTTAAGATGCGCAGAGGGTGGAGTAAGGCTCCCCAGAGGCGGAGATGAGGAATCAATGGGTGGAGAGTGGGCGGGGAGAGGCCCCATGCACACAAACGCTGTGAAATGAAGCTCTGAACACTAGTGCCAGTGAAAACCTCACGCTACAGGCACATTTGCACGAGAGAGAAACCATTTCAGTCAGCAATATACAGCAAAGGCAGGGAAACCCAAAAACGTGATAGTAGTGATACATTTGCAGGAACCAAAAAGGCAAAAAAACCATATAAAATGAGCAGAACTACATTTGAAATCTCCATAACCAAGCTGGACAATAGTGCTACTAATGATAAACATAAAGCAACATTACTGACAAAGTGTAAAAAGGAAGATATCATGTTTGGAAGTGGCTATGTTCTGTCCCCCACAAAGTGAATGATCCCACAGTGAAATAGTGGTGAGCAGGGTTTTTGCCGTCTATATTGGGCAGGTATGTAATGCTGTGGTCCAGCAGGGGCACAGTATGGACTAGGCAGATGCCTAGGTGTCATATAGGAATGCCAAAACTGTAAAGCAGCAAGACAGCAACTGATGAGGGTCCAACATGGGCACGAGTGTGTGTCCCACAATCTCACAGGGGATATTACCCAGCAGGTACCCCCAAGGGGACATAACATTGGCAGGTGGTGCTGGGGGGAAGTGTGCATGTCCATGTAGGCACCCCTACCCAAGAACACACACCATAGGCAGCTACCTACCAGCACACTGAATGGCCTGGGACTGTGCAAGACGAGCACCACTGTCATACGGTCATGTCAGCATGGTGGCGTAGGGTTGCTGGTGGCGGAGGGGGCAGTGGCATTTGCCCACAGCAGACCAAGGGAGGCGTGGTCTAGTGGTTAGGACAAGGTACTTCAGGCCGGAGGGTCGGGGGTTCATGTCCCACCTGGGGACAGCAATCTCAGGCCGGAGGGATTGGTATTTCTAGTCCTATAGGCACTCCTTGTGGTCTTGGGCAAGCCACTTAACTCTCCAATGCCCATGTTCCCTGTATGTATTAGTATGTGTGTCTCATATCCCCTCGTGTTAAATGTATCCCCCAATTGACCGCTTTGACCCGGTGAAAAGCGGGATATAAATACAGCTAAATAAATAAATAAATAAAATAAATAAAGGCCAAGGCCAAATTAGGTGGTTGCTGTGCGGTGCAACAGACCATGGCTGTCCAACGAACACTAATGGTATCCCTAGGGAATGATCTGCTTCTGTGGCAACAGTGTGGTGTAGTACACACAGTCAGTGTGGTGTAGTAAACACAGTCAGTGTGTTCAGGGGCAGAAGGTCACAGGTTCAAGCCCCAGCTGTGGCTCCTGCAAACCATGTCTCCATATTTCACCCAGTGGTAATAAAGACAAAGCTGTTATTGCAGATTAAATCAACAAGCCATAGAGGCCTATGTTTTACCCTACAGGGCACAAACACCATAAACTTCTTGTAACACCTATAGTCCTAGCAGGGCTGTGGTATAGGCAGTTAGCCAAGCTATTAATGCACCTGACCTTGTATTGGAAAGGAGTGTAGTCGTGGATCCAAGTGGTCAAGGTTCAAAAGGATTTTATTTCCCCTCCCGGGGTTTATGGATTTTCAAAAACATCAACAACAGAAGTAAAACTTAGGATACAAAACTGGACGAACTTAAAGGTAGCAAACTTGCTTTCAAATGTAACAGAAACTGAATAATTATAGCAGGCAGCTGATAATCTCTTCTTAACCTTTTGTACTAGTTTACAACAAAGAAGGATTCTCATCAGCTATCATTAGAGAGCATTCCATTTCTTCCAAGCCTGGATTCAAACAGCTATCTTCCGTGATCATTGGCTCAATATCACTGTCCTGTGAACAATCAGCCTGCGTATATCTTTGCTCTATATCTTCTCCTGGGTTTCCCAAATAGTCATAGTCAGTACAAGGCAAGTAATTACCATTTACTTTATAATGGCAAGGCAGAGAAACACACTTCCTGGAATAACGTTTCCCTCTGTTAGCTGCTGGCTCTCGGCTACTCCCATTTACTGGTAGCTCACAGCACTGCTCTTTATAATGAACAGGTTTCTCTCTTATCACTCTGTGCCTTGGTTTATCTGGTATATAATTGTCTGTCTCATCCATACAAACATTTTCAATATCCCAGTTTCCCTCAACGTTCTGAGACTGCTTCTTACAAGCCTGCTTCTCAAACACACATGGCTTTTTCACTGTCTCACGTCTCTCCCATTCAAGTAGGTGTTGAGGAATTCCTCTCTGTATCAGAGGTGGATATTTCTTTTGACTAACCTGCCAAGTGGAACCTTTTCTAGTTCCTGGTGTAGAACTCTTTTGTAGCTTTCTGACTGGAACTGCAGGGGGTTCAAACTCCGTCTCTGAGAAGTCTGAGCTTGTTTCAGAATCACTCAGCACTTCTCCCTCATGGCAGCTTCTGACGTTACAACACCCTCTGTAACTTCCTCTGAAGTCTCCCGTGTAACTTCCTTTGGAGTTTCCTGTTCCACTGGTCCTATCAGGTCTCTGAGTTCTCTGGGTCCTCCCTGAACTTCTTGTTCTCTCTGAACTCCGGGTCCTTCCTGAACTCCTGGTTCTCTCTGCTCTCCCGGTTTTCTCTGAGCTCTCAGCTGTTTTCTCTACACATTTTTTATAATGCCTTAGGGGCGTGTCTTCCCTCACGTGGAAGTTGTTCTCTCCCTCTAATGAGAGGTGTTTCCTAACTAGGCACGGCTGCAGATCCTGTGCCTGCCTGGGTTGCTTATGGCAACAGAAATGCTTTTGATCTGCCTGCCTGTCAGAACCTAGCCTGTTTGCATCAGGTTTTTGTCTATTTAAAGCAAGGGACAGATCTGCTGTGTTACAATGTGCAATCCCTACATCAGAGTTTCCCAACTGCAGTCCTGGAGGGCCAAACATCATTCAGGTGTCATTTTGTCCCTAATAAATATGCCTGTGCTGCAATTTTATGCAACATCCCCATTGTATGCAAATGTATCTCATGCATATTCATTAGGAACAGCATGAAAACCTGAACCATGGTTGGCCCACCAGGCCCGGAGTTGGGAAACGCAGCCCTAGAACAGCAGCCAACAGGGGCACAAACACCCACACCCACATGCTCCACTATCCAAAGCCTCATGGAGAGTCAGGCTGTTGGGCCCTACGTGGAGCAGCATCTCCCAATACTAGCACTTGAATACCTTAGCAGTGCCGCCCTAAACTTGGGAACACGTTACACATATATCGATGATTAATGGCAGATAACAAATCCGAACTTAAACACAATTTGTTGACAGAGCTGCATCATAGCAACCTGTCTGATATCTGTGGAGTGTGTCTCAGTTGTGGTTTCTGACAGTGCTTACCACTCTGAGGAGTGACCCCAACAGTATTGCATACCATAGCCATGCCTGCACTGTGCCCAGGACTGGTGTGGTGGCCAGGGCTGTCAAAAAATTCTATATTTGTACAATGTTGGCATAGGTGTGGGAGTGTGTATGTATGTCTATCTAGTGTATTGTGGCTACCTACACCTTACTGAGCCCACACTGCTTATACTGTCTCCAGTGTTAGCCTGCCAATGTGCATAATGAGGAGCAAGGTACTGTGGGTATTTCCTGGACAGGGTGGCCAGGGCAGGATGCATCTGCACAGGGCATAGGGCAATATCTGGGACATTGTAGTGCCTGACCACCACCTGCACAGACAGGGTGGCCACAGCATGTCATTCTGGGAGGTCACTCTCACCCTGACTGATCAGTGAGCATGGCATGGCTAGGTTCCCCCCTAGTGCTATGTAGCATTTCTCTCAGGTGTTATTTATGGGTTCCCTTTTGTGGGGTCCAATCACTGATATACCTGCTTGGTGTGTGTGCTAGTTCCCACACCTGGGTGCGCATTTTTCAATTTGGAGCATGCACTATGTGTGTGTTAACATGCCGTTTTCAGCTCGCATGTGTATGGCTGCAACTCCCTGCAGGATGCAGCAGGTGCACACTGACTGTCCTTTACTGGTGCATGTCAGAATGTAGTGGGGGGCAGCTGAGCTTACCAGGCACACTGCCAGTGGTCCAGTTCCATGTGCAGATCTGCATCAGCTTTCTGTTCAGCAGTTGGTTGGGGATTGCTGGTCCCACAGTCTGTCATCAGTTCAACTGGTCCCCCTACACAGTTAACGTGCTACAGAGGTGAAAACCACATCTGGTAAGCAGATGTAGACTGCTGATCTGCATGTGAAGTGCATCATGGGTACTCTTCTTGCTAACCTATCCTGGTAGCCACACCAGTGTGTCTGGTGACCTGCACTGGTTGAGTAGCTAGCCATAGTCTAGTTACAACCAATATTGTTGTAGGACAATGGTGAACATACTGACCTGAGTGGGAGAGGTCATGGGTTCAATACCCCAGTGGGCCTGTATATTGATGTATCTGGATGGATATGATATAGTGTATTAACATTACATCAGAGCATTTTACTACATGAGAATATTTTTAAAAGTGTGGCCATTTGCATGCAGTGGGTATGTTGAAAGAGTGGTGTGGGCTGCAGGTTGCTAGATTAGCTGGTGAGCTGTATACAAAGTGTGTCCATCAGTCTAACTATCCAAGGATATGGCCGTTTATGCCTTTAACAGTCGGACATGGATCTGAAATCCATGTGCACATCCCGAAGCACCCTCAGCTAAGTTGCCCAAACTAAGGCGCCCTGTAAAGTGCCCTAGCTGTGTCTTTACACTAGCCCGGTAAGCAGAGCAGAAAGTGTATGTAGATGACCTGGTGTAGCTGTGTAGCCAACCATTGTTATGTTAAAAGGCATAGCACACTGGTTAATACAATGCTTTCCCAGCCAGTGGCGATGGGTTCAAGACCTCAGTGCGCCAACACCAAGATAAATGCCTAATATGCAAATGGTGGTAAAAAATGTCAGACACATCTCTGCAATGTGTGTCTGCAGCATAAATCTTTCTATATATTGACGGCACCACCATTTGCCTTGTACCGGCAGTGGCACGGGCACGTAGTTAGCGCACTGTAATGATGCGTGGCAGCACGCATTGATGAGTGGCAGGGAGCGTTGAGGCATGGCAGTGTGCATATGCAGTGTGCATGCGTCAGCAAGGCATCGGAGAAAATGGTGATGCGGTCCAGGAAGTCTGCCTTCACCCGTCGTGAGCTGCGACACCTTGCTGGACTGATCTGCACTAGGTAGCAGAAATTATTCCCCGGCTCCTCCAAATGCCAGGACCTTGGCTGTGTTAGGAGGGCATGGGACCGTGTCACGAGAAGGTATAATCGTCTTGCTGACTACCCACGTGAGGTAAGTGTATGGGGACAGGTCACACAATGCATGGTGTTCAACACATTATCCAGCAATAAACACACATCATATATGTACAACATGGTATAGACACCAGTCTGTGGGATATCCAGTGCTGAATGTAGCAGTGTATGCTGCTGTGTGTAGGTATTTCATTACTTTTTTTTTTCATTTTTATTTAACGTGATATACCGCCTATTTATCACATCAAAGCGGTTTGCCCTATCCTCAGGAGGCTAAGGACCTGATCACAGAGGTCCAGTTGTCAGCCTGGTGTTATGGTACCTGCTGCTGTTGATGTGTTAAAATCCACCCTAACCCCAGGAGCCCCTAGATCTGCCTAAATAGGTCTGGTAAACAGCATGCTGACATGGTAGGTTCTGCAGTTGCAGGATCACACATCTGCCCTACCCCTAGGGGTCCTGAGACCTGATTACACAGGTCTATGTTAAATCCTGTCAGTACGGTAGTGTATACAATTGCAGGTTCACACATCTGCCCTACCCCCAGGAGTTATGAGACCAGATTACACAGGCCTGTCATACATCCTGTTGGTATGGTAGGTGCTGCTGTTGATGTGTCCCTATCCACCCCACCCCCAGGAGTCCTGTGACCTGATTAGAGAGGTCTGTAATAAATCCTCTTAGTATGGTAGTGTATGCAGTTGTAGGTTCACACATCTGCCCATCCCCTTGAGGCTGTGACCTGATCAAAATGGTATGTTAGTCACCCTGGTGGTATGGTCATATATGCATTTGCATATTAAAACATCTGCCCTACCCCCAGGGGGCCTGAGACCCGATCAAAGTGATGGTGTTAGGAGGTATTATGATGTATGTTGCTGATGAAGTGTTCTAATCCACCCTACCTCCAGGAGTCCTGAGACCTGATCAAAGTGGTCTGTCAGTCACCCTGGTGTTATGGTTGTTTATGCATTTGCGGGTTAAAACATCTGCCCTACCCCCAGGGGGTCTGAGACCTGATCAAAGTGGTCTGTCAGTCACCCTGGTGTTATGGTATGTGCTGCTGTTGAAGTGTTCTAACCCACCCTACCCTCAGGAGTCCTGAGACCTGATCAAAGTGATCTATCAGTCACCCTGATGTTATGGTGTATGTTGCTGATGAAGTGTTCTAATCCACCCTACCCCCAGGAGTCCTGAGACCTGATCAAAATGGTCTGTCAGTCACCCTGGTGTTATGGTTGTTTATGCATTTGCAGTTTAAAATATCTGCCCTACCCCCAGGGGGCCTGAGATCTGATCAAAGTGGTCTGTCAGTCACCCTGGTGTTATGGTGTATGTTGCTGATGAAGTGTTCTAATCAACCCTACCCCCAGGAGTCCTGAGACTGATCAAAGTGATCTGTTATTCACCCTGGTATTATGGTGTATGTTGCTGATGAAGTGTTCTAATCCACCCTACCCACAGGAGTCCTGAGACCTGATCAAAGTGATCTGTCAGTCACCCTGGTGTTATGGTATGTGCTGCTGATGAAGTGTTCTAATCCACCCTACCCCCAGGAGTCCTGAGACCTGATTACAAAGGTTGGTATGAAATTCAGATATCATGGTAGTGTATGCAGTTTCAGGTCACACATCTGCCCTCAGGAGGCCCGTACCTGAACGCAGAGGAACATTATAGATGCCGGTGTAAGGGCACTTGCACCTGTTGGGGTTTCAAAGCTCTGCCCTAACTCCAGAAGGGCCCAGACCAGAACACAGATGTTAATAGCTCAGGTGTGGTTCGCCATTCTCCTTTTGCAGTTGCCCACAGCTGCCCTATTCACAGGAGGCCTTAGTTGTGACCATAGAGGTATAGTAGAAAGCCTAGTGTCATGGTAGTGGTGCCTGGCAATGTGTAGAGGGTCACCCACCTCCCGCTCTATCTCAGAACACATCACCCATGTGTTGTAAGGATATCATGGTGCCACGGCGGGTATGTCGGATGATGTGTGCAGGTCAGGCAAACACACAGGTTTTTGCCGGACCACACAGGGAGTTAGGGAATACCTCCCCCAGACACCAGCATGGCCAAACCACACGTGGCATGGTTCTGCCATGTCATGCAAGGAGAGTGTAGGAACAGGGTATGGGGTGTCTGGGGGGTTATGCACAGTACACATAGGTGGCACCTCACACATGCCCAGACCCACAGCCACACATGCAGGGGGCGCTGGCAACAGGTAGTAGAGGACACACTGGCCAGAGGAGCAGGAGAAGCACGATGCTGCTCACAGAGCTGTGTGATATATGTTGGGCACCCAGTAGAGATATATGGCCCATAATGGTCCCATCCATTGCTTTCCCCCCCAGGTAGAGGATCTACAGAAAAAAGGTCGGGAGTTGCAGCTGCACTGCCTGGAGGTCCTTGCCCGCCTCCAAAGGGGGGCGATGGAGCAAAGTGATGGTGAGTGTTGTGGCCTCTGCAGCGCAGTACAGCATGTCATAGTGGTCCACCAGCCTGTGGGAGGCCAAACTTTGTACATGTGGTATGTGACTCACATGATGGTGTGCTAAAGACTGTATTCCCCCACAGAGGATGCTGCTGCTGGTGAGGGTCCCTCCACATCAGGGCACCCCAGAACAGGCCACACAGTGCCATTCCAGCCAGAGGAGGAGGAGGAGGAGGGGACAGAGGGCAAAGAGGAAGAGGACAACATGGAGGGGGCAGAGTGTGGGGTGGTGCGGGAGGGAGGGGAGGGTGAGGGTGAGCTGTATGTGACAGGGGGTGAGGAGGGCGAGGGGGAGGTAGAGGAGGAGGAGAGCATGGAGGGGGGTGACAGAGAGGATGGGTGGGAGGGGCCAATGAGGTAGGGTGTCTCTGTGGGTGGGAGGGGACACAGGACAGCACAGGACACTGAGGGTCCCTGCCAGCTGTCACATGTTTGCGGCAATGGTGTCCACCTGGGAGTAGCGTCCCCACCCATTTCCACAGACAGGACCCATGCTCATGCCACCACACAGACACCGGGCACCTGGCATGGATGTGGTGGCAGGTGTGTGCGGGACCTGTATGTGGCAGTGGCTGCCCATGTGCTTAGATGTCTGTGTCCCATGGTGCCCCTGTGATGTGCCAATGTGCAGTGTGTCCCAACAGCTATGGTCACATGCATGCTGCCTGTTATGTGTGGGCACCATATCTGATACCCCATGCTAGCAGCAGGTCTGTGGCAGGAAGGATAAGAGGGAATGCTGTACCCAGGAGCTACACAGGGAGATAGCTGGTGAGGGCGAGACAGGTCAATGCATGTCCCGAGGATGAGCGTTGGGAGACTACAAGTGCTGGTGAACAGTGATCAGCTGACCAAAGCAAGCTACATTTGTCTGCCTGTGCCACATGCAAGCCTATGTGGGTAGATAGCCACGTAGTCCCTGGTGTGGGCAGGGAGGATGGTCACACATGGGTGTATAATGATGGAGAGCATATAGGGTGGGAGAGGGTGACAGATCCTTACAACAGACATGTACCACCGTGAACATCTTGCTGGGCAAGGGGTGAGGTTGGGTATACCCCCAAGCATAGGTAGGAGGGTGACCACTTGCCACATTCCATGGCACACAGGGCATGGTATAACCTATGTGCAATGATTGTTGGCAGTATAAATACCACACCCCTGAGGGATATGGGTAGGCACATGTGGGCAGGGTGACAACATGGGGTGCAGGGTACATAGGGGATCACAATGCCACACATTGGAAAGAAACACATAGGTTGTAATAGGTTCTGATGTCTTTATAATGTTCACATCCTCCGTGGCTGGCCACGATGAACATGGCCCAACCCACCCCTCTGTCCCGGGACTGCTGATGCCGCCTCTGGTGCCAGTGCTGGCTGCTGTGTACAGGCAGCCATGGCCTCCTGGGGCATCCACAATACGGAGGAGCGCCCCTGCCGTTGTGTCCACTGAGGCATGCAGCTGGTGGATCTCCTGGTGAATGGCCAACAGACCCTGATGAGAGCCTGTGGGTGGGACACAACGTGGTGTGTGAGACACCTGTTACAACCCCCACTGTGACACATGCACATGTCAGGCATATCCCACCAGATCAGTCTGCAGATAAAACATGCACCCAACAACTAGCGACGCATGACCATGTTTACATCTGTGTGTCCCATGAGCCATTCTCATGCCAGGAAAGGGTCCTGATGAGGGGTCATGTGAATCACAGATCTCACACATGGTACAGTGTCACAGTTTAATGTGTCAATGCTTGATCTGCGCACTGGTCATATGAGATAAGCCAGATGATGTGAGGAGTCATGGCACACACATACATATATCTGGGGGCCCTGTTTTCTATAATGCTGGCGCACAGTACATATTATGCTGACAAACTATGCTAGGTACCAATACCCATGGGGAGGGGTCAGTCATGTATGCTGTCTAGGTGACCTGTGATAGGTGTTTACCTCTTTGCGCTTCCTTGTGGTATATGGCCGTGAACAGTGTACATGTGTCTGAGCTCCTCACACATGCTGACACCTGACAAGCCATGCTACAAGAGGGGGGAATGCACATGGCACAGACCCCCCCCCCCACATATGAGATGATCTGCTTTGTTGCCAACATATTGTGGTGCACATGCAATCTCATTGTGGATGTTACAGCAACCCCCATGTTGTGTATGCTGTTACCAACCTTCGACATCGTACCTTGCTGAGGCACTGTGGGCCCGCAGCTCTGCCAAGATCATAGCCATTCCTGTGGGAGGGTTGGCTGCTGTCCCTGGTGCCTGCACGGTGTGGTGACTCCCCTCCATGTCTGTACCCTCTAGAGCCTGGGAGCTGCTGCTAGTGGCCCCAACTGTAGCATTGAAATCTGGTGGCATGTCCTCTGCCTTGGCCAGCACATTGTCTCCTGTTGTGCCTTTGCCATTGCTGATGGTGTCCCTGTACATTGCGGCCTCTGGCCCCTCACCATCCTGCGGCCCTGCCACATCTTCCTCCTCATGTGCCTCCATGGTCCTGTAGTCACCTGGGGGTTGGAAAAGGGTACACAGCCCAGATGATTTGGAGCAGTGCACCTCTGTACACCTGTGTAGTACATCCCCGCCAAAACCAATGTGTTGTCCACCTGTGCCTGCTGTTGCTGTGCCTACAATAGGGACAGCACAGGTGCCTACAGTGTGCTGTGCCTGGCAGGGGGTGGGGGGGTAGCAGCCTCATTCCCTGGTGTAGCTGTGCCACATGGGATGCGGTGTTTGGGGGATGGTGTGCTGAGTCCCGCGCCCCCTATCTGCAGTATCAGGTATGGACTGGCCACCTGACCTTGGATGTGGCCTCAGCAATACATGGGGCCGTGGCGCATGTGGGAGTCCTGAGTGGGATTGTGTGCCGTCATTGTGTGTATTGTGAGTGATGTGCTTGCATTGCCCTTAGTGGTATGCACGTTAGGTGTTGCAGGATGTGTCTGTGTCAGCCAGATGTGTGTGGGGGCCCTCCGCTTTCCAAGACACTGTGTGGTGTGGGTGGACAGCTATCCCATACTCCATGGGTGTGTTGGGGTGTCTGGGGGGATGGGTGGAGCACTGCTGGGTATGGGGTTGTACCATATGTGGGGGTATGGGAATGTGTGTGTGGCACTGCAGGATGTGTATAAGGGCTGATCCCAGGTGTTCTGGGGGTTGTGCTATGTGCATTTGGTATGGGTGTGGTAATGTGCCTTCCAATGTCTGGTGAGGGTGGCAGGGGTATCCCCACTGTATGTGGGCCCCGACAGAGTGGTAAGTGTGTGACATGTGTGTGATGTGTTTGCTGCCATTTGTTTGCATTTACGTCATCATCCCTATGTGTTAGACCCTTCCCTGTCAGTGGTTTGGAATATGTCCCAGGATAGGTAGGTGCATACAGACGTCATATGTGTTTTGGTGGTGTGTGTGGGTACCCACAGGCCACTGTGTTCTAGGCTAGTTGTATGTCCCTCTTGTATGTATCCCCCTATCACAATGTGCTTGGTGACTGGCTGCAGAGGTATGATGACTGGCTGTGACCTATATGCCAGGTACTATTTTAGCAAGTAGACCTCAGGGGGACAGAGAACGCAGGCTGGTAATTATGAACACACCCCAAAAGGAGTAGGCACAAAAAAAATAACTAAATGTAAGTTCTCATAAGCCATATGTGAGGAAGGAACGCTAGACCAATCTGGGTAGGATAACTCCAGTAGTAGAGGAATCAGACCTCAGTTAGTCCCCCAACCACATATCCTTAGGAGGAGGAGTACTTTGAAGGACAGACAAGCCCTGTAATTGCATGATCTCTGCATACATCAGTGGCCAAACGCACCTATATGAAAGGCCCAGAGGGTCCAGCAGCACAGCCAAACTTCACAGCACTACAAAGCAACAATGTAAACGTGATACAAGGAGGTTATCTGAATACTGTCAAATGATATCCCAATGTGGCTCTTTACTGTTACATTGCTGCTCATGTATGTTGTGATGCTCTTTGATTACAGTGGGATATCATTAGCCACTCCTCAGATAGTTCCTTTACATCACTGTTACATTGCTGATCTGAAGTGCTGTGAATTGTTGCTATGCTATTGATGTATGCAGTGTTCAATCAGATATGGGCCTTGTCTGCCACGTCCCCTGCTTCTCCACTGCTTTGTGGTCCTCAACTACATTCAGGACTGTGTCAATCATGCACACAGGCCCAGGTACCTGTCACACACACCCTGAACCTACCCTGCCATGTGCTGCTGTGTCATCACCCCACAGTTGCCTGTGTTAGGGCACGCCTGCTCTCAGGACATGGTCCCCCACCAATCCCCCATGTACCGTGATATATGTGTACAGACACTGTATCTACACCAACCAGTGCAGGGGACCTTCTGCATAGTGTTATCTCTGCATGTTTCTGAGGTTTGTTTCATTTGAATACTCTATGTTCTTGTGCCTCTGCTACCTGTTAGCATATCCTCATTTTGCATTTGCCCATTGTTTTGGGTTACATTGTTGCTGCTTTGATTCCTATATCAGGCATTATGTGACAGCTGTAACATATATTTCGAGATCTGTGTTTTTATTTTCTTACTTTTAACAACATATGCTGTTTCATTTGTGTGCCTCCTGTGTTGGCAGACAGATCTATTTTTATGAACAGATCATGATTGATATGTGTTGGGCCCTCATCATGCACCGCCTACTGTCTACATGCACACATATGTAACTTAATGCATTTGGGGCATGCAGCAGCATGTGGGGGGTTGGGGGCTAATGCATACTGCACACCATGCACCTAATGCACATTATCTCTCCTGCCCATCATCTGTAGACGGGCCAGTGACTTTTCTGTAGCATGTGGGTTGCTGCCCTGCAAAATGTGTTTTCGATTGTTCCCCTGTTATACAATCACCTTGATATTATGATAGGCGGTATCTACACTATCTCTGATGATTAACCAAAATAAGTATATGTGTTTGATGTACATTTGTCTCTGCTGCTGCTTGACCACACTAACACATGTCTTTAGTGATTTCATGGTCATGTACATGGCCCACCTGTGCTGACATTCTTGTACGGTGCCAGCTGTCTATCTGCCAGCCATCTGCCACATCACTGGGTGTTATGGGTTCCCATACACACATTCCCTTTGAGGTACTATCTTTGCTTTGTGCTTGCTGTGGTTGTTTTGGATAGTGGTTACAGACATGTGTTGTGTTACACCATAGGTTGTGTTACACCATAGGTTGTAGGTTTGATTCCCACATGGGGTTTTCTTATTTTTTTCTGTTGTGCTAACCTGACCATGAGCTTCCTGCAGGTTCATCTCCTATCCACACACCCTTCCATCTCTTCACTGTACACCAAAGTGTGCCTTCTGTGCTGTCTAACCATCACATATTAGCTGTTACATATGTCTCTTTCTTTGTAGCATTCATATAGGCAGTCCACTTGGGGGATTGGCATTGATGTGGTTCAGCTGGTCTGTGGTACACCTGTTTGCAGGATAAATTCTCACATGCTTCTGTTCTGTTCAATATTTTGCCCTGCTCCACAGAGCATCCCCTGCCGCCCTTTGGGTTTAGGTGCTTTCCTCTTTTGCATGCTGTATCCACTGCATAACATTTCATTGTGTATGTGCATGTAGTTATATGTGTCTCTGGTCCCAATTACAGACTGTGATCTGATCTGAACACACCAGATCTGCATGTGCATTCCATCATGGTTTCTGTTTATTTATTTATTTATTTAACAGGATTTTTATACCGCCTTTTCCTTAAATCAAAGCGGTTACAAAGACATACAAAAGCTAAACATAGGCATGGGAAGTGAAAGGTGGGATACATAACATGGTGAACTATTACAAAAAACACAATGTAGAGAGGTTACAATTAATATGAGTTGGTTAAGTGTCATAGCCGTAGTGCTCAATGAAAAGAACGAACTTTAGTTGTTTTCTGAATTCCTTCAGTTCCTCAATGGATCGTAGGTCGGGGGGAGAGAGTTCCATATTTGAGGGGCCGATAAGGAAAGAGCTCTTTGTGAGGTGAGTTTACAGACTTTAGTATAGCTACTTGGGGTGCCGAGGGTGTCAGCTGTGGTTTTCCTTCTAGGTCTTTTGCTGGTGTTAGGGAATAAGAGGGCTTGGAGACTGATTGCTGAAGTCTTATGTCTGATTTTGAATATATTGATGACCAACTTGTATCTGATACGGAGGCGTATTGGGAGCCAGTGGAGTTCTTTAAGAATTGGGGTGATGTGGGCTTGAGTAGAAGAGCCGGCGATTATTCTGGCAGCTGTGTTCTGAGCCATCTGAAGTGGCTTTAGGGAGTGTTTCGGGATTCCGTTGTGTGATGCGCTGCAGTATTCTTGTATGCAGCCTTTGCTAATGACCTCACATTGGTGGTGTAGCCTACCAGTTTGTGCATTGATATTTGTGCTGATGGTCATAGGTTTGATTCCTCTCTGTTCTCTTTCATTTTTATGCCTGTCTTGCACAACTACTTTTCATTCCTGTAACAGTCATATCTGGGCAGATCTGTGCTGTTAGCACATTGTACCCTTATCACAGTTGCCAACAGATCTTTTATGCTGGCCTAAATTAAACTGCTTAGTTATACAAATAGCAGCTGAATATCACCACTATATGTATAGCTGGGTAGAAGGCTCTCACTCTACCCCAACATTATCAGGACAGTGCCGAAACAGTTAGGGGAATTTTTGGCAACACTATCAATGCAGTGCTGCTGAAAATTCATGGACAGGGAACTTATAACTTTAATATTTGAAGACACATTGATAAAATGGAATCTAACAAAATCCCCAAATAAATCACCTCTGTCTGATCAGCAATAGTATGACCATCAAGAGATAGAGACTGTACATTTACAATCATGGTTGTATACAATCATGGCCTCAGTTTTCTTATTTAATATAAAGCCCATTGGCTAAAAACCAATCTGAGATGTAATATCACCTCCCAATGAAGAAGGGACAATAAAACATTATTGGCATAGAATCTAAAAAAAAAATTCAGTTGTTATAAGACAGTACCCAGAAGTGATAGATAAATATTAAATAACGTGTTCGACAGGCGGGATCCCTGGGGCACCCCTCTGTCAATAGAAAACAACCTAGAAGTATCTTTAGCTATCAACACCTGCTTGAAAAATAAAAGAGGAACTTGGATAGCTTCACCCTCTTCCATCATCCTCTTTATTTACCCCTCCACCCTTTCTCTCCACACTTGGTATTCTTTCACTCCAGCCAAAAGCTTCTCCCTCTCTAAACTAATTATCTTCTCCCATAAAACCATTTGTGTCCTTCATCTGATACCATCTCAGGGCACTATCTCGGTTTACTTCTCATTGTTTTGTTAACAATCAACAATAGCCTTACATCTGGATTAGTCCCCGTTTCTTATAAACATGCCACTATTCATCCCATCCTGAAAAAGCCCTCCTCTGACCCATGTAGTCCTTCTATCACCACCTAGTCTTTTCTCAGCCTTCTGACCATATTGAGCATGCCAGCATCCTCCATCCCCAACAATTTGGCTTTCATCCCAGATATAGCACATATCCTGTCCTTACATTTCTCATTATCAAACTTCACAGCTCTTTTGATGCAGGTAAAATTACATTAGCAATTTCACTTGACCTCTCCTCAGCTTTTGATTTAGTAAATCACTCCATCCTTCTCCACCCTCTCTCCATCATTGATCTCCATGACACTGTCCTTAACTGATTCTCTTCTTTTCTTGCTGATCATTCTTTTCAGGTTACCATTGATTCTTCTTCATCTGTGTCATGTCTTCTATTCTGCATAGTCTCACAAGATTCTGTTCTCACCCCTTTCTTATTGAACATCTCCCTCAGTCCCTTAGCAACCTTGGTTCAGGACTCCAACATTAGTACTTATTATCGCTGACCTGGATGATGCCATCAACTCCTGGAACACCACAATCAGTGAAGCAGCAAAGTCCACAAACCCCCCTAACACACAGTTCAAAGAGACAAGACCCAAATCTGCCCCATGGTACTCAGCATCAATACAAGAAACAGAAACTTTGACAGTTGGAAAGAAAATGGAGACTTGATCGATCACAACCCAACTTAACCCAATACCAAACAATGCAAAAGGAATACAACAACCTAATCAATAAACAGAAACAAGAATAGCACACTCGTACAGTACTTAATCTTGAAATCCCGCAACAAACCCAGAGAACTATTTGAAATTGTCCGCACACTAATAAAGGACCCATCAGATAAAGAAGAGATCTCCATACAACCTCAAATATTTGCAGACTATCTCATCAATAAGAATAAACCAACCCATAAGGCACCTCCCCATAACAACCACAATATCTCAAAGGCAGAACCCAGTCTCACACATGAATGGAATGAATTCCACATTCCCACTCCAGATGAGATTCTCCGGACAATATCCACTCTAAACACCAGCACATCTACATCTGGGAGGAGTGGCCTAGTGGTTGGGGCAAGGTATCTCAGGTTGGAAAGTCAGGGGTTCAAATCCCACTACAACTTTGACTTAGACATCACCCCAGTCCCATGGTCTGACCACAACCTAATCAAATTCCAGATGCCCATTCATCAGGACAGCAATTGGCCTAGGAAAGAAGCTGAAAACCTATCAGCACCCACAGGACATTTCAGACCATTTGACAAAGAGGCAATCCTCAACAAAGTCCTCCCAAACCTCAAGCTAGATCCACCTAACTTGGAAGAAATGATGGACACATGGAATAACAGCCTGAAATCCACTGCACACCTACCTGCCTCAAACAAGCCACCTGCACCAGACAAGACACCAAGAAGTAGGAAATCTGCACAATGGTACTCCATGGATTTGCAGTCCTCACTACTTCTCCTTAGGAAATTAGAAAGAAGATGGTGGTGCTCCCAGTCCCTAACTGACCAAGCAGCCTACACCACCCAGCTGAACACACGCCGAGACTCTATATCAGTGAAAATGAAAGAACACCGCTCAATGAACAAACCTCACAACCTCTTCAACTTAGTGAAGACCCTGATGAAAGAACCTTTGCCCACTCAAACTGCAATGTTACATCCACAGGAATACACTGACTACATACTAGCCAAATACAGCAACATCAGCATAATCACAAAATCCACTTCTAGTAACAACTCATACCAATCACTACTGCTCAACTCGCTTACAACACCATCAGCCAGAGGCATTGAGGACATCATTGCAATCATCAACACCACCACTGCACCAAACGACCCTTGTCCAGCATATTGGATAAGGTCTTTGCACAATGAGCTCAGTCCAACTCTAGCCAAGATCATGGAGCAGTCCTTCTCCACAGGAACATTCCCACCATACCTCAAACAGACATCAATAAGGCCCCTTCTGAAGAACAACAAGCTGAACCCCCAGAAGGTTGAATCCTATCAACCAATCTGAAGCATCCTGCTTCTAGCCAAGATTATTGAGAAGGTCGTACAACAGCAAATCCAATAACACATTGACTCCACTGCCCCTCTCAATCCATGCCAACATGGCTTCAGGGAATCACATGGCATCAAAACTCTCCTTGCCACGCTTCTCAACACATTAATCATGGGAATTAACAACAACAGAAAAGGATATGCCCTGATCTTCTTGGACATCTCCGCAGCTTTGGACTCCATCAACCATGTGCAGCTCCTGACTCGTCTCCAGGAAAAGGGAATTCATGGCTCAGCTTGGAGCTGGTGCAAATCGTACCTAACAGATAGATGGCAGCAGGTGCGTACAGGCTCATTGACCTCCAAGCCTTTTCAACAAAAACATGGAGTTCCCCAGGGTTCCTCGCTATCTGCCCTATTATTCAATATATATATATGCAGTTCATATGTGCAATCATACGCTTCTTCAACATATCTTGCCTGATCTATGCAGATGACGTTCTACTCTTCACCCCATTCACTATCGACCAACCAGACTTCTTATCAGTAATAAAATGCTTTGATGCCGTCACTGACTGGCTCCACTCACAGAGTCTGAAAATAAACTTCAGCAAAACAGAAGTACTGTTCATCACGAGAAACCATGCCTTCTCCCCACCGGCAACATTAAAGACGAGAGACGCCGAGCTCCCGAGTCGATCCACCATCCGCTACCTAGGAGTCATGCTCGACCAGCATCTCGACTTGAAAGCGCACATAGGCAACACTGTCAAGAAAATCTACCACAAGATGAGGACAATTCAACATCTTCGACCCCTGCTACAACCAGGCAACTTCTGAACAGTTTTCCAGGCACTAGTAAAACCCCACTTCGATTACACCAATGTGATCCTTCATGGACTCCCTAAGAACACACTAAACCCACTACAGTTAGCAATGAACGCTGCTGCCCGCTTTCTACATGGGGCCTCTAGAAGGGACCACATTACGCCAATCCTGAAAGACCTGCACTGGCTACCAATCTACTGCCGACTCATCTACATAGAAACATAGAAACATGATGACAGAAAAGACCACATGGCCTATCTAGTCTGTCCTTCCATATCAACAACTACAACAGTCCACTTTTTACCTTTAGAGATCCTCTGTGTTGGTCCCATGATTTTTTGAATTCAGTTACTGTCCTCATCTCTACCACCTCCACTGGGAGACTATTCCATGGATCCACTACTCTTTCCGTAATTAAATATTTCCGCATATCACTCCTGAATCTATCTCTCTTCACCCTCATCCCATGTCCCCTCGTAGCAGAACTTGCTTTCAATTGAAAGAGGCTCTCTCCTTGAACATTTATGCCACAGAGGTATTTAAACATCTCAATCATATCACCTCTATCCCTCCTTTCCTCTAAGGTGTACATATTAAGATCCTTAAGTCTGTCCTCATATGCTTTATAATGAAGCCCACTAATCATTGTAGTAGCCACCCTCTGCACCGACTCCATCCTGTTCACATCCTTTTGAAGGTGCGGTCTCCAGAATTGCACACTATACTCCAAATGAGGTCACACCAAAGACTTATACAGAGGCATTATCATCTCCTTTTTTCTGCTAGCCATTCCTCTCCGTATGCACCCAAGCATCCTTCTAGCTTTTGCCGTCGCCTTTTCTACCTGTTTAGCTACTTTAAGATCATCAGACACAACCACGCCTAGGTCCCGCTCTTCTTTAGTGGACAAAAGTACTTCACCTCCTATACTGTATTGCTCCCTTGGATTGCTGCAGCCCAAATGCATGACCTTACATTTTTTAACATTAAATCCCAGCTGCCAAATTCTAGACCATTCTTCAAGCTTAGCTAGATCCCTCCTCATGTTATCTACACCTTCCTGGGTGTCTACTCTATTGCAGATTTTGGTATCATCTGCAAAGAGGCAAACCTTACCCGACAGCCCTTCCGCTATATCACTAACAAAGATGTTAAAAATCAGTACTGTTAACATTCAAGGCCATCAACAATACAACCGCTAGCTCCTTGACGAATCTTATCCACCCCACACCTGCAACTAGAGCAAGAAGATCCTTCACCACCAACACACTAATAACTCCCAGCAAAGTAACAAAATGCACTCAGGCAACAAAAAACAGAGCCTTCATGTTCTACGCACCTACCTGCTGGAATGAGCTCCCAGTAACAATCCGCACAATCACTGACCTTGGCCAATTCAGAAAGGCACTAAAGCACCACCTTTTTCTCCTGCACTACGCCCAGGCCAACAGCAAGTCCCCTCCTGACACAACCCTACAATCTAACCACAAAATACAGACAACCCAGTAAATAAATCACATCCCTGTACACAGCTCCCAGGGCAACCCATGTCGTTACAGCTGCATAGTGATTTCCTGTCTTAACTTGAATAGCCTGTATTACATCCTGTCGAGATTGTAAATAGCCTGTATATAGTTACCCTGTTCTGAATCCAAGTTGTTCTACCCGTTCGATGTAAATGCAGAGCAGGCTCTTCCTACTCTGTACAAAATGTTATCTGTAAACCACATTGATTTTAAAGAGCGTGGTACATAAAAACGTTAAAAAAATAAATAAAATAGAGGACAGCAACCTTGGGCAGAAGGACTGGGGTTTCTAATCCCACAGGTGCTCCTTGTGATCTTGGGCAAGCCACTTAACCCTCCATAGCCCATGTTCCCTGTAAGTATTAGTGTATGTGTCTCATATCCCCTCATGTTAAATGTATCCCCCAATTGTGTTGTGAACACTTTGATTGAAGGATAAGGTGGCATACAAAACTGTCTAAATAAATCTGACCTTTGTACAGTAGAATAGATCAAGTCAGTCAAAGAAGAGGTTATCAGCTACATCCACAACATAGTAAGCAAGTCTCCATCACAAGGCTATATGCCTCATGCCCTCAAGCAAGCAACTATCCACCCCATCCAAAAAAAGACAGCTCAGACCCTGCATCCTGCCTTCCCTTCATATCCAAGATAATTGAAAAAGTTCAGAAACAGCTACAAGATCATATTGACCTACATGCTCCACTTGATCCTCACCAACATGGCTTCTGCCCCAACCACAGCATTGAGACTCTCCTCACTCACTTACTCAACACACTACTCAGAGGAATTGACAATATAAAAACTGGCTTCTTACTTGTTTCATCGACATTTACTCAGCATTTAACACCATATCTCACAGCATCCTTATAGAGCCTCTAGCCAGTATTGGTCTACTTAACACCACCCTCAACTGGTTTCAGTCCTATCTAAGTCACAGACAGCAAATGGTCAGAGTTGGATCAATCACCTCCACTCCAATCAACAATATACAGGGAGTCCCTCAAGGGTCCTCCCTGTCTGATTTCCTGTTCAACATATACATACAGTCAGTCTACAACATCTTCAAAAAGCATAAGATCCTATATGCTATCTATGCAAATGACATTATTGTCTACACACCAATCCTCTTTGACAAGCCAGACTATAAAGCAATCAAAACCTGCTTACATGAAATGAACAACTGGCTGTCCTCCAACAATCTACTCGTCAACTTCAAGAAATCCAAAGCACTATTCATTTCACGTGACACCTCTTTTACCCCCCCCCCCCCCAAACTTCTATCCTACTACAGGATACTCCAATCACAGTAAAGGAAGAGGTCCAGTATCTAGGTGTGACCCTTGACCGAGCCCTAAATTTACAACCATACATCAGCAGAACCACCAGGAATGCATTCCACAAACTGGCCATCATCCATAGACTAAAACCCCTCCTAAGCCAGGAACACTTCTGCAATGTTTTCCAAGCCATTATCACTCCCATTCTCGACTACTGTAACTCCCTCCTCCAAGGTCTTCCAGCATAGTCCACAAGACTACTTCAACTAGTCCAGAATACTGCTGCCCGCCTTATAACAGGATCAGCCAAACTTGAACACATAACACCCATTTTATTTCAGCTGCACTGGTTAACAATTACTTTAAGAGACAAATACAAAACATCATTAACCATCTTCAAGATCAGAAATGAAACATCAGCTGGAACCCTACAAGAGCTCCTAAGCGCAAAACCTAACAACAGATCCAAAAGACAAAACACAAGAGAAACAGTATCAACTACTGGCTTTTTCACTAAAGCCAACAAATCAACTTCAAAGAGGGCTCTCTTACTTGCAGTGCCTACAATCTGAAACTCCTTGCCGGAGAAGATAAGGACAACCAAGGACATTAAGGACTTCAGGAAACAACTAAAAACTTTCCTGTTCTCTAAACACTTCAAAGATGAAATCCAGTACACACCCTAACGACTCACACCTAAATATTTTCATACCCAAAAACATTGGTTGTAAATAAGTTATGTTTTCTCTAGCATCTCCTGCATGTTACATTTCTAAAAGAGTTATCTGTAATGTTCTGTTGAAGTTGTAATGTAAACCACTTTGATTCCAAGAAAGGCAGTATAGAAAAACGTATTAAATAAATAAAAATGACTATACTAATGATATCCTATTCTTGGCTCATGTTGAATCTCACTTTCCAGATCTCACTCTCATTAATCATTGTCTTACCAAAGTGTCCTTTTAACTTCACATCCATCAACTCAAACTTAACCTAGAGAAAACTATAGCAATCTGACTTACTGAAAGTTCTTCATCTTCATCACTTATGCCTCTCCTTAATGGATCCCCTATTAGGCTTGCATCTTCTCTAAAATACCTTGGGATATTATTCAACACTGAACTATCATTTTCCCCTTAGATCAGCTCTATTTTAAAAAAGTCATTCCTTATCCTTTGTAAGTGTTGTGCCATTATTCCCTTCCCTGATGCTCCTTCTCAAACTATCTTAATACTCAGTCTTGTCATTTCCCATCTAGATTACTGCAATGCCATTTGCTCTAGTTTCCCTGCATTTGAACTAAAGTGCCTACAAACAATACAAAGCACTTCAATCCAGATCCTTTCCCATGCTGGGAGATTTGACTGCATCACAACACTCATCACCCAACATCATTGGCTACCTGTTTCTTCCCGGATCAACTTTAGGTTGTTAACCCTGGCACACAAGACTCTTTACAGTGGTATTCCCCTCTATGTCTGCTCACTCCTTACCTTACACACCCTAGCTCGGATGCTCCATTCCTAACATCACAACCGACTCTATCTTTCCCATCCTCCAGGGCTAACCTTGAGTCCACCCATCAATCAGATTTTTTTTATTTAGGGTCCCGATATTGTGGAATGGCTTGCCCTTGGAACTCCATTTGAAACCTTCTGATAAGACATTCAAGGAACATCTAAAGACATTTCTCTTTCAATGCACCTTTGACTGAGCGCTGATCGGGTCTTTGGGGTTTGGCCAATCCCCATTCTTCAAATTCCCTCCTCTTTATTTTTTTTTATTTTAACAGAGTTAGTTTCCTTTTTCTTATTTGGTTTTATATAACCCACTTTGTTTTAATTAAAGAAAAGTGGAATATAAAGTTTTAATAAACCACAAACCATAAATCATAAACCTAGCTAATAGTGAAATACTCATACCTAGTGCAGTTGACATAGCTAACAATATCTGGAACCACTGAATCAAAAGCAGATTCTAAATCAATTAAAAACAACTGATTGTAGATTGTCAAGACTTCTTAATAAATGATGAAACAAAGAAATTAGTAGAATTCAGGGCTATAGCCACGTCAAAACCCATACTGCCACATTTCTAAAAAGCAATTCAGTCCCAAATAATCATCTGAGGCTGTACCACTTGATCAATCACTTTGCCCAAAAAGTGTAAATTCAAAATTGGATGATAAATTCTCTAAACAGAACATGGTAAGTTATGATTTTTCAGCATTAGATGGACTATAAGCTGTTTTAAATGCTCAGGAAAAACAGAATGTATTTTACAAGCCTGAACTATATTACAAATAATATTCATTGCTTTGAGATTCCTCTGATCCTTTCTTATCCTTGGTAACTTAACTTCCATTTCTCAGCTTCTCTCCACATTTCCAGTAGGAATGTGCCCAGTATTTTTTATTTTTCTTTAGTTCTTTTAAGGCTTCTCCCCCAATTTTATGAGATTTTTTTAAAGATAATTTTATATAAATACCCCTTTGACCGCCTGATGATGACTTCCTGTTAGCAAACAGGAAGTTGGCATTGGGCATTGGACTGGGTGGAAGCAAACAGCCCCAAATGACAAAATCTCAAGGTAAGTGCTTTGAGGCTGTTTGCAGCCATTGCCACTGTTGTAGGTCCCAAGAGGGGCAGCAGTGTCAGCAATGGTGCCCCTAGGGGGCTGGTGCCCTGGGTGACTGTCTAGTTTGCCTAATGGTAACACCAACCCTGAAGGAGAGGAGTTAGCTACTCAGTACAGAAAAACAAAAAAATACATTAAAGATGAGCAAACTCCAACAAAGCTGATTTTTAAGGACACAAATTAGGTGAAGGAGAAAGCAGCACAATCTTCACTACATTCAACCCTTGTCCACCAAAACCCCTTCTAGCTGCATAGGTTCTACAAATACATAATTAGATCGTTGATCTGCAAGAAAACACTACATGGAAATCGAAGAAAAAAGTGGTGCCATTTGCCAATAACCAAGGCTTCAACTGGAAGAAACTTCTCCTTTCAATTTGTGTTGCTCTGGAAGCATTTTGAAAAACGAAGGGATATGTTTACTAAACGGCGGTAGTGGACTCCGTGTGCGGCTCCGATATTGCACGGAGTCCACTACCGCCATTTAGTAAACATACCCCTAAAACTCTTTGACCACAGAACATATTTTCCTTATTAGAAAAATAAAACTTAAAAATTTAAGTTTCATCCATTTTGGAAAGTAATGTCACAACCAGTGTAGCCCTAGGGGGCATAACATCTTGAGAATTTTCAAGGAAATTAGTCAAATCTAAAGAAGCGGATACGTTTCCCCCTTGAGGTGCCAAATCAGGGACAGCTTCCACTGTGGAATGAGATGGGAAACAATAAAAATTTGAAATAATTACAGCATCTGTGATGGCCATCTTTAAACATTCAAAGAAATATTTCTTAAGCAAAATCCTAGCTGACATAGAATGAGTCTCCATGTGTCCTGTTTTTTTAAATATTAAACATACATTTTTATACTTCATTGTATTCTCCAAAGACTCGATCTGTCATTGAAGGTACAAACTGTCCTTAACAGCTGAAGGGTTCCTAATCGAGAATCGCTTTTCTCAATTTTCTGCTCCACAACTTGGAGCCTATTTTCTTGTTCTTGTAATCTGGCCACAGTTTCTTGAGAAGAACAATTCACTTGATCAATTTTCCCTTTCAAAAGAATATTTGTCTGAGAAACAACTTTCCATATGTCCATTAAAGTAACATCATGTACGGCACAGTGGTCAAATCAGAAGAGGTAACTTTACCTAATATGAGAATCACTAAAGGCAAGGGGACCAAAGAACCTTCCCCAGGTGAAGTAGTATTCAAAGGAAGTATTAACCTTTCTTACACCTGCCAATAGCTGTGAGGAGGCATCCCCTCTCTAAAGAGTGAAACTGCCTATCTCCTGGAGGAACTGGAGGGGTTCGTACAATAGGGCTCAAAGAAGCATCTGACAGGAAGGGGATAGATGAACCAAATGAATGAGGTACAGAGGAACTCACTTTAGAAGATTTAATGTTCACATGCTTATGTACTGGACCTGCAACCAAGGAAGCAGAAATCCCCATGGAGGTCCTACCTTCAACTATTCGCTTCCACGCCCTGAGCATTCTTCCAACACTCACCAGAAGCCCTAGGCCTAAATAGGCCCCAACGTGGTACCAAATGGGTACCCCTTCGGGCACACACCTGCGGCACTGCTGATTTTTAAACGTCTCCAGCAGTCTCCAGTGATGCCAGAACTGGGTGACTCACCCTGTCTCTCTCTAGTCCCGATACCAAAAGCCAGATGACTAACCGTGAAAGCTGCCACTGCTGAGATTAAGGTAACAATACTCTTATGACCTCTTATATCCCCAGACTGATATTTTTATGCATCTATCTAAGGTCAAAGTCCTATCAAAATTTACAGTTAATGGACCTGATATTCGGCCCGGTGGCTAGCACTTTGATAGTGGCTAGCCATTGATGCTCAACCTTAGACCCAGTTACTCAATGCTGGGGCCATATCCAGCAACCGGCATTGAATATCCCAATCGGCCACAGAACCCGGAAGCTAACCCAGCGGCATCAATATTCAGGCACTGCCCAGTTGGCTTCTGCAGTGAAAGTAAGGCCAGTCTTTGATCTGCCTTACTTTCACTTTATAGCCATAACTAGGCAACAGCTCAATATCACCTCCGGCAAGCCCCGATGCTAACTGCTCAGTATTGGGGCATGCATTGGCAGTACCCATGGCTATTCATCGTGTTAGTGCCACTGAATATCCTACTTAGTGGCATTTACAAGATTTGCAGGACTGCAAACTGTGCAAATGCCTTTGACTATCAGGCTCAATATTTCTAGATTCATTTGAGCAAAGATTTTACAAATCCAAGTACCATTATCCATATTAATACGGTAGGTGGTAAAATATTTATTAAGGTTTAAATTTAGGCGATAAAAAAGTTTTTATCATGCTCACTTGAAAATATCATTGTTCCATCGAGTCAATGTTAAGTCATGGCAACCCTGTGGATAGTTGTCCTAACCTGTGTTTGATTTTCAAGTCAGGCAGCAGATAATTGTTGATAGCGTGGCATCCATAGCTGCTGTTATTGTATCAGGCCATCACATTGTCGGTCTTCTTTTGCTTTGACCTTCAACCTTGCCAAGCATGATGTCTTTCTCTAATAATTTTTTCTCTTCTCATAATGCGTCCAAAGGATGAAAATAGAAGTTTTGTCATTTGATCCTCCAAGGAAAGCTTTCTGTAGGTTTGATCTCCTCCAATATTGATTGATTTGTTCTTTGGGCAGTCCACGGTAAATGCAATATTCTTCTCCGGTACCATAATACAAAAGCATCTTCCTGTTTTCTTCTTCACTGTCTAAATTTCACATCCATATAACATTCTTGAAAATAGTTTAGTTTATTTTAGTGCAGTTTTGAGATAGCACATCTCAGGCTTTTTAGGGCCCAGAGCAATGGTTTACAAAATTACAGTTTATATGATGAGAAGATTTAATTGCATTCAATTATATTAATTAATGATCCTTAAGGGTAAAAAAAGAATAATCACTTTAGTAGATGAGGAAGAAGAGCAGAGGAGAGGAGAGGAGAGGAGAGGAAGATAGGGGTCTGAGCAGTTTCTCAGTTTCATAGTTTAGAAACATAGAAACATAGAAACATGATGACAGAAAAAGACCACAAGGCCCATCTAGTCTGTCCTTCCATAACAACAACTACAACAGTCCACTTTCTACCTGTAGAGATCCTCTGTGTTGGTCCCATGCTTTTTTGAATTCAGTTACTGTCCTCATCTCTACCACCTCCACTGGGAGACTATTCCACGGATCCACTACTCTTTCCGTAAAGAAATATTTCCACATATCACTCCTGAATCTATCTCCCTTCACCCTCATCCCATGTCCCCTCGTAGCAGAACTTGCTTTCAATTGAAAGAGGCTCTCTCCCTGAACATTTATGCCACGGAGGTATTTAAACATCTCAATCATATCACCTCTATCCCGCCTTTCCTCTAAGGTGTACATATTAAGATCCTTAAGTCTGTCCTCATATGCTTTATAATGAAGCCCATTAATCATTTTAGTAGCAACCCTCTGCACCGACTCCATCCTGTTCACATCCTTTTGAAGGTGCGGTCTCCAGAATTGCACACCATACTCCAAATGAGGTCGCACCAAAGATTTATACAGAGGTATTATCACCTCCTTTTTTCTGCTAGCCATTCCTCTCCGTATGCACCCAAGCATCCTTCTAGCTTTTGCCGTCGCCTTTTCTACCTGTTTAGCTACTTTAAGATCATCAGACACAACCACGCCTAGGTCCCGCTCTTCTTTAGTGGACAAAAGTACTTCACCTCCTATACTGTATTGCTCCCTTGGATTGCTGCAGCCCAAATGCATGACCTTACATTTTTTAACATTAAATCCCAGCTGCCAAATTCTAGACCATTCTTCAAGCTTAGCTAGATCCCTCCTCATGTTATCTACACCTTCCTGGGTGTCTACTCTATTACAGATTTTGGTATCATCCGCAAAGAGGCAAACCTTACCCGACAGGTTTGTAGGTTATTATTAGGCTGGGTATTCTTTCTGTAAAGGTACATTTTTAAATGTGATTTGATTCTCCTCTTAAATGTGGGGATAGTGTGTTCGATAAGTATGGTCAGAGAAAACAGATTGTGGTGTTGTTTCGGGATGTATTTTGGATGGTGAAGGTAGCAAAAGGCAATTAATGTGTTGATGGTGGATACCTCTGGGGAATTAATACCAGTGTTTAGAGAAGTTGAATCTTTGTATGCAGAGATAACGTGTATCTGCACTTGTCTAGGTTCTTCATAGCCATTCTACTAAGATTGAAGTTGTCTATTATTTCTATTTCTTGTCCATCAAGGATAAAATTATTTATTTTGGAAGATGGCCGCCTAGACTGCCGAGCCACCGGGCGTCATTTCCTATCAAACCAAAAAGAAAAGGGAAAACATGTTGAAAGCCTCCTCCAACAGTGGGGATTCCTGTACCTGTTGTTTCCTTGGGACCTTTGGAGCAATATTTTTGCCCAAGAAGCTAGCGTGAGGTAACTGACTTTTTGACGGGCTTGACGGCGCTGAGGCTGGAGAGCTTGGCATCTTCTTCTAGTTGTGGCCTGTCACTGGTGCTGCATGTTTCTCCTGATTGTCCTGCTGGGTTTACTGATCCAGGAGTGTCTGGGGCAGCTGACCCTGAGAGGGACCGGGTAACAGCCTCGAAGTGGGCAGTTCTCCTAAATTAGTCATGGCTATTGGCGGACTGTGAAAAGCGTTGAATCTGCCACAGTAGGGGCTGACCTTCCGGGGGAGTATGGAGAGCGGAGCAGCTGATGAGCCCATGGCTGGAGTGGTGGAGACTTCTCCTTTCTCCTTTCTGGATCAGATTTTATCTTCTGTTTTAGCTTAGAAAAGCCAGTAGTTATTTCACTGGATTCCATTTGGTCTGCAGTTTCATCTTTGGGTAACATATTAGTGCAACAATCTGATAAATTGGCCTCACAAGTAATGGTCAACTCTGCTTTGCTTCATGGTATTATCACAGGACTTGGTAAGGTTAAAGAGACTGTGAAGGGTTTAGAATTAGATGAGCATGAATATGAAAACTATTATTCATTGTTGGTCAAGGATATGGCTGCAATGAAAGTAAAAACGGAACTTTTGGAAAACCAGGTTCTCTCTCTTAACCTTCTGCGAGGCATATGCTGAGACGTTATATGCTTGAGATTCAGGGGATAGCTACTGATGCTTTGCCTCCACTGACTAATGTTTATTATGTACCTACCAGGAGGAAAGCTTCTGCTGGTTCTCACAGTCTTTTCCTCCTGAGTTGCAATAGATGGACATATTGAATGTATGAGAGATACTTGAATCCTCAGATTCTGATTCTGTTGTTGTGCCTGCTACAATGTTATTTATATTTACGCTACCTACTGATCAAAAGTGTTTTTTTAAGTTGTATTTTCAGAAGCACTCTATATTATTTAAGGGGCTTCAGGTTAGAATTTATATTGATCTAGCCCATGAGACCCAAAGAAGACATCATGAATTTCTACTATTTAAACCAGCCGTTGCCCAATTGGGAGGACATTTTTTTTTTTAAACTTTCCTTGTAAATTCCATGTTAAATTGCAGACTGAAAGTTTTATTTTCATTGATCCTTCCCAATTGGGGGTCTTTGTCAGTTTGTGCTTGCCCCCAGCCCTGGATTGAGGCTAGGGTAGTAGAAATAAACGATAGGTAGATGACTAGGCATTCTGTATGTTAAGATCAAAAGAACATGTTACTTCATTTTTTGGGGTTTGGATCTTCCTATCTTTGTTGTTGGGTTGGTGGGCTAGGGCAGGAATGCTTATTACTTCTCGATGAATATTATTTCTGTTGTATATTGTGCTGTTTACTCTGTCCAGCCCTTTTCCTTCTACAAGAGTAATCTGCTGTAAATTTCATAAAAATAAAGTAAAAAAAATAAAATTTATTTATTTTGCCAGTTATCAGAATCTTTGACATCTTCATATTAAGGTACAGGCTCATTTTAAGAGTATGTTCCTTGATCTTGATAAGCAGATGTTTATGATTATCTTCACTTTCATCCAGTAATGTGCTATTGACGGCATAACAAAGGTTGTTGATTAGTCTTCCACCAAACATAACACCTTAGTTTTCTTCGTGCAGTCCTGATTCTCTGATGATTTTTTCTATATATGAATTGAACATAGCCTTGCCATACACTTTTGCTGATTTTAAACCATTCTGTTTTCACTTGTTCTGTTTGAAGTGTTGTTTCTTGCTCAGTGCAAAGGTTGTGCATGAGAACTAACAGATGTTCTGGTATACCCTTGCTTCTTGATGTGGCCCAGAGGTTTTCATTGCCCTGTCCTGAATCTTTCTTGCATTTATAGTCCCCAATGAATGATCTTGAGCAGAATCTTGCCTTATATGTATAGTAAGAGCTGCATGTGATTGCTGTAATACTTCAGTGGGAATGCCATCAATGACTGGTGCTTTTTTCTTTGATAATGCTTCCAGTGCTGTTTCAACATCTTCTTTCATCACTAATGTCTCATGGTCTCTAAGTACTGTTTTTAAAAGCTGTGGATCCACTTGATCTTTATGATATTCTTAATGTATTCTTTCCACCTTTCCTTGATCTTCTCAGCCTCATTCTACATAGAACCCTGAACATCTTTTAGCATTCCAATTTGAAGCTGGAATTTTCTTTCTAACTTTTGTAGCTTTAGGGAAACCAATATTATTCTTTCTCTAATATTTTCTGATTCTATTTCCTTGCATGAATAATTGTAATACTTCTCTTTATCTCATCTTGCTGAACATTGAATCTCTGTTAATGTCCATGATTACCTCTCTTTCTGCTCTGGCATTAGCATTTTTGAGCAATTTTCAGTTTTCTTTGATTATCCTTTTTAGCCACTTTTGCTTTTTCACCTTTTGCAGGGATTTTTTATTTTCTTCGAGCACAACTTTCTTGATGTCATCCATTAACTCTTTTGGTACTCTGGGGTATGTTTACTAAACTGTGGTAACGTTTCCCATGTTAGGTTCCCTAGATGCCCATATAAGTGAATGGGCAGTGCATCATTATGGCAAGCCGTGTCAGTTAACGCACGTTACAAGGCGCCTTAGACTAACGCGCGTTACAAGGCGCCTCATAAGGCACATTACAAGGCACCTTAATAGGCACAATACAAGGCACATCATAAGGAACGTTATAAGGCACATTACAAGGCACCTTATTAGGAACAATACAAGGCATGTTATAAGGCTGGTTACAAGGCACCTTACTAGGCACAGTACAAGGCACATTATAAGGCATGTTACAAGGTACCTTACTAGGCATGTGCCTTGTAACGTGCCTTGTACTGTGCCCAATAAGGTGCCTTGTAATGCCTTATAAGGAGTGATCACCAAAATAACCCCATGAAAATTCATATAGCAATAATAATTGTTTTTGTCGGATGTTGCAGGAAAGGAACATTTATTAAGATATTATGTCCACCACACAGTCACATCCATTTTAATCAAATTTTATAAAACAAAAAACTCCGCTACTTAGCTGGATTCAGACACTAGCTGGATTGTAGAAAGTAAAGTTCAAACTCCGGCACGACGTGCACGTTTCGGGTCCAAAACCCTGTTTCAAGTGCTGCCATACTTCAAACCAACCGCCATCAGACGCTGAAATCAGCTGTTTCATTAAAAGGGTCAGGAAACTTCAATGAATGGCTGCACCTTGCTGTCAGTCACATCAGGCTACCAATGAAACTACAGGGACAACCCATTTCATAAGGGAAGCCCTGTGATCATCAGGTAACGTCAGTGAATACTAAGCCAATCAATTTCTCTGTTGAGACCATCAGGTTGTACCATTCGTAGTTGGAAAATCCAACGTTGTTCACAACTTTGTAATCTATTAACACGATCACCACCTCGAGGGTCTATGGGAATGTAATCAATAACAGACCACCGTAGGTCCTGAAAGGTATGGCCAAAAGCAAGGCAATGTTCAACCATTGGAGCCATCTCGATCTGTTGTCTCAAACGAGAGGCATGTTCACTTACCAAATTTTAACCATCCAAGTCATTCTGCCCACATACACCAAAGGGAAAGGACAATAAATCAGGTACACCACAAAAGAAGACATGCAGTTTGTTTCCCACTGTCTCTTAAAGTGCCAATCAGTGCCTGGTAAAGTCCATTCAAGACCCGTGAAGGCCAAAGAACAATAGTTACAACTGCCACAGATGCTATGACCAGTATGTGAAAAGGGGGGCAATGGAGATCTATCCACCAGAACGGCAGAACGAGCCACCATGTCACCCACATTGGCACCTCACTGGAACGCCACCATTAAAGGTTTCTGAAAACAAGAATGCAATGCCAAAACCGGCCAATATTTCCGGAGAATGCCCACAACATCTTTACTGGATGTCATATATGGTAAAATCCCCACCAAAGGTGCTGACACATGTTGAGTATTGTTATCAGATGGTTTATCGAACAAAAGCCATTCACGATGGGTATATAACGCCCGACGACAGGCTAGTCTTACCACCTTGGCCGGGTAACCCCTGTCCAAAAGACGACCACTTAAATCTGCAGCATGCAATTTAAAGTCCAACAAAGTCCCTGTAGTTTCATTGATTAAATTAAATTTGATTAAAATGGATGTGACTGTGTGGTGGACATAATATCTTAATATATGTTCCTTTCCTGCAACATCCGACAAAAACAATTATTATTGCTATATGAATTTTCACGGGGGTTATTTTGGTGATTTTTTCCAATTTTTGATATTAATCACTGAATTGAGGGTTGTTTTGATAGTTATAAGGAGTGATGGCAACTGTGGTGAGGGTATAAATGCTTTGATGCAATCGCAGACTGGTTGCACACGCAAAACCTCCGGATCAATCACACCAAGACAGACGTCCTCTTTGTCACAAAGAACCAAGCCTTCATCTCCCCACCAACATTAAAAGTCAAGAATGCAGAACTGACAACCAAATCCTCAATCCGCTACCTAGGGATCACCCTAGACCAGAGACTGGACATGAAAAAACATATTAAAAACACGGTAAAAACAATTTATCACCAAATACGGACTCTCCATCATCTTCGATCACTTCTGGACCCTAGTGACTTCCGAACAATTTACCAAGCATTGGTACTCCCACATTTCGACTACGCTAACATTATCCTATACGGGCTCCCGAAGGCAACTCTTCACCCACTCCAAATGGCAATGAACACTGCAGCAAGAGCACTAGTCGGGGTACCAAGAACGAACCACATCACCCCAATTCTGATAAATCTGCACTGGCTGCCCATTCACGCAAGACTTTCATACAAGATTCTAATCACAACCTACAAAGCCCTGAACAATCTCTCTTTCCCAGCCATCAAAGAGCTGATCCATTCTACTCATCCAAATAAAACCAAATGATCAATAAATGCCAACACATTGATGATTCCTAAAGAAATGACCACATGCACAAAGACAACCTCTAACAGAGCTTTCGCAATCTGCGCTCGCTTGGCTTGGAATGCCCTCCCAGCAGACATGCGCACCATTTCCAGCCAATCCCAATTCCGGAAGGCCCTCAAGCATTACTTATTTGTGAGACACTATCCTGAATCTAACAACGGAATCCAAATAACATTGATCCACACCAATTCCCAAACCAACCCAACATAGAAAGGAATAGTCGGTCCAAGCTGGCCCATATGGAATAACACATGGCCTAAACCCAATAAATAAGATGTAATGTATATAATGCTGTAAATAATACTGTAAACATACTGTAAACATGTTATCCCCTGTTGAATCCAAGTTGAAACCTTCCTTGTTCAATGTAATTCTATGTGGCCCGTCTACATAGTAAGATGTTGTTTTATTGTAAACCGCACTGATATGTAATAGCGCGGTATATAAGAGAAGTTAAATAAATAAATAAATAAATAAATTATGGGCTGGCAGCACGGATCTGCAAAGATATGACTGTCACAGGCATGCAAAATATCTGACATGGACAGGAAGGAACAATGAGGAACCAAATCCATGACCACTGCCTAGAGTGTCAGTGTACTAACCAGTAGGCTAGACCTCTATGGCTTGTTGCACAGCAATGGCTGGGTACAGAAGGACTGCAGGTCACATGTGGCTCTGAGGGATCGGGCATTACCCAGATTAGTGCGTATGTAGTGTTAAGATCTGGCTGCCATGGGTACCTGCTGTCAGGGCAGCAGGGTGTCTAGATGTGCATGAGGTTTAGGTAGCACTGCCACTAGGTGGTATGCACTGTATACCCCAATCACCCCTTTTGTAGATGAGGATGTGGAAGGACAGGTACCTGCGCCCTGCGGAATGGCTGTAGTACCAACAACCATTGTCCTGTTGGCAGATGACAGGCCTCCAGGGCTGATGGGCCAGAGCCATACCTGTGACAGTGGAAGACCAGCAGTGATAGCTGGGGTGGGCAGGGGAAGGCTCAACTGCCCCACGCATGGTCTGCCAGCCACCAGCAGACAGCACAATCAGACTGCACCTGCAGCATCCTACAGGGTGGTCCCACCATGCACAAACTAACTACAGACAGTCTACTAGCAAGTCCATAGTGCAGAGGTGGGATGCACAGCACAGACACCATCGTAAAACCAAAAAATCACTCCATCATACACCCATGTGTTTCCGCTTGCTTATCACTTGAAAATCACAAAGGCCCACCGAGTCTCAGCATACAAGGGCATACGGTGAGAAAACAGCCCAACCCAAGATCAGGCAGTCTGCACCAATATCAGGCCCGATAACATCAATGACCTGGTGGCCGGTGGCTGGCGAAACCCATACCTAGCTTATTCAGTAGAAACAATGACAGTACTTAACTTAACAGCCAGGTAGGGAAAACAGAACACGCCAACCACTTCCCCGACGTTATCACACGAAAGAGCCCATTCAAACGTTTCGCGGGACTACCCGCTGCTTCAGGGGAATCTATAAAAACATAAACATACATCCAAGTCACACATAATCTTTATTGTACTGCAAAACACATCTAAAACCGATTTAGAAAAATTAAAAGACCACAACTAGAAGTGCCTACCTGCCAGCTAACCTTCAACCGCGCCGTGCAGAAAAACGCCGCCCATGCGCACTCCATACACTCATTGCAATTTAAAGGGAACCCATTGACGTCAGACCCAACCATACATCAACTAATCTCAAAAAAACCATTCAGCCACCACACAGACCAAATACCCAACCCAGATCAAAGACACACCGACCAATCAATTCGGAGATTCAAGCCATCCGGGGCGACAGTGTTGAGCCGAAAAATCCAGCTCTGCTCACACACTAAAAGAGTTTGCTCCCTACTCTTCCCATTACGCCCATGAGAAACTTGCTCTATACAAAAGCACGCCACCTCAGAAAACGTATGGTGCAACTCAGCAAAATGGGATACAAGAGGCGCCTCCCGAACTGCACACCGGAGCCTGCTCTTGTGCTCCAGCAATCTCTTACGAAAAGGCCGGCAGGTGCTACCAATGTAAAGAAGCTGGCACGGACAGTGGATGGCATAGACAACAAAGGCTGAGTCACACAAAGTAACATCGCGCAATTTATAACGAACCCCATGATAATCAAAAAACCCAATCGCACATGAAACCTCACACACTGCACAATGCCCACATGCCGAGTGTCCACCTACCAACTCGCACCGCTCTCCCGCAGACATCAATAACTCGCGGATGTTACGCTGCCACTGCCAAACACACCTGACCCCTTGGTTTTCCAGCCCGGGGACTGTGCGCACCACCGCCAAATGTTTGCGGACAGCGCGCTGGATGCCAAAACTCAGCGGGGAATACTTGGAAATAAAGTTGACCACATCACCATCGCTGTCAACCCGATGAGCCTTGGGGGACAGCAGTAAGGACCGATTATTAAATAATGCCCGCTTATAAGCATCCCCCACCACCTTTCCAGGATATCCCCGGGAGAGAAAACCCTGAGCCAGCAACCTAGATTTCTCCTTGAAATCCCTCACATCCGAACAATTCCGCCTATAGCGGATGAACTGCGAGAAAGGTAAACTGTTCCTTAAGGCCATTGGGTGAGCGCTAGAATAGTGTAATAAGGTATTTTTGTCAGTGGGCTTTCTGTGAACGGAGGTGACCCAGCCCTGGGCACTTTTACAGACTTCAACATCCAAAAATACAATTTTATGGAGACTATGAGTACTGGTGAAACAAATGTGCTCATCACAGGCATTAAGCCAGTGTACAAAAGTCTGAAAGGCTTCAATAGTACCCCCCCACAAAATAAAAACATCATCTATATACCTATACCATGACAAAACATGGACAGAAAGAGGGGAGCGACCCAGCCAACGGGCTTCAAAATGAGCCATGTATAAATTGGCGACCGAGGGGGCGCATGTTGCGCCCATCGCTACGCCGGCCTTCTGATGGTACAGGGATCCCTCAAATTGAAAATAATTTTCAAAAATGGCCAACCGAGCCAACCGCCTAACAAACCCCACCATGGAAAAATCCAAATCACCCCGTCGCACCAGACATTCCTCAACCACATCAACCGCCGCAGCCTGAGGAATAGACGTGTAAAGCGAGACTACGTCTAACGTAGCCAGCAAGACATCCGCAGATCCGGCTAGATCCGAACACTCCTGCAGAATGTTTAAAAAATGCATGGTGTCACGGATGTATGCAGGAATTTGCAGCAACATAGGCCTAAGAAAAGAATCTACAAAGACTGACAGGGGCTCCAACACCGTGCCCCTAGTGGACACGATGGGGCGCCCCGGGGGTTGCTGCAAATTCTTGTGCACTTTAGGAAGTAGATAAAACTTGGCCAGTTGAGGGCTACGGGTGTTCAGAAAGGAAAACTCCTTTTTAGAGATTAATTTAGACAGAAAAGCAGAGGTAGTCAACTCCAAGATAGATTTCTGAAGATCACTAGTGGGATCCACCGTCAGCACCTCATAGGTAGCAACATCAGACAACTGACGGTGGGCCTCTCGCAAGTACTCAGCTCTCCCCCACACCACCACAGCACCCCCTTTATCAGCAGAACGTATAACCAAATCTGCTGGCCTTCTCGTAAGAGATTGCTGGAGCACAAGAGCAGGCTCCGGTGTGCAGTTCGGGAGGCGCCTCTTGTATCCCATTTTGCTGAGTTGCACCATACGTTTTCTGAGGTGGCGTGCTTTTGTATAGAGCAGGTTTCTCATGGGCATAATGGGAAGAGTAGGGAGCAAACTCTTTTAGTGTGTGAGCAGAGCTGGATTTTTCGGCTCAACACTGTCGCCCGGATGGCTTGAATCTCCGAATTGATTGGTCGGTGTGTCTTTGATCTGGGTTGGGTATTTGGTCTGTGTGGTGGCTGAATGGTTTTTTTGAGATTAGTTGATGTATGGTTGGGTCTGACGTCAATGGGCTCCCTTTAAATTGCAATGAGTGTATGGAGTGCGCATGGGCGGCGTTTTTCTGCACGGCGCGGTTGAAGGTTAGCTGGCAGGTAGGCACTTCTAGTTGTGGTCTTTTAATTTTTCTAAATCGGTTTTAGATGTGTTTTGCAGTACAATAAAGATTATGTGTGACTTGGATGTATGTTTATGTTTTTATAGATTCCCCTGAAGCAGCGGGTAGTCCCACGAAACGTTTGAATGGGCTCTTTCGTGTGATAACGTCGGGGAAGTGGTTGGCGTGTTCTGTTTTCCCTACCTGGCTGTTAAGTTAAGTACTGTCATTGTTTCTACTGAATCAGCTAGGTATGGGTTTCGCCAGCCACCGGCCACCGGGTCATTGATGTTATCGGGCCTGATATTGGTGCAGACTGCCTGATCTTGGGTTGGGCTGTTTTCTCACCATATGCCCTTGTATGCTGAGACTCGGTGGGCCTTTGTGATTTTCAAGTGATAAGCAAGTGATAAGCAAGCGGAAACACATGGGTGTATGATGGAGTGATTTTTTGGTTTTACGATAGTTTTTCACTCTGAGAATTTGACCAACTACATTTGGAGTACCAGCACAGACACCAAGCAGGTACCGCCATAATTGGGCCCCAGAACCAGGAACACACAGGTATCACTGGAGACAAATGATGTGTGGTACTATGTGGGAACATGGACATGCCATGGTCACTGCTCGGTCAGAGTGAGAGTGACCTCCCAGAGTAACATGCTGTGGCCACCCTGCCCATGCAGGTGGTGGTTGAGCACTACAGTGTCCAAGCCATTGTCCTCCACCCTGTGCAGATGCATCCTGGCCAATCCGCCCTGTCTGGCCCATACCCACAATACCTTGCTCCTCCTTATGCACATTTACAGGCTAACGCTGGAAACAGTGTGAGCAATGTGGGCCCAGTGAGGTGTTGGCAGACACAAAACAATGGATAGACATACGCACACTCCCACACCTATCTCAGCATTGTGCAGAGATAGAGATGGGTGACAACCCTGCCTGTCACACTGGTCCTGATCACAGTGCTGACATTGCTAAACTGTGCAGGGGGTAATAGTAGTGATCCGTTGATAAGCCCAGCTGTGTGCTGGGGCCACCAGTCTAACACTCCATGAGGCCGTGGATAGTGGAGCCCGTGTCAGTGGGTGTTTGTATCCCTGTGCACCGCTGCATTGGGGTTTGCACATGTTGTTGTTGTGGCTGCATTGTGGGATAAAACTATGGGGTGATGCTCTGCAGGATACACATATGGGACTTGAACCTCTGACCCTCTGCTCTGGGACACACTGGCTGAGTGTACTGCATCACACTGTTGCCACAGCAGCATAGTGATCCCTGTGGCTACCCTTCCCCTCCCCAGCCTGACCTCTTCTGTTGCACTGCACACCACGTACTGGTACAGGGCATGGCCTAGGTCCACTGCAGGCAGGTGCCACTGCTCCCTCCAGCACAACCCCCCCCCCACCCGCCATGCCGCCATGGCCATATGCTGTCGGTGCCAGTGGTGCGCAGTCCCAGGCCATCCAGGAGGCAGGTAGGTGGCTGCCTAAGGTGTGGGTTCTGGGGTAGGGGTGCCTACATAGCTGTCCACGCTTCCCCCGGCACCACCTGTCACTGTTATGTGCCCCTTGGGGTACCTTCTGGGTAATGTCCCCTGGATGGGACCTTTTGGGACACAGTCTCATGGGCATGTTTGACCCTGGTCAGTTGCTGCCTTGCTGGTTTCCATTTTCCGCATCCCCATATGTCACATAGGCAACTGCCTAGTCCACTCCATGCCCCAGTAGCCTCCACTGCATGTCCTGCCTGCAGCCCTCATGCCCCATTTGTGCCATCACCATAGCTGGCTTTCATACCTGGGCACTATGCTGTTGCAGCAAATGGAGCACTACTATCACCTTTCTTGGGCTCCCTGCCTATGCTGTACATTGCTGACATTGAAATGGTTTCTTTCTCCTGCAAATGTGTAGCTAACGGCAGGTTTTCATTCACGGTAGGGTTCAGCCCTTCAGTTCAGCACGTTAGTGTGCAGGGAGCCTCTCCCCACCCACTCCCTGCCCATTGACCCCTGCTCTCCGCCCTCTCTCCTCCCTCTGCGGTGTGTACCACACCGCAGAACGCTTCCAGATGGTTTGTAACGTTACTGCATGGTAGCATTACATTACCACACGTTATCATTACCTAACGCGCGTTAACATTACATACCGCATGTTAACGTTACCTAACGCACGGTCTGTAACGCTACCGCAGTTTAGTAAACATACCCCTCTGTCATTTGTATCCAAAGTGATGAATCAATTTTGCAATCTTTAAACATAGGTTATAGATTTTCAAGGTCATATTTTGCTACCTTCATGAGTATCTTGTTCTTCAGCTGCAGCTTCAGCTTGTATTTGTATTCTAGTAGTTGTACCACCGTCAGCTGAAGGCATTTTTGTTAATGTTTTGAGCTTTTCCATCATTGATGTCCACATATATAGTCAATTTAATTTTTCTACAATCCATTGGATGAAATCCATGTGTACAGTTTCCACTTGTTTTGCTGAAAGAGGATATGAATAGATTATAATAATTGTTGGTCTTATAGAAAATTAGCAGGCTTCCTCCAGCTTCATTTCTGTTGCCAAGTCCATATTTTACAACCACTTTGTCTTCTTTCTTCCTAATTTGTGTTCCTATCACCCATGACTATCAATAAATCTTATTTGCATGTTCTGTTGATTTCAGCTTGTACTTGTTCATAGTACTGATCAACTGTGTCCTTTCTGCATCTGTTGTTGGTGCATATACCTGAATAATAGTTGGGTTGATGGGCATTCCTCATAAGACAAATAAAAATAAAACATTCATTGACTGCATTGCATTTCACTAGAGTCCATAACAAGCTTTTTCTTAACACCATTTCTTCTTTGTCTTTCATTTTTGGTGTAGTATACTATGTAATTGTCAGATTTAACTTCCCTTATGCTAGTCCTTTCAATTCACTGATACCCAACAGATTGAGCTGTGAACATTCCATTTTGTTATTGACCATCTCCAGCTTTCCTTGGTTCATACTTCATACTTCCATGTCCCAATATGTAAGACATCTTTGCAGTTTCTGACTTTTATTTCAATTGCAGCTGCACCAGCAGTCAAACATCCTGAGTGCTTTGTTCCAGTCACACCTCAAAAGTTGGCTTTACTCTGACCTGGAGGTCTACTCTAGTAGCACTGTATCACAATTTGTTCTGTTGTGACTATCCACTGGATCTTCATGCCAAGATACAGAAGTAGATTGCCTGGCTTTTCTTCCATGCAGCTAGTGCCAGCACTGTTGCTGTTATCATAGAAATATGATCCTCTGTCATCAACACTGTCATGTACTGCTGTTGCCCAGATGATTGGTTTGTCTTTGTCTGGTATGTCTGATGAGATCTGTCCATCTTGGCAAACCTTGCCAGTAGTTAATTTGCTGATGGCATATGTCTCACCATCAGTGATGCATGTGAGCCCTTGTGGCATTACAAGCCACAAAATAGGTAAATCAGATTGTCAGATTTTGATTTATCTACTTTTTCTGCCCTATTGGGTACCTTAGTTCAAAATGGTACCTATGAACATCTGAAAGTGCTCAGAGTTGCCAACTGGAGTGATACAACAACTAGGAAGTCAGCAGTATTCTGCTGTACTATTATTAGTGGGTCAGAGGTGCCATTTTACACCCAGGTACCTGACAGGACAGAAGTGACTGCCCAAGCAATTAGACACCAAGGAGACCCCTGAACAGTGCTGGAAGGGAGCCTTATGCAGGGTAGAACTGCCTAGTGGGCATTGGGGTAAAGAGATCTGCTCTGGGGTGGTGGTTCAGAGGGATTGGGGAATGTGTGCTAAGGGGGTTGGGGCAGTGAGGCTTATTGTTTTTATACATCAGCCTTTTTTAAATGGATCCCAGGGAGCAAAAATAACAACATCTTAAAGTTGGTATTATTTTACTAGGAATAATGCAACTTACGAGGTTGATTGCAAGTTGTATTATCCATTTACTGCACAAGATTTTAACCTGTGATACTGAGTTACTGCAGATTAGTGACTCCCACGGTAAATTAAACTGGGGCAAAATGTGATATTTTACAACAGTTTAGTAACTATCCCTTTAATAAAGCTCCTTAATGAAACATAAGGGCATGGAATGTGTTATATTCTTTTCCTAATTCTTTTATTAAAACATTTAATTACTCCTGTCAGATGAGAAAACTGGCACACTGCATTGCTGTAAAAGAAAATGGAAGGGGCTTTTAAGCGGACTACTTTTCATCTTTTAGGTCTAAATCAAACAATTGATTTTATCCCATTTATTTAACTGTTTTAGATTTCATTCATTGATCTGGATTATAAATAAATAAAAATGAAGGTGACTTATAATAGTGGCATGTCCCCAGGAGAAAACTAACACAGGCCAAGGCTGTCTTTATGTCCTGATCTATGTTATAGTGTTTAATGAATTCTTAATAAGATTTGGGGGCTTTAATTGAATATCCTTCATGGCATGGTTTATTTGGGTGAGTGCTTTGAATTGTTGTGTGAACTTTGATTTCTTTACAATGCTCCACTAGCCCCAATCTCTTTTGGCTTGGCAGCACTCTCGGTTTTTGTTCACATCTGAAATAGATCCAGACCAAAAGTTTGATTCATATCCTCTATTGATTTTCAACTCTAGAAGGTGAATTCCTCAGTCTATTCTGATTATTACATTTTCATTTAAATGTACATAAGAAGTAGGCACTTGTGAAAGAAATGTACTTAAAAAAATATACTAAAATAAGTCCACACCATAGGGTGAGAACTAAGAGGAAAACCTGCATAATATTAACACCAAAATAAGATAAAAGGAAAGGAAGTATCAGGAGAAAAAAACAAATCCTATCAATTACATGAACTATGTAACATCATACCCATCTGATTTCTGCTACCTCTTTAGATGCCTGACTAACCAAACTTACCAGGGCCGGATTTAGCTAGAGTGAGGCCCTACGCCAAGAAAAATTGTGGGCCCCCCCCCCATGTCCCTGTGCAGTCCTGGGCCCCCCTGTGCAGTCCTGGGCCCCCCCGTGTCCCCTCCCCGTGCCTCCGTGCAGTCCTGGGCCCGCCCCCGTGCAGTCCTGGGCCCCCCCGTGCAGTCCTGGGCCCCCCCCCCGTGCCCCCGTGCAGTCCTGGCCCGCCCCGTGCAGTCCTGGGCCCCCCCATGCAGTCCTGGCCCCCCGGACAGCATCGCGGCTGTCTGAGGGGCTTCAGAGGGAGCCGGGGAAGCCCGCGCGAGGCCCCGGCTCCCTCTGTACAGCCGCCAGCGTGAAGAGCCTTTTCCTTCACGCTGGCGGCTGTTTCTGTGAAGCCGGGAATGCTGAGAAAGGTTAAAGGGATCAACACAGTTAACTAACCTGCTAACCATGTTAATCCCCCTAGCTGGGATATTCAGTGGCACTAACAAAGTTAGTGCTGTTGAATGTCAACAGGTGCCGTCGCTGCATGTCCTGATATTAACCGGTTAGCACTGGGGCGTTACGGGGGAGGCACCCGGTGATAACAAGGCAGCAACGATATTGATCCGCTAGCTGATTATGGCAAAGTGGGGAAAGTCAGGATCAGCAAAGGCTTGCCTAACCTTTGCTGGGGAAGCTAACCGGGCAGTGGTTTGATATCGCTGCTGCCCATTAGCTTCTTGACAATCGAGGCAAACTAGATATTCAGTACCAGGACCTGGATATGGTCTGGGCATTGAATATCTGGATCTAAGGTTCAGCAGTGGTGGCAAGCTGTTTTAGCAATGCTAGCTGCCGCCCTTTATCCATAATAAAAGCTGGTGGCAAGAATTTGCTTCCTTAATATTTATAGTCAGTTTTAGTTAAAACACAACAAATATCTGATCAAAAAGAGAGGACAGCCATCATGTATGAGCCTAATACATATAAGGCAACAGATAAAGTTCCTATTCTCTGCTAGATAAGAATCTAGACTTTCGCACACGCTCTTGCATCAAGCAGTCCCCAAGTTCTTTCAGTTATAGCAACTCATATTTACATAAAGGCATACTAAATTCCATCAGTGATTACTAGCCAACTGAGTTTTGTCTTTGTGATTGATGAAAAGAAGTTTTAGGGCTATTGATATCACAAAATCCAACAAAACATATTTTCAAATGAACTGCTAATGATTTGCAAATGAGGATTTGAAACAAAAAGCTCTAGAATTCCAAATATAAGCGGCCATATTTCTATCCAACATGCCTTCAGATACTGGCAGCAAAAAACAGAAGGTGGGACAAAGTGTTCCATTCTTTTTTATAGGACCAATAGATATCATGAGTCTGCCCCATCAACTTGGTCACTTTGACAGGCATTCTGAAGGCCCAGTGAGTCATATAAAACAATGTGTAAGTAATAGATGCAGAACATGATACACGAAAACCAGACTCCTCAGAATCCAGTCCATTGGGAATCAGACCATGCAACTTGGAGGTCTGCCTCCCATACCTTCTCCATACCTAGACATTTTTATCCCAAATGCCTTTGAAAACTGATGCCTCACAAAAAGAAGCAATATAGTGATTTCTCAAGCAGTTTTCCAACTCTAATTGGAAGATTACAGCATGAGAAGAAATAGCACAGGTTTTGCAAATGGTTTGAAGCCACCAGTCTTCTAACAAAGAACCCAGGTCTAAGTCAGATTTGTGAAGGCTGTGCTGTAGCTGCATCCATTGAAAGAACTGAGAACTGGACATACCCATATTTCCACTGCAGTTCTTCAAAATTCTTTGCTGTTGGGACCAGGGCCGGATTTAGCTAGAGTGAGGCCCTACGCCAAGAAAAATTGTGGGCCCCCCCCCATGTCCCCGTGCAGTCCTGGGCCCCCCTGTGCAGTCCTGGGCCCCCCGGGTCCCCCCCCGTGCCTCCATGCAGTCCTGGGCCCGCCCCCGTGCAGTCCTGGGCCCCCCCGTGCAGTCCTGGGCCCCCCCGTGCCCCCGTGCAGTCCTGGCCCGCCCCGTGCAGTCCTGGGCCCCCCCATGCAGTCCTGGCCCCCCGGACAGCATCGCGGCTGTCTGAGGGGCTTCAGAGGGAGCCGGGGAAGCCCGCGCGAGGCCCCGGCTCCCTCTGTACAGCCGCCAGCGTGAAGAGCCTTTTCCTTCACGCTGGCGGCTGTTTCTGTGAAGCCGGGAATGCTGGGAAAGGTTAAAGGGCAACCTTTAACCTTTCCCAGCATTCGCGGCTTCACAGAAACAGCCACCAGCATGAAGGAAAAGGCTCTTCACGCTGGCGGCTGTACAGAGGGAGCCGGGGCCTCGCGCGGGCTTCCCTGGCTCCCTCTAAAGCCCTCCAGTGGGCCCAGGGGCGGCCCAAGGGGGGTGCGGGGCCATGTGCGGAGACTCGGTGCGGGGCCTCATTTGCATAAGGTGTCTCATTTGCATAAATATTTGCATAATGTTACCATACACCAGAGCTACTCAATTCCAGTCCTGGTGGTCCACAATCCTGCAGGTTTTCGGGATATCCCTAATAAATATGCATGAGATATATATGCATTGAAGGTATCCTGCCAACCTGACTGGTTTGTGGCCCTCCAGGGCTGGATTTGGAGACCCCTGCTTTACATCTCTGTCATTTAAGATTGTGAGTGAACAAGGTACAGATATCCTAGACATCAAAAGGGTAGATAGAATGTGTCACATTCCTCCTCGATTCTCACCACCACCAAAAAGTTGTCTAATAGATAATATTTTGGTGGTGGTGAGAAGCGAGGAGGAATGTGACAAATGCTATCTAACTTTTTTGATGTCTTGGACATCTGCACCTTGCCCACTCACAATCGTAAATGACAGAGATGTAAGGCAGGGGTCTCCAAATCCAGCCCTGGAGGGCCACAAACCAGTCAGGTTGGCAGGATATCTCCAATGCATATATATCTCATGCATATTTATTAGGGATATCCTGAAAACCTGCAGGATTGTGGACCACCAGGACTGGAATTGAGTAGCTCTGCCATACACTAACTTTTAGTAAACATGCCTCTTAATGAGTATATGGATAAAGAAAGACTAAAAGGTTTCTACATTACTATAATCCAGTACCAACCGCCAGGCACATTAGGAACTACTACAAACACTGCCCATTTAGAAACCATAGCAAACCCGCCATATCCTAACAGCACTACCAGGACTCACAAAGCACCATACCCTAACTATCAAAAGGCAACACTGCAAATATTAAACCAATACATTTCAGAGAACAACAATACATGACCTACTGGGGAAAGAACAAGTGGCAATGTCAAATAGGAATTATATAAACAGAATACCTCAGCTCAGTTACACATGCACAACATAGACCATCACCAAACAAGGAATCACAATTTAGAAACAGGAAGACAATAATTAAACTGGGAACCCCAAAAGCCAAACTTGGAATATACAACAACACTGTAGAAATAAAACTATAAATTAATTTCCTCTTGTACTAAACAAAGCGCAAAAATTAATGATGCACATTTCCCAGAGCTGACATATTCCAGTTAATAAATTCAAAATAAAGAGATATTTTTCTACCTTTTGTGCATTTTTTTTCAGTTGCAATTGTTCCAGCCACTTTCTTCTGGTTTCTTCGTGTCTTCTGCTAACTCTCCATCTGCTGTCCATTTGTCCTTTCTTCTGTCTTCTTGTTTTTTTTTTCCATTCTCTCTCTACATCTGCTTTAACATACTAATCTTTCTCCTTTTGCTCTTTCCTCATTCCTATTTCATCTACTCAAAATTTACCCCTCCATCCTCAATCCCCACTTACTCTCCCAATACCCGGCCAATTGTAGATTTTTTATCCCTCCCACACAAAATATTTTTCCCCTCTCCATTTTACTCTCCCAGCCCCATCCCATTCTAATCCTCCCCCAACACCAGCTCCCTTCTAGTTCCAGCCTCACCCAGCATCCATTCCCTTCTAGTCCCTGCATCAGCCCATTTCCAGACCTAGCCCCCCATTAGCCCATTTCCAGTCCTAGCCCCCCCATCAACCCAATACCAGTCCTAGCCCCCCCATCAACCCACTTCCAGTCCTAACCCCCCATCACCCCATTTTCAGTTTAAGCCCCCCCTATAACCCATTACCAGTCCTAACCCCCCATCAGCCCACTTCCAGTCCTAACCCCCCATCAGCCCACTTCCAGTCCTAACCCCCATCAACCCATTTCCAGTCAGCCCCCCATAGCCCATTGCCAGTCCTAACCCCCCCCATCAGCCCACAGTCCATTACCAGTCCTAACCCCATCAGCCCACCTCAAGTCCTAACCCCTCCCCATCAGCCCATTTCCTGTCCTAGCCCCCCCCCCATAGTCCATTATCAGTCCTAACCCCCCATAGCCCATTACCAGACAGCCCCCATCAGCCAACAGCACATTACCAGTCTTAACCCCCCCATAGCCCATTGCCAGTCCTAACCCCCCCAACAGCCCAGAGCCCATTACCAGTCCTAACCCCATCAGCCCACCTCAAGTCCTAACCCCTTCCCATCAGCCCATTTCCTGTCCTAGCCCCCCATAGCCCATTACCAGTCCTAACCCCCACCAACAGCCCACAGCCCATTACCAGTCCTAACTCCATCAGCCCACCTCCAGTCTTAATCCCCCAGCCCATTTCCAGTCCTAGCAACCCCCCCAACCCATTACGAGTCCTAGCCCCCCATAGCCCACTCCCAGTCCTAATCCCACCAGCCCATTTCCAGTCCTAATCCCCATCACCCAATTTTTAGTTTAAGCCCCCCCATAGCCCATTACCAGTCCTAAGCCCCCATCAACCCACTTCCAGTCCTAATCCCATCAGCCCATATAGACTTAGCTCCCCCATAGCCCATAGCCCCCCCCATAGCCCATCACCACTCCTAACCCCCCCATAGACCCTTACCAGTCCTAACCCCCCCAACAGCCCACAGCCATTACCACTCCTAACCCCCCCAGCCCATCACCAGTCCTAACCCCCCCAACAGCCCACAGCCATTACCACTCCTAACCCCCCCCAGCCCATCACCAGTCCTAACCCCCCCAGCAGCCCACAGCCATTACCACTCCTAACCCCCCCAGCCCATCCCCATTCATAACCCCCCCATCAGCCAACCGCGATTACTACTCCTCCCCCCCCAGCCCATCACCAGTCATAACCCCCCCAACAGCCCACAGCCATTACCACTCCTAACCCCCCCAGCCCATCACCAGTCCTAACCCCCCCAGCCCACCCCAGCCCAGCGAATTTTTTTTTACAAAACAAGCTGTCGCTGCCTCTGCCAGGGCCGGGGTCGCCGCGGCAGAATCGAGTGTGCCGCGGGGCCCCCCCTGCCCAGCAGAGCCTGCCCTCCCCGGTATCACCTCTCTCAGCTGCCTCCCTCCAGTCACACGCGCCGGCTTTCAGAGCGCGAGGGAAGAGTTTTTCCCTCGCTGCTCTGTTTAAGCCCGCGGGGGCTGATGGGACTTCCCATCAGCCCCCGCGGGCTTAACAGAGCAGCGAGGGAGAAACTCACCTCGCGCTCTGAAAGCCGGCGCGTGTGACTGGAGGGAGGCAGCTGAGAGAGGTGATACCGGGGAGGGCAGGCTCTGCTGGGCAGGGGGGCCCCGCGGCACACTCGATTCTGCCGCGGCGGCCCCGGCCCCGGCAGAGGCAGCGACAGCTTTTTTTTTTTTTTTAATTTTAATGATGGATCAGAATGTTTTTTGCGCCGGGCCCCCTGAAACGCGGGGCCCTGTGCAAAAAACATTCCCGGTGGGCCCTTGCCAGCTGTGGGCCCTACGCCACGGCGTACGTGGCGTATAGGCAAATCCGGCCCTGAAACTTACTAGTTCCATTGAATCTATTGAAAAACTTACTAAAGACTTCTGAAAGAATGCAAATTTTATCTAAGGTCCCCCCAGGTATTGCTATTAGCAGTAAATGCCTCTGGAGAAGGGATACACCAGGTAGAGTAGTTTAGAGGAGGGGGATCATGTAGCTATAGCATTCACGTTGCACCTACTGCAAGGTGTTTTCCTGATTCTAGATTAGCCAGTGACCTAATATCAGTGTAGCCATTTTTATTGCCTTTTGGATGGATGAGGAACATTTATAGTGGTCCTGTGAGTCTGACTGAATTTAAGTTAGAGGAACGGGCGATTGTCTTGTATGTTCACTCAAATCTTGATTTAACTGCGGAGAATGAAAATAGTGAAAGCTAATACAGTAACGCCTCTGATGCGCCTCTTATTCTAAACTTTAGTTTCCAATCTTTGGAGATGAACTGTGGAAGGATAAGCATGCCCAGCATCCCTTTAATTTTCGTCTGTAATTTGGGAAACAGGATTTTGGTCAGCTCCTCCTTTCCTGAAAGATAAATAGAAAGAAGGAAGTTCTGGAGTGTCTAAAATAAAGACTCCCACTATCGAGAAAGGAAAAAACATTTGGTTGTCTAAGTGTAACCCAAAGGTGAGAAGAAGATACAAAGCTACCCTGGAATGTAGGAGTGGTGCCATCCAGATAGCAAAGAAAATAGTGCTTGGGAAGGAATCTGCTATGCACCCAAGTTATGAGAGGTAGAGTAATGATAAAATGGAGCATTCTCCTATTTACAGAGCCTAAGGGGTCGTAGAAAAACTGTACAGGGGACATTGGATCTCAGGGCAAAAAATTCCAAGGATCACAGGGACACGCATTAGAGTTAAACCTTTCAAGGAGATGGAAGCAAAGCCTTAATATTAATGTTTTTCATGCACCACTGTATTCGTCTCATAAATTCATACTGGAACGACACCCCAGCTTTGGCTGTGATTTATTGTTTTATAGGAAGTCATTTCAGCTCTATGCCTTGTCCTGGATGTAGTTCTCTTTCTCCCTGCCTCCTTTTTTGGAGGACTCACTTAGGGGAACTGAAAATGTGAGCAAGCAGTTAACGAGGAGACTCATTCCTAATTTTTAGTAGTACTCTTTACCCCCTACTCCATGAGTCTTAGCCAGACATAAAGCAGCTACATTTACATTAGATAATGTCAGCATATATTTTGCAAAGAAAATGAGCAGAAATAAAAGTGGCAAACGAATTAGCCTCTTGACGCACACTCGGGATTGTTTTCCTTCAGTTTTCCCTTGTTTTAAACAGGTACAAAAAATTCACATTTCGGATTAGATTTACTGAAGTGAATTGCATGCTAGCTTGCATGAATGCACATTATTTATTGCACATAGTATTTTATGCAATTGAGTTATTTACCAGCAATGCGCATTAACACTGTTATTAGGCGCTAATACAATAACACACTTTAGTTACTGCCTGTGAAAAAGACTTGCTAATCACAGAAAGAAATCTGGAAAATGTGGTCCTGATCTATGGAGAACCTCTAGGAAGGCAGTAAGAGGAGTAGAGAGGAAGAGAGCACTGAGCAGGGCCGGATTTACCTATACGCCATGTACGCCATGGCGTAGGGCCCACAGCCGGCAGGGGCCCACAAAAAAAGAACCAGGTAATTTTTTTTTTACTCAATTAAAAAAAAAACCTGGTGGCTGCCGCCGCGGGGCCCCCGCTGCGGCCGCGGGGGCCCCGGCTACAAGGTGAAGCGGTGCGGGGCGGTGCGGTGCGGGTCGGGTCTCTCCCACCATCCCACCCAGCAGGCTGCGAGAGACGCGAAGATAGAGCGGCTACACGCGTCTGTGTTTAAGCCCGCAGGGGCTGATGGGATTTCCCATCAGCCCCTGCCGGCTTAACACAGACGCGAGGAGACGCTCTATCTTCGCGTCTCTCGCAGCCTGCAGGGAGGGAAGGAGGGAGGGAGAGACCCGACCGGACCCGACCGCACCGCACCGCACCGCACCGCTTCAGCTTGTAGACGGGGCCCCCGCGGCAGCAGAGGGTGCCCCGCGGCGGCAGCCACCAGGTTTTTTTTTAAATTACATTTTTCTTTAGGCCGGGGGGGGGGGGGGTAGGACGGGTAATGGGCAATGGGGGGGGGGAAGGGCAGGTAATGGGCTATGGGGGGGCGGGGGCGGGAAATGGGCGGGGCTGGGCTGGGCTGGGCTGGGCTGGGGGGGGTTAAGGCTAGAGGTGGGCTGATGGGGTTAGGACTGGTAATGGACTGTGGGCTGTTGGGGGGGGCTTATAACTGTCAATGGGCTTTAGGGGGGGTGTAAAGACTGGTAAGGGGCTGAGGTCTGAAGGGGCTGTCTGGTAATGGGCTATGGGGGGGGGCTAGGACTGGAAATGGGCTGGGGGGTTAAGACTGGAGGTGGGCTGATGATGGGGTTAGGACTGGTAATGGGCTGTTGGGGGGGTTAGAACTGGTAATGGGCTTTGGGGGGGTTAAGACTGGTAATGGGCTGTGGGCTGATGGGGGTTGTCTGGTAATGGGCTATGGGGGGCTAGGACTGGAAATGGGCTGGGGGGTTAAAACTGGAGGTGGGATGATGGGATTAGGACTGGTAATGGGCTGATGGGGGGGGGGGTAGGACTGGCAATGGGCTATGGGGGGCTGACTGGAAATGGGTTGATGGGGTTAGGACTGGAAGTGGGCTGATGGGGGGTTAGGACTGGTAATGGGTTATAGGGGGGGCTTAAACTGAAAATGGGGTGATGGGGGGTTAAGGACTGAAAATGGGGTGATGGGGGGTTAAGGACTGTAAGTGGGGTGATGGGGGGGCTAGGACTGGTATTGGGTTGGGGGGTTGCTAGGACTGGAAATGGGCTGATGGATGGCTAGGACTGGAAATGGGCTGATGCAGGGACTAGAAGGGAATGGATGCTGGGTGAGGCTGGAACTAGAAGGGAGCTGATGTTGGGGGAGGATTAGAATGGGATGGGGCTGGAAGAGTAAAATGGAGAAGGGAAAAATATTTTGTGTGGGAGGGATAAAAAATCTACAATTGGCCGGGTATTGGGAGAGTAAGTGGGGATTGAGGATGGAGGGGTAAAATTTGAGTGGATGAAATAGGAATGAGGAAAGAGCAAAAGGAGAAAGATTAGTATGTTAAAGCAGATGTAGAGAGAGAATGGAAAAAAATCTAGAAGAGAGAAGAAAGGACAAATGGACAGCAGACGATGGAGAGTTAGCAGAAGACACGAAGAAACCAGAAGAAAGTGGCTGGAGCAATTGCAGCTGAAAAAAATGCACAAAAGGTAGAAAAATATCTCTTTATTTTGAATTTATTAATTGGAATATGTCAGCTCTGGTAAATGTGCATCATTAACATCTGCGCTTTGTTTAGTACAAGAGCAAATTAATGTATAGTTTTATTTCTACAGTGTTGTACATTCCAAGTTTGGCTTTTGGGATTCCCAGTTTAATTATTGTCTTCCTATTTCTAAATTGTGATTACTTGTTTGGTGATGGTCTATGTTCTGCATGTGTAACTGAGCTGAGGTGTTCTGTTTATATAATTCCTATTTGACATTGCCACTTGTTCTCTTTCCCCAGTAGGTCATGTATTGTTGTTCTCTGAAATGTATTGGTTTAATATTTGCAGTGTTGCCTTTTGATTGGTAGAGTATGGTGCTTTGTGAGTCCTGGTAGTGCTGTTAGGATACGGCGGGTTTACTATGGGCAGTGTTTGTAGTAGTTCCTAATGTGTCTGGCAGTTGGCACTGGATTATAGTAATGTAGAAATCTTTTAGTCTTTCTTTATCCATACACTCATTAAGAGGCACGTTTACTAAAAGTTAGTATATGGTAACATTATGCAAATATTTATGCAAATGAGGCCCCTTATGCAAATGAGGTCCGCACCCCCCTTGGGCCGCCCCTGCTGGGGGCCCACAATTTTTGTTGGCGTAGGGCCTCACTCAAGGTAAATCCGGCCCTGGCACTGAGCATGCTCAGTTTAACAAGCTCATGATAGTTAGTATGCGCTCAGGAAGTAAAAGGGTCACACTATTTAGCCAATTAATTATCAGGTTTCTGTGTACAAGGATAGCACAAGCATATTGTTATTTCAGACATAGTTTACTGCAAAGATGCCACAGAGTTAAGTTTTAGAAACCTTAGGCTCTGTTTACATGTGTGAAAAGCAAATTTACACATGAAAAGTGTCATATATGCTTAAGTAGCAATTTTAGAAAACATGCTACTTATATGCATATGTGTCATTATGCAATGATTTAAAGGAGGCGTGTTCTAGACACGATTTCAACTGTCTTTCAAAGGATATGTGCATTTCATGTTTTAGAATAGCAATATACACATATCTCTGAAGATATTCCCAACTGCATTTGTATCTGTTTCAATTTACCCATTACCCTGAGATTAACTCTGCATTTGGACATAAGGTTTGGAAGAATGATTGAGGGGAAAAGATGCTTGCCTTTCTGGTGTTTAAAACTATCGCACTGGGGACAAAGCTAGATTTTTGAAGGATAGTTTCCAAATGAACTGTTTTTGTACAGGCATGCTTACAAAGTCCATCATTTATACTTGCACATATGTGTGAAGTGGCATTTAAGAAGGGACATCAGGGGAGAATCTGGGACATCCACATCCAAAAATCCAGGGAAATAGCAGCAGTGAAGCGAGGCATGTATAAGTGTCATCTAAAATCGCTCCATTTCTGCTGCAAAAGATGGACGTCGCAGCAGCTGGGTCTGGAGGTGGGTCTGTACATCTAACAAGGCTGGGTATATGCATGGCTGTAGACCATTTTAAAAATATAAGGGGAGGGGGCGCTCGTGAGCCCGACTAGAATGGCAGCAGAACTTTAGAGCTCCTCAACTGCTCTCCCCATTCACTGGGAACTGGTGCCTCAAAAATGACTTTTGTGCGCTGAAAATGCTTTTACTAGCAGCGCTAAGCTAACGGCATCTGAGGATGTTGTCTGATTTCTCAGCAAACCTACAGAATGCCTTGAGATCAGGAGCTCCCCTTTCGTGAGCCTGATGAAGGGAATCAGCAGCATATGGCTGCTTTCTCCTGCAGTCTTCCCTCTGCTGAAATGAGGTTCCTGGCTCATCTTTCTGCGGACCGGGGTAAGAGTGCTGCCCTGCCTGTCTGAGTGCCTTGCTGGCTGAGTTATAACTCTTCTGGTGCCACAGTACTAATGATAACTCTTGGAAGATTGACTGTGCAGGGGGAGCCCTTTCAGAATATGTGGATTGGGATCGTGCTGTCTGCCTTGCTTGTTACACTTTTCCACGACTGGCTCCTAAACCTCCGACAGAAGTCTGACCGTTTGGCTACCGCCATGATAGTTGTACCTGCTTAAACCACAGTGGAACGCAGATGGGGCTCTGTGCTGAGGCGGGAAACTGCTGTGTGCTCTCAGTGGAACGCAAGCTGGTGCTGACAGCATTGGCGATCCTGATGACGTGTGTGATCTGAAGCTGTTTCTCTCCTCCAAATGGCCGCCGTCTCATGGAACACATGGTTGGAACTCAAATGCAATAACAAGATGGCTGCCGTCCTTTAAAGAGCCCGGATGACTTGTCAGAGCCTCCTGCAGTACCTTGTCACTGGTAATCTGATGCGATGTGAGTCTGATATAGCTATCTCCGGTCCATTTGATCTCCTTCTTCTGCTTGTGAGAACTGTTGTCTGCGGCTGACTGGCTCGGGAACGGTGCTGCTTGATTTCCGAGCCCTGCTTTAACTCAAAGGCTGATTTCTGCTTCTGGAGCGCCCTCTGGTGTCTTTCACCGGTACTGCAGTGTAATTGTAGTCTTTATTCCAAGCTGCTCCTCTTCTGATTTTGTGACACATACTCTTCACTCCTAGTGCTGCCTGCAGAGTTCTCGTGGGATATTAGCATTTACACTGGTGGCATTGAGGTTGCCCTTCGGATGTGATCCCGCTGAATCGTCTGACTGTTATCTCTCTTCTGGCATATTGGAAGTTGGCGCAGGGGTTGATCCTCTCTTCATTACAGCATTGCCGCAGTGCAGTACCCATCGATTCTGTTCCATCATTCCATCACTTGCAGAGCCTGCCTAAGGAGCCTCCTGTGTGTTGTTAACTGCAGAAGGCTATTTCTGGTCCCTTCTGGGTCTGTGTGGTGGTGAGGCCTTGTTGGAATTCACAAACGGGCAGCAGTTTGCTTTCACCCTGTTGTGCATCTACACAGCACGTCACCTTTTTGTGTACAACGATACTAGTGCTGCGTGACCCATATGGCTGCTGTTAAATCCTACGCATCTTCCCTCTCCAAGTTTGATAGAGCTCCAGAGGCGTCTAATGTGCGCCCCTTACCTGCTGCTGAGAGTATGCCCATCTCCAAAGCCAGTGATTCCAGCCCACAGTCTCTGGTTACAAAAGCGGACTTTTTGGAAATCTTAAATGAGCTCAAGCTCTTCCGTCAGGATTTTTCTAAAGCAGTGAGTGATATTCGCTCTGATTTGAAAACCTTAGATGATAGAGTGACTCAGGCTGAATTAAATATTGGGGAACAAATGGACTCGTCCGTGGCCCTTCAGACCAAACTTGTGAAATTAGATCACCTGCCAAATGATTTAAAAGAAAGACAGGATGATCTTGAAAACAGACAAAGACGTAATAACATCAGAATTTTTGGCCTCCAAGAATCTCCGGGAGGGGCGGAGGACACGATAGCTTTAGTCCAAGAGCTCTATGCTTTCTGTCTACCCAATGCTCCTAAACCAGTTCAATTGGAAAGCGCGCACCATGCGCTTGGGAATCGACGACCCTTGAATGCTCAACCTAGAGTGATTATAATTTTCTTTTGCTTCTTTGCTGATAAAGTAGCTCTCATGAGAAGTTTAAGAGGTAAATGCTCAGTGGTCTACAAAGGTCAAGAGCTTCAAATTTACCAAGACCTCTCTCAATATACCTTAGAACGTCGACGGAGCTTTAAGCCCTTAACTCAGGCTTTGCAGAAGAAGGGGATCACTTATAGATGGGGTTTCCCCTTTGCTCTGATTTTCGACTGGAAGAATTCGGTTCAAAAGCTTACAGATTTGTCGGCAACTTTGGAGTTTCTGGACATGATGCAACATGGAGAGCGACCATCACGACAGCGAGGTACCAATGGAGAGTGGGAGATGTCCTTACCAAAGAGACGCAAGGTGCCCCGTTCCCGGAGCACATCTAATTCTGATGCAGACTCTATTCAGCAGAAGGAGATGGACACTTCTGCCCCCACTTGATTATAATACACTGTTAAGGGTATGGTGGGTCCTTGTGTTTGTGGCAGTTTCTTTCTTACTATGGTATGATGGGAGGTTGGGAGCACTTGAGATTAGCCTGGGTCTTGTACTGTGGGGAGAATGAGTTTACAGGGGTTTGGTTTTGCTGTCTTTCTCTCTTTATGACTACCTTGTGGATGGGGAGGGGGTGGGGAGGTTCTGAATTCTGTTTTCTTCTCACACTTTCTTCTAAGGTTTTTCTCTGGCGACACTTGGTGTGCCGCCTGGGTTGCGTAATCTATCAGACAAGTATACTTCCTGCACATATAGGAAGGTGGGGAGTGGGGGGGGTGGGGGGGGGTTTACCCTTCTGACCTGGGTGCTCAATCTTTCCATCTATAAATTAGAATCATATACTTTATTTGGACGGGTTGGGGAGTAGAAGTCATGGGAGAGGTTTGGGGAAGGAGATTGTTCGTTGCGAGTCTAGGGAATACTTGGAGGGAGATTAGTTTTCGAGTGAGCGATTACAAGGAGCCTTTTGTCAGGCTTGGGTATGGTTAGGGCCATTTCTTGGAATGTACACGGATTAAACAATCCGGTTAAACGACGGAGGGTGGTGGATCAATTATGTAGAGAGAAGGCTGAGATACTTTTTCTTCAAGAAACTCACTTCTCTAAGCGAGATCATTTTGAGTCTGCTAGAAGTAAGTTTCCTCAAATATTTTTGGCTAACTATTCTACCAGGAAGAGAGGGGTGGCTATTCTGTTTTCCTCATCTTGTCCCTTTCAGTTGATTAATGAAGTGGCGGACCCGGAGGGCCGCTTTCTGATTCTGGTGGGATCTATTCATGGGACCATTTTTACTTTCGTGAATGTTTATCTGCCTCCGACACTGGTGGGGAGTTCATTAATTGATCTTTCGTTAGCTATTCAGAAATACAGTCAGGGACCACTGATTATAGGAGGAGATTTTAATTGTGTGTGCTCTGAACTGGATCGTTCCGGGAGTCATCTGCTGCAATATCATTTGGGGAGATCCCTGGAGGAGTGGGCTGTGAAGTTTGATTTATGTGATGTTTGGCGACATTTACATGCATTGGAAAGGGATTATATTTTTTATTCGCAGGCGCATAGATGTCACTCTCGAATTGATATGTGGTTTGTGTCTAGATCTGGGGCTTCATGGCTCAATCAGGCTACTATTGGGACTATGGGACCTTCTGACCATGCCATTATCTCTATGGATCTTTCTCTGGGAGACGTTGATCTCTCTACCAGGACGTGGTCTCTGCCTCGCGGGCTCTTACTCAACCCGGAGTTTGCTGCTGGGATTCGGAAAGGATGGAAGGAGTATCTGCACTTTAATGATTCCTCCGACATAACTCAGGCGCTCTTATGGGATGCGGGGAAGGCGGTTTTGCGGGGTCAGCTTATATCCATGTCGAGTGCTTTTAAGAAGCGCTTAGGAGCTCAGCAGGAGGCCTTGAGGACAGAGATTGCAGATTTGGAAAAGAAACATGGAACGGGGGGTGGAGTTAGGGTCTGGAATTTGTTGATACAATGCAGGGGGCAATTGGCGGCATTGGAAACTGAAAGTGTGGCGTCACTTTTCCTATGGACAAGACAACGGTTTTATGAGCAGGGGAATAAGACAGGAAAATTGCTGATGTGGCAATTGAAACATCCGAGACAACAGCGTAGAGTTGATGCTATTCAATCTCCGAAGGGTGAGATTCTACACAATTCCGTTGCTATTGCCTCTACTTTTGCTAGCTTTTATGAACGGCTTTATACTAGTGAGATGTCGACAGCTTCTGTAGATATAGTTGCGTGGCTGAGGGAGGCTTCCCTTCCTCAGGTGTCCGGGGAAGGAAGGGATCATCTGGATCGCCCGATCACATTAGAGGAGGTTCAGTGCACTATGCGGAATCTCAAATCTGCTAAGGCGGCAGGTCCAGATTGCTTGCCGGCGGAGCTTTATAAAACATTCCCGGATTTGTTTGTGCCAACTTTGCTGTCGGTCTTTAATGAGATCCTCCTCCAAAAATCTCTTCCCGACTCCTTTTACCAAGCTAATATTGTTGTTATTCCCAAAGGTGACAAGGATTCATTGCAATGCTTCAATTACCGCCCCATTTCCCTACTGAATCTGGATTATAAAATTTTCACCACGATTCTAGCTAATCGCCTTGCATCGCTTATCCCAGACCTTGTTCACCCGAATCAAATGGGTTTCATAAAAAATAGATATGGGTTTGAAAATGTGCGTAGGTTGATCAATGTCTTGCAGAGGATAAAATCTCAAGTGGGGTCATATAGCATTTTATCGTTAGACGCTGAGAAAGCTTTTGATAAGCTGGAATGGCTATATCTTCTGCAGGTTCTCCGGGAATTTGGTTTTGGGACGTCGTTTTGTACGTGGATTGCTTCCCTCTATGACCGGCCTCAAGCAGGGGTGTCTGTAAATGGTGCTATCTCGTCACCCTTTCACTTAGGTAGAGGCACGAGGCAGGGGTGCCCTCTTTCTCCTCTACTGTTTGCTCTTGCCATGGAACCCTTGGCAGCTCATATTCGGTTACAGGCGGAAGACATTGGTATACATCTGGGTTCTGAGTGGCATTCCATTTCTTTATATGCTGATGGTACCTTGATTTACTTGAATGAGCCCTCCAGATCCTTACCTATTGTGCTTAATATCTTAAAACGCTTCTCTTTGGTCTCTGGCTTTACTATTAATAAACAGAAGTCTACTCTCCTTCGTTGCGTGTCTCGCTCCTCCGCCATCAATGACTGTCTGACGGATGACTTTCCGGTGGTGGACTCCTTTAAGTATCTGGGTATTGTAATACCTCGAGATTTATCGCAATTGTACAGTCTGAACTACGGTCCCCTTTTGAAATCCATTAAAGGGGATTTGGAACAGTGGAGTTCTTGTTCGGTTTCTTGGCTCAGCCGTATCAACACTTACAAGATGTTAGTCTTACCTAAGTTACCTTTTATGTTCATGCAGTTACCTATTGTTCTTCCAGGTAAGTTTTTCATGACCCTTCGTCAGGCTGTCACTAGGTTTTTCTGGCTGGGCCGGCATCCTTTGCTTAGCTGGCGGATACTCACTCGACCAAAAGGGTCTGGGGGGTTGGGCGTCTCTGATCCAGAGCTTTATTACTTCTGTATCTGTCTGCGTTCCTTATTGTTATGGAGAATTCATCCTGGGGCAGAATGGGCTTTGCTATAAAAGGATTGGTTAAAGCCGATTCCGTTGATAGCTGTACCCTTTCTTATTAATTCGCACGAGGTGTCTTTGGTAAAGGCGCATGTGTTTATGGGCCCTTGTTGGTTGGCGTGGAGGAGGATATGCAAGCGGACGGGGGTATCTGTCACCCAATCTCCCTTTACAGTTTTGGGGGTCTTGGGGTTTATCCGAAATATGGCAAAAGGATTGGATTTGGATTTTCTTCTGACGAGAGTTTCCTCTTTGTATGAGCAGTCTCGCCCTATGACGAGATTGGGGCTAGAGGAGCGGCTGGGCTTGCAGCTCTCTACGTTTCAGTATGTGCAGATCTCTCACTTTTTACATTCTCAATTTTCCGTCGCTGATCTTACTAGGAGTCCTAGAAGTTGGGAGCAGGACCTTTATGTATCTCGGAAGCTCACTGTGTTTATTGCTCGGCTGTATCGACATATAGTGGATGATTCCCAGGTACTTTCTACTTTAAATCTCCCTTGACGGAGATGGGAGGTGACGTTGCCGGGGAAGGAGTTGGAGTTCTGGATCGAAGTCTATTCCTATTCCCACTCGTGTTCCATATCTTTGGGATTAATTCATACGCAACTTCGGATACTTTATCGTTTATCCATTACACCCTTTGAACTTTTTCATTGGAAAAGGGCGGATGATCCACTTTGTTGGCGCTTGTGTGGGTGTTCTGGTACTTTTGATCATATGTGGTGGTTGTGCCCTCATATTCAATGTTATTGGAGGATGGTGATGGGATGGATCACTGAGAGATTGCAGGTTTCCATTCCCTTTACTATAGAGTCTTGTTTATTGGGGGGTTTTCCAGAACTTCCGGAGCAACGTCCTCTACAGAAGTTGGCCCAATTGCTTTTATTAGCAGCTAGATCAGTGATTGCTCATTTTTGGAAGCGCAGTAGAGCTCCGTCTCTTATGGAGTGGCGCTCTAAATGCTGGGAAATGTATAGGTTGTAGAAATTGACGGCGGGGGTCCGAGGCCGATCATTTCGAGATGAGGCGCTGTGGAGTCTTGTGTTTCAGGGAGACCCTTGAGGGTCTTGAATCCTTGGCGTCTTCTTGGATAGCGGGTTTTCTTCCCTGGGCGATTTCCCTCCTCGGATCTGGTTTGTGCTTTTCTTTTTTCTTTTTCTTTTCGTCTCTTCTTCTTCCTCCTCTCTTCTTCTTCTTCCTCTTTTTCTTTTTCTTTTCCTCTTCTGGCGGTGTGGTGGATGGGTCAGTAGGGTTGGGAGGGGGGGTGGGGGGCTGGAGGGCAGGGAGAGGGTGGGGGGGCAGGATAGGGTACGTTTAGGGAGATAGAGGGGGATAACTGAGTTGGGTCTTTACCTTTGCATACCTTTGTATATGACAGGGATGGTGGATGCTGTCTCATTTCCAGTTCGTAGGTGCTAGGCGGATGGGAGAGGGGAGGTTTCGTTATGCTGGATAGATGATGTATGACAATTGTAGTTGCCTTGTTTTGGCCTCGTCAGTACTTGCCCCCAGTGTTGTCTTTTGGTGGGAGGGTTAAGGGTTTGGAGTGGCCTGAACGTGCACTGCATCTTCTCCGGTGGGATTTATATAAGTCTATGTACCTGTGTGATCCTCCACGGTATCTTTTTACCCTCTTTTTACTCTTCTTTATTCTTTACTCTCCCCCACTGAGGTGGGTTGCTATGGGGGGGGGGGGGGAGATTTAGCACAGAGCTGAATAATTATCTGGCATTTTTCTCTCTCCTGAGTTCTTCTTTTGGGGAAGGTTGGGGGTTGCTTGACAGCGGTGGACAACTTTACCCTGTCCTTTCTTTGAAGCTTGTATGGTTGTACAATATGTTGAGATTGCACTACCTTGTTATGGTATGTTGTCTTGGATTGTTTGTTATTTGACTCTGCTCAATAAAATTTATTACATAAAAAAAATATATATATATAGATGTTCCTGAATTGAATGACTACAGAAACAGGAGCTTGATCTGCTGTATTTCAGAAGGGGGATGTTCATGTTCAGTGTCATGCTGATCCCGGCCAACTATTTCAGCAACTCAGACTTGTGGTCTGCTAATATGTTTGGCATGCATATTTGCACGGCAGTTTCATTAGCCAGAAAATATTAACTGTGGCAGTGAAAGCACATATGCTACCTGGAAGCATTATAGCCATGAAAAGAGCACTGCTTTGCACCTTGTATGTGGTCAGGAGCATGTGTAGGCATGGATGCCTCAATACCCAGGGACAGACATTCTTACATTGTTCTGAACTCACACCGTGCCATACATCTTTGTTGTTCCTCCTAAGCCACACTTCTGGTATGCCCCCATTCTACTTGATCACCCTTCCACTGGGGCCGTCAATATACGCAATTTCTAAAGTAAGTCTGGGGATTCCCTTGTGATTTGGACATCTGAGTAACCAGATGTCCAAAGCATGAATAAGGCTTCAAAAATAGCCACCATAGGCTCTTGGTGATGGTTTTCTTTCTTTGACTATGTTAATTTATAAAGTTTTTAGCTCATGCCTTTTTTCAGTAGAGTTTCAAGTGAGTTACATTCAGGTACAGTAGTTATTACTTCTCTCCCCAGCGGGCTTACAATCTAACAGGCTGATGCAGAAAACCGGGGCTAGACGTGTGCTGAATTGACTTTTTATGCATTTAGTGGTGCCCCAACAATGCACAACATTAGACGCTCAATGCAGAAACGATAGGGTATGCAAATGAAGGACTGGGTGCAAAATGGCAGTGTTAAACCTTGGAAAGAAAGTCAAACACATGCTCACAAGAAGTCTGCACTAGTTTGGTATGTTCTCCCAGAGAAACAGGCAGCCTTTGGCTAATTTGCATATTGGCCTTAACAGTATTTTGATGGCATCAGGGGCAATCACAGCATTGGAAAAAGCCCCCAATGCCATCAAAATATTGTTGGGGCCGGTCCCCCAAAATAAAGAGAATCCCTGGTGGACCAGCGACCCTGATCCCCCTACCCGATAGCATTTTGATGGCATCAGGGATGATCGCAGCACTGGGAAAAGCATCTGATGTCATCAAAATACTGTTGGGGTGCCGGTGCCCCAACAGAAAGAAAATCTCTAGTGGCCCAGTGGCGCCGATCCTCTTACCCACAGTATTTTGATGGCATCGGGGACATTTGTGGCATCAAGAAAAGCCCCCAAAGCCATCAAAATACTGCCAAGGGGTGGTGGACCAACAGAAAGAGAATTACTGGTGGTCTAGTGGCCCCTGAATTCTCCACCTCCCACCCAAAATAAAAATAAAAGAACCTGGTGGTCTAGCGGCTCTTGAACCCCCACCACCCAAAATAAAACTAAAAGAACATGGTAGTCTTGTGGCCCCTGAATCCCCCACCCCAACCCAAAATAAAAATAAAAGTACCTGGTATCCAGCAGCCTCTAGACCCCCCCACCCCCCAACTGAAATAAAAATAAAAGAACCTGGTGATCTATCAGCCCTTGAATCCACCCCACCTTAAAATAAGCGTGAACACTGCCTATGTGCTCCTGCTCTGATTCTGCCATCTTGAAAAATGGCAGTGCCTGGACCCACATGGAAAGACTGCAATATAAGGCATATTCTACCTTATATGGCAGTCTAACCTCATCCTGTGCATTCCAGGATGCACCACTCAGGGCCAGGTGCCACCATTTTTCAAGATGGTGGACCCAGAGCGGGAGCATGTAGGCAGTGTTCCTGCTTATTTTAAGGTACCAGGTGTGAGTGTGTGTGTGTGTGGGGGGGGGGGGGGGTTCAAGGGCTGCTAGACCACCAGGTTCTTTTATTTTTAATTTGGGTGGGGATGGGGTTTTAGGGGCTGCTAGACCACCAGGGATTCTCTTTCTGTCAGAGCATCAGCCCCAACAGCATTTTGATGGCATCTGGGGCTTTTCTTGATGCCATGATCATCTCCGATGCCATCAAAATACTGTCAGGTGGGGGGTATCGGGGCCTCTGGGCCACCAGAGATTCGATTTCCCTATTGTGTTTGAATTGGGGGCTTTGCCCAATGCCTGGATCATCTGAGGAGGATGATCCAGGCATTGGGGAAAACACCCAGTGTCATCAACATACTGTCAGGGGCATGCATTAGAGGATTAAGTCACCTCAGACCCTACAGCAAAAATATTGGCTATATGACTGACTGTGAAATCCTTTACGCCTGTCTCTGCATTGTGCACAGCCATCATTTGGATACCAGACTATTATGTGCAGCTCATTTTCCTTCAGGTATATTCGGGAGAGGAGGAAAATCAGAGGTGGAACTGCAGGACTCAAAAGTGCTGGGAACGGATTCGTGGAAAGTGACTTTGAAAAAGCGAAAATGCTAAACAGATACTTCTGTTTTATTTTTACTAGAGAAAATCCTGGAAAAGGACCATCTGTGATTGACAAATATACAAATGGGAATGGAGTAGATACCGCACCATTCACAAAAGATGTGTTAAAACTGCTTGCAAAACTGAAAGTGGAAAAGGCTATGGGACCAGATGGGATACATCCCAGGATACTAAAGAGCTCAGTGAGGTTCTTACAGGGCCGTTAAAGGATGTTTTTAATAGATCCTTGAAGACAGGAGAAGTTCCACAGGATTGGAGAAGGGCTGATATGGTACTTTCTCACAAAAGTGGTAGTTGGGAAGAAATGACAAACTACAGGCCAGTAATCCTTACCTCGGTGGCAGAAAAAGTAATGGAGGTGCTCCTGAAAGAGCGAATAGTGGACTTCCTCGAAACCAACAGGTTGCATGATCTGAGGCAACATGGTTTTACCAAAGGACGATCTTTCCAAACAAATATGATTGAGTTCTTTGACTGGGTGACCAGAGAACTAGATCAAGGGCATGCAATGGATGTGATCTATCTAGATTTCAGCAAAGCCTTTGATACTGTTCCTCACAGGAGGCTTATCAATAAATTCAACAGCTTGGTGATGGGTTCCAAGTTGGTAAATTGGATCAGAAATTGGTTGACTGACAGATGACAGAAGGTGACAGTAAACAGAATTCACTCGGATGAAAGGAAGCTGATTAGCGGTATGCCCCAGGGTTCAATCCTGGGACCGGTACAGTTCAATATATTTGTGAGTGATATTGCTGAAGGACTGAATGGAAAGTCTGTCTTTTTGCAGATGACTCAAAAATTTGCAACAGAGTGGACTCCCCTGAGGACATGGATAACATGAGGAAAGATTTACAAAAGCTGGAAGAATGGCCTAATGCTTGGCAGTTAAGATTTAATGTGAAGAAGTGCAGAGTCATATACTTGGGAAGCAGAAATCCAAGTGAATTATATGCAGTAGGGAGCAAGATGTTGGTGTGCATGGACTAAGAGAAAAACCTCAGAGTGATTGTGTCTGAGGATCTCAAGGTGGCGAAACAATGTGACAAGGCAGTGGGAAAAGCCAGAGGGATGCTGGGTTGCATACAGAGAGGAATACCCAGCAGAAAGGAAGAGTTACTAATGCCACTGTACAAGTCGCTGGTGAGGCCTCACTTGGAATATTGTGTTCAGTTTTGGAGAACATTTCTCACAAAGGATATAAAAAGGCTGGAAGCAGTTCAGAGAAAGGCTACTAAAATGATGTGGAGCCTGTGTCAGAAGACTTATGAGAAGAGACTTGAAGACATAAATATGTACACTCTGGAGGAGAGGAGGGACAATGGAGATATGATTCAGATCTTTAAATACTTAAAAAGTTTTCATGAACAAACAAACCTCTTCCAAAGATCGGGAAGCTGTAAAATTAGAGGGCATAACATGAAGCTGCAAGGGGGTAAACTGAAAGGCAATGTCAGGAAATACTTTTTCACTGAAAGGGTGGTGGATGCTTGGAATGTCCTCCCGATGGAAGTGGTGGGCGCAAATACAGTGACAGAATTCAAAATAGCATGGGACAGACACAGTGGATCCCTTTATAGCAACAGGATAAAATCAAAATAAACATAACTATCTCTTTTATCTGAACAAATAGGGATGACCCTAAACAAAGGGTACACCCCTAAACAAAGGCATGGGGAGGAGTGACTTACACGGAGCAGTGGGTACACCCCTAAACAAAGGCATGAGGAGGAGTGACCTGCACGGAGCGGCAGGTGCACCTACTCTTGCCGCCTTGCTGGGCAACCCAGATGGACCATGGTGGTCTTTATCTGCCATCATATACTATGTTACTATGTTACCATGTCACTATGTATGTTTAAATACTGGTGGTGTTCATTGGGCACTAATTTTTCTTTTGCTGTTTATGCGCACTTCCGTATGTTTTCTGCATTTGACTTAGCTAAAAAGTGTGCTAAATGTGGCATTATCTGTGCTTAAAGGCCATGCTAGCTTTCTGCATCAGCATGTAAGTTTGCACCTGAAGCAATGGAGGGTTAAGTGACTTGCCCAAGGCCACATGGAGTGCCAGTGGAATTTGAACCCTGGTCTTTCCAGTTTCCGGCTGCAAACCTAGCCAGTAGGCTACTCCTCCCAGCTCATGGCATATTTTTTTCCTATTATGCATGCTATGAAATATAGATGTCTCTTTGGTAACTTTGCCTTTTATAAAATGCTAGCATAGTTTTGAACATTGCTGTTGCTATTGTTAAATGCCATTGAGTTGATGTCAACTCATGGCAACCCTGTGGATAGTTGTCCTGTGTTTGATCTTCACTCAGGTAGCTAACAGCTGATATAGTCACATCCATAGATGCTGTTATTGTATCAGTTCATTATATTGCCAGTCTTCCTCTTTTGTCTCATACTTCAACCTTGCTATGTCTGATGCTGTTCTCTAATGATCTTTCTCTTTACATGTTGTGTCTCAAGTATGAAAATCAGTCTTGTCATTAGAGTTTCCAAGAAAAGCTTAGGTTTGATCTCCTTCAGTACTGATTGATCTGCTCTACGGGCAATTAATGGAATACACAGTATTCTTCTCCAGTCCATAATTCGAAGGCATCAATTTTCTTTCTCTCTTGCTTCTGCAATGTCCATCTTTCACATCCCTATGATATTATTGAAAGTAAATGTGAATGCATGGACATGTCTGTTTTCCTACCTAGACAAAGTTCAAAGATACTAAGTCCCACACATTATGTGTGTGACATATGTGATTGTAAGGGATCTCTTGTGCACATACAAGGACCCCCTCCTGTTAAACATTTGGAGAATGGAGGGCAGACAAGACCTGCTCCCTCTCACCTCTGTTACCACCTCCATCACTCTACCTTTGCCTGGGAGCCCTGAGTCATTGTAAAGAAGCTGTCGTTGGTACAGGACCTCAGAAAACAGGCACATGCTCAGGCTCCTCTGTATCCTTCTGTACCCAGCAGGAGGTTTTCAACAGGAAATAGCTGCTTTACAATGCTTCAGGACATGCGGGCAGAGGGTAACTGAGTAGTATAATGGGTACACTACTTGTCAAACTGATTGACAGGTGAGATAAGGATGACAGGAGCCAATCAGCGTTCACTTCTGGTGTATGTCCCGCCTTAGGCCATGCCCCCTCCCATAGAAGTGAATGGTGAGTTAGCCCCGCCCACTCCCACCCCAAAACTGTTGACAGGTACATATCAGCGTCCACTTATGGTGTATGTCCTGCCTTAGGCCATGCCCCCTCTCATAGAAGTGAATGGTGAGTTAGCCCCGCCCACTCCCAACCCCAGGCATGGCCACCACCCCCACTTGACATGCCTCCACCCCGCCCCAAGGATGACATCATCCAATCAGCATCCACTTCCGGGTTTGTGCCACGCCCCGCCCCACAATATGGCATTAGCCAATCAGCACCCACTTCCGGGTTTGTGCCCCACCCACAGCCTCCCACCCTCAACCATGCCCCTGCCTACATCATCGGAAATGACATCACCGGAAACAGGGCATCATCAGAAATGGACTGTCCCTTTTTGCTGACATCACCAAAAACAGGGTGTCATCAGAAAAGGGCCGTGTCCTTTTCCGATGACCTCAGCGGAAGCAGAGTGACTGACTCCGGAAATGTGTTTTGATTCTGGTTAATGTTTACATCTGCAAAAAGCAGGAACCCTGGAAAACAAAAAATGCTTTTCTCTCTCTTCCACTGCCCCAGTTCTTTTTTCTCACAAAAGATTCTTAGCACAGGGCTTTTCACAGAGGCACAGACAGGGTAGAAGCTTTACTTTACAAATGCAATTAACACATCTTTTGTTAGAGAAACCACTGCTGTCCATGTGATAGAATTTTGCTTTTAAGACCTCATGGTTAAAAAGAAATATTCTGGCAAACACAGTGTAAGTTCAGACTGAAATACAGAGAGAGAGAGCGATCTGAGTTCAAATCCCCCTAATACAGCTATTTTTTTTTTGAAAGAGAGAGCTGAGTTCAAACACAGCCACAGCTATTTTTTAGTGGCTTTGAAAAAACCAATACTGAGAGACAAGTCTGAACATGCCTCTCTAGGGTGTGGTTACACGTGATTGTTTGAAACAGGAGGTCTGTTCTGAGCATGCTCCTGGTGTAAGGCTGTGTGTGTCTTGTGTAAGGGGAACATTTTAACACAGAGATTCAAAAAGAAAAAATGGCTCTTTTTGGAACACCAAGCAGAATTTCCAGCAGGGCACACAACATTAATTACTTCCTTAAGGACCATGGTGCAGAAGCAGATGGGTATCCACCGATTGAAAATCCATTTGAAATACTGGAGAGTCCGGCATACAAGCAACCAATCTACGCTGTTTGTACTTTCTCTGCACATATCAAAGGGAGGCATTTAATGTCATAGCCAGCCAAAAGGACTACACAAAACCTGATGAAATAAACACATTGAAATCTGCTATACAAGCAACGGTGGGCTGTATTATCAGGAAATGCTGGCAGGGTGTTATGCATAGAGACTGTGCAGCTTGTGTAATACATGCTCCAGACCAAAGACATCATGATTGTTTGAGGTGGGGACATAAGGAAATACAGCAGAAAATCCATAAAACTTGTAACAGGATGTGTCTAGGGCCTATTGTAAATGTTGCCATGATTGTTGATCATAAAATGAAAGCAACTGCCCTAGTTTATGAAAATATGGGAAATTGGGGGGGGGGGGATGTGTATTAGCCACATTGGTCCACATACACAATATATAGCATCTGTTACAATGTACTGTCTGCGAAAAAAAAGGGCAATGTGAATTAGCCAGGTCGTATGATAAGATTATGAGTTCCAGAGATATTTCAGTTAAAGAGTCTGGGGGGCTGTAAATCCCATCAAAAGAATTTCATTTTAAAAAGCTGCAGTATATTTCAGCAGCCAGAAGAGATCACATAGTCTCTCTACAGCCTGTATCATCTGCAATTCTTCTTCAGACATGGTGGGTAGATATGAGTCTTTTTTTTTTAATTATTTATTTATGAATTTTAACAAAAACAACAAGAAAATAAATTTCTTACAATGAATACAGCAAATCTGACAGGTAAATAAACAAAAGGAAAACAAAGTATTATAAGTATACAATAGTCAAATGCTGTTATAGTCCACAATGAAGGGAGGAAGAGGAGAAGAGACTATCATACCAAAGCAGAGATTTGGTAAATACACCTTAATTGGAAAGTTTACAATAAACACAAAAAAAGAACCCAGGTGGCAGCAGGCCTCCAAGATACACATGGAGGAATAAGCTGAACTAAACACCACCATTACTCAGTTGGTAATACTACGGGAAGTCTAGCATTAATGAAATTATTTAAATCACTAGGATCAGAAAAAATATATTTAACACCCTCAATAAGCACCAGACATCTGCAGGGAAACCGAAGAAAAAAAGTACCTCCAATATTTTACACCCCAGATTTATACTGCAAAAATTGCTTTCTCCTCTTTTGTGTTTCTCTAACTAGATCTGGGAACATTGATATTCTAAATCCTAAAAATGAAACTAATCTTTTCTTAAAAAACATTTTCTGTACAAAAATCTGGTGAATATCTCCCTCCAATTAAATAAGCTTCAATCCGATGTTCTATGGTATGGTAATGTGTTCTCAAACATATTTCACACTTTTCACTTCATTTCACTATTTTCCCAAATATACTATAATGCTCTTATAATAAGAACCTATGGTCTCAGACAAAAGTTGGCACTGCTCCGGGTGAGTCTCCCTGGAGCTATGTGCTCCAATAGCATCAACGACCATATAAACAAGGTTCCTATAATTGAATACCACACATTACAATTTCTCAAAAATCGGACTTATCTTAAGTTTTGATCCAGTTTTGTGAATCGTGCCAATATTGCAATTGCCCCAACGCCACCTCACCGGTATCTATTCCACGTTTCAATTCTTCTTCAGAGGGTATGTAATCTGTGAATCAGCACTGTCCATAAAGAAATGCAAGAACGTTACTACAGAAACATTTTTCTTTAAAGATCATTACTAGATGAGTGTTCAAAAATTGGTCATACCTTAACTAGACTGGATTATTCATAAAAATAGGCTTATGCGATCAACAGCGTGTTATCCATGGCTTGTCAGCTCTCTCAAAAAATTCTGCGCATGCGAGTTCGAATTTGACTCAAGGTAGTTAAATAGTTGTTCAACCATGAAGTCAGACTCCCCCAACGCTGTTACGAATACCATTACCGGACCAACTTCTAAATCATGAATGAAACTAAAAATTAATTTTTACAGGCAAGCTCTCCATTCAATCATACTGTTGAGACCTCCTGGAGAAACTGATTGCAGTTTATATATCCACTTTTGCTCTCGTAGTAAAAGAGTTTGTGCTCTGGATCTGCCGGAACTGCCTCCCAGTACCCGATCCAGTCCAAAGCATCGCAAGTCTTGAAATCCATGTTTATGTTGCAGACAATGAGCCACTAATGGGGCTTCAATTACTTTACAGTGGATTTGACTACGGTGTTCTCCCAACCAAACTTTTAGTTGACGAACAGTCTGACCGACATACAGCAGCCCACAAGGGCATCTGATGCCGTAGACTATATAGTCCGTAACACAAGAAGTTTGATGCCACAAAACATAGGGGGATGTTTACTAAAGTGCGGTAATCATGAATACCGCGCGTAAAGTACGTTTAACGATCGTTCACACGTCCGAACACACGTTCTGACATGCGAACGATCGTTAAATGTACTTTACGCGCGTTAACCGCAGTTAACGATCGTAAACCTCCGCGGCGCGTTAAAACAGCGCAGAAGGTGGAGAGTGGGCGGAGAGAAGGGGTCAATGGGCGGAGAGTGGGCGGGGAGAGGCTCCCCTCATACTAACGCGCTGAATTTCAGAGCTCAATTCCAACGCGAATGAAAACCTGTCGTTAAAGGCATTTAAAGGGAAGAGAAACAATTTCCGTCAGCAATGTACAGAAAAACCGGGGAAACCCACAAAACGTGAGCAGTGTGATACATGTGCACAGAACAAAATTTCAGATAAAACGTTAAAAATGACCACAAGAAACATTTTAAAAAGCATAATTCAGCTGGGAAACAGTGATAGCAATGGGCAACAAGGAACAACACTCCCTGGAAAGCACCAAAATAAAAAGAAATGATGTGTGGAATGGTCTACGCTCCGCAGACCCTTTCAAAGAGCATTACATTGTAATGGAGCTGTCCTGGGCGTGTGGTGTAATGTTTCCCAATGATATCATTGTTGCCCAGCTTGGTTATGGGTGTGTGCCCCTTTTCTGAGGTCTTTTCTGAGGTTTATGTGCACCTTTGTCTGCATACAAGGTAAATGAGGCCACAGTAAACCTGTTGCAGAGCAGGGTTTCTGACTCGTCAGGCCGGTTTAACTAACTCCAGGGACTGCACTGTCTCTGTGGCCACAGTGTGGTGCAACAGACACAGCCAGTGCCTGTAAGACCAGAGGATCACAGGTTCAAAACCCAGCTGGGGCTCCTGCCAACCCAGTCCCCATAGTTTTGCCCACCACTAAACAGTGATAGTAAAGACACTCCTTTATTGCAGAGAACATACGCATGGCCTATATTTTACCACACCAAACACAGACACCAGAAACAGGCACATTACCTAAAGCAGAGTCCCGCAAATGCAGTCCTGGAGGGCCCCACACCATTCCGGCTTCATGCTGCCTCTAATAAAGATGCCTGTGCTGCATAGCTATGCACCACCCCCATGGTATGCAGATGTAGCTCATGCATATTTATGAGGGACAGCATGAAAACCAGAACAGTGTTTGGAACACCAGGACTGGAGTTGGGGAACTCTGCCGTAAAGTAGCAGCCAACAGGGCCACACACCCACCCACAGGCCCCATTGGCCAATGCCTCCTGGAGAGGCAAGACATTGGGCCTGCCTGTATCTCCCAATACTAGCAGTTGCATACCTTAGCAATGCCACCCTACACCTGGGTATATGGTACAGAGCTATCAAACGTTCCCTATGATAACTGGCAGATATCAATTCCTACGTTAAGCACAGTTTGCTCATTGAGCTCCACCATAACAATCATTCTGATGTCTGCGGTGTTTGCTGCAGGTCTGGTCTCTGACAGTGTTCACCACCCTGGGGAGTGACCCCCCAACAGCCTTGTGTACCATATCCATGCCTGTACTATGCCCATGACTGGTGTGGTGGGTATGGCTGCTGACCACCTCTATAGTAGCACAATGCTGGAATAGGTGTGGGGGTGGCTGTCTGTCTATCCAGCAATGTTGCCAGTATTGGGCTGCCAATGTGCATAATGAGGAGCAAGGTACCATGGGTATAGGCCGGACAGGGTGGCCTGGCCAGGGTGCATCTGCACAGGGCATAGGGCAGTGACAGGCACATTGTAGTGCCCGGCCACCACCTACACAGACAGGGTGACCTCAGTATATCCTGCTGAGAGATCACTCTCACCCTGACTGTGCAGTGACCACAGCATGGCTAGGCACTCCCATAGTGCTATCTACTATTTCTCTCATGTGATAAATATGGGTTTCCTTTTGGGGCCCAGTCACGGATGTATCAGCTTGCTGTGTATGCTGACATCCCAGTTCTGGGTGCAGGCATCTCCACTGGGCACTAGCAGACTGTTTGCAGATGGTAGGTGTTGTGATGGAGTGGCTTGCACCAGGGGAATATCAGATAGTGGTGGGGTGCAGCATACCATATCCAGGCCTAATGTCTGTCTGCTATTGTGTTATGGCTGTGTACAGAGCTGCATTGACTGCCCTGTGGGGTGTCTGTTCCTCAGCAGGACTAGGGTTAATGTTCCCCTCTATGCCACCTTTGCAGGGAGGTAGACTGTGGATCTTTTGATGGGAGGCCCTGTTTGCCACCCTCAGCCCTGGGGGAGGAGGGTGGTGGTGCATGGGGCTACACCTGACTGAAACAGACAGAGATGTCCAAGGTGGTCCTACAGAACCTACCTATCTCACACAGTAACAGTGCTTTGGACCTGCACCATGGCCTCTTTCAGCTATGGACGGTGCTGTGGACCTGGTGCTGGGCGCCTCACTGCACCCTCAGGGTGAGCACAGTACCCGCACAATGTGACGGTGTGTAGCTACTCTGTGCCAGTACAACACACGGTCAGTACCCCCTACCAGGCCGAGGTGCTGTGTGGGTGCACATGGTCAGGTCCCCCTACCAGGCCGAGGTGCTGTGGGGGTGCATTCCCCATGGTGTGTATCTGTGGACAGCTGATTTGCATGTGCAGTGCATCATGGGTGTGACTGGCACAATCCAACCCTGTGAAACCCCAGCACCTGCTCACAGGCTCTGATAAACCATAGGCCATCACACGTACATCTGCTAGCATAATGCATAGGTGCAAGACACCCTACAGAGTCTGTAAAATAAGATGCCCACACTGGCAAAAACACATGTACCCACGCACGTAAAAACACACGTACCCACGCACGATTGTATGCGCGCAGCTACGCACGGGGCTACGCACGTACCAATGCATGCAACCTCGCACGCACCAACTTACATGGCTAGGCACACTCCGAGGGTGTTTTTCTGGCACCAATACTCAGCGTAACAAAAAACATGCTTCCTCTTTCCCTCTGTAATGTACAGGGTGATGCCTGGGACAGCCTTCTGTGTTAGGCACACTGGAGACTCGAACCCATGCTGCCTGTAACAGCAGTCAGTACCGTAACCATTGTGCTACAGCTCTGTTTCAGTGCTGTGTGTCTGTACGTCTTCTTACGTTTAACGCGCAGTGACGCGCCACGGCGCCCGGTAACGCTCGTTAATTTTTTTAACGTGCATTAGTGGTGACGATGTACCGCCCATGTCCTTATTTGGGGTTTCTGTTACTACCGCGGCTCCTAAAGCGAATTGCACTATCGCAGTTTAGTAAACATACCCCATAGTGTTTCCCGTGATAGGTGAAGTCATCGATGTCTTCAGTTATACAGCATATAGTGCATTGACCACACTTTCTGTGTCCTCCACCGGTGCCACTTATCAACTGGGCTCCTCGTAATTTTGCGGGGCTCAACTTCTCTTTAAGATTCGGTGAACGTGTCCACACACAGCGTATATGCTTGTTTTGTAACCCAGGAAGTGCACGCAATACTTTTTGATGTTTCTTTAGAATGCATTTTATGGAACCGCTCAAGGGGGAATATCGAGTAATCAGATTGATATTATCTTCATCCATCCCTGCATTTGCATTAGCCCTACGGGGTTGTAATAATAACCCCCTATTATTATAAAGTGCTCTTTTGTAAGCGGTTTTTACCACTGAAATTGGATAACCCCTCGATTGAAAGTTCTTAGTCAACGTCTTCGCTTGCATTTTATAATCTTCTAAACGTGAGCAATTCCGACGATATCTAATAAATTGTGATAAAGGCAAGCTATCCTTAAGCTGTTTCGGATGCTGGCTGGTGTAATGAAGAATGCTGTTCCTGTCGGTTTTTTGTGGACCCATGTTGTCCAACTTTGTAAACTCTTCTGAACCTCGACATCTAAAAAAAACACCTTCCGTTCATGATACGTATGTGTGAATGTTATGTGGGGATCAACTCCATTAAGCCATTTAATGAACTCCAATAACTCTGTGGCAGATCCTCTCCACAAGGCAAACACATCATCAATAAAACGCTTCCACAGTATAAGATGATGTTTATAGGGTGAGATGGTCAACCATCGTTGTTCAAAATCATGCATGTACAGATTCGCAACTGATGGAGCACATGCGGCCCCCATGGCCACCCCAGCCACCTGCTGATAAATGGTGCCTTCAAATTCAAAATAATTTTGAAAGATAGAAAGTGTTGTTACACGTAAAAAACATTTTCAGCAACCAGTCCTTGTCATTAACAAGAACACACTGAACCAAAAGAGTTGAAGCAATAGGAGATGTAACTTTATTCCCAGTACCCTCAAGAAGGCCAGTGATATCCAGGGTATCAAATTTCACATTAGATACAGACACAGAAGCCTCAGCTTTTTTCCAAGAAGGCAGATAATAAACCTTATTGAGAGGTGGAATCAAATCTGAGGGGACTTTCAAAATCTCCATGATGTATCTTTTAATCATGTCCAAAGCCGACACCTCTGGTAATCGCGGGAAATTCAAGACCCGAAGGTTAACTGCTCTGGAAGCGTTTTCCAACACTTCCACTTTATACTTAAGCATAGCATTCTCCTTTACCAGGGTCGAGGACATATTGGAAACAGTATTCAGCTGAGAGCTAAGAGTAGAGTTCTTCACCTTAATCTGTTCACAAACTAACACGACAGATTGAATACTTGCTGCATTCGTCTGGATGCCATCAGCATTCTCACTAATTCCGGGAAGACAGTGAAGCAGTCTGGGAGTTGATTGAAGATGAAAGAGTTGCAATAGCGCCCCAAATAGCCTCTAAAGTAAAAACCTTGGGGCGAGTCAAAGAAAGTAATTCCACAGAGGGAGGTAACTTCACTTGCAAGGGTAGACTTCCCACCGGAGTATCAGGCTCCAAGCTGCTGCCCGACGTCTCACCAAGACTATCAAGAGTCAAAGGAATCAAACGCACAGCATGTGCCACAGCCCCCGCACATGTGCCTCGGCCACAGCCCCCACCTCGGGAGACATCAGCGTCACACAAGCTGAGGCAGACTCCAAAGCAGTGGAGCGTGGTGATTGTTTCCTCACTACAGGAGAGAGAGATGTCTCCACATCCGATGGAAGCGTCAAATCCTCTGCCACCGACGCAACCAAGCCAGCTCGAAGGTAGATGTGAGTCTTACTTTTTTCAGAGCCAGATACGCGTGTCTATCTAAACACTCTTTAGAACGACAAAAGAGTTTGCAATTAGGGCATCTCTGTTGTACACCAACATTATTCGCACACGTTAGTGTCAAACAAAGACGGCACCATAATGTGCAATTATGATCGTGACTGTATGGTTTCTGACAGTAACTACAGAAGTTGCGCTCCCCATAGAATTTTTTGACATCAGTTATACCATAGAAATAGTCATCGTGTAGCAAAAAGAACACAGTCTTAGGGAACACAGGTCTGTCTGATGTCTTAAAACAAACCCATGAATTTGTGTAAAGCACAACGCGTATGTTTATCTTTAAATGCTGTTCAAATATTGCTACATCATCGAGCATGACTTTTCTATGTACTGGCCATCCCAATTCATTATGTAGTATTTTAGCACCTTCTAACAGTTCGACATCTGTCATTTTTACCTGTGACATGAGGGCTGTGAGGCTACCTGCAAAACACAGGCTATTATCAGTGTTGTTCAAGTCTATCAAATACATCCTTTTCTTATGAATAATATGGCTAAATGGTATAGTCTTTAAGACCCTACAAGCTCCCCCACCCCGATTTCTTATGACAAGTACAACAACACAGAATATATCACAAACCTGGATTTCTCTGTGACTCTGAAGGAGTTTAGCGATCTGATTTAAGAAATCATCAGCGTCTAATGCTTCTGGGTTTAACTTTCCAGAATACAAGGAATTGTGAAAAAGAGATGAGTGTAGATGCACCTGTACATAATCACCGGGTGAAACCCTGCTGCTAACCTCATCCAAAATATGTTGAATACCTTGCCGAATGGAGAATTGAGCCTCAGATAATGATGTTACCTTGTCTAAATTAATAAACCGAAATTCCTCTGAATAAATTACACCATTAAACTTGTCCAATTTTCAATCCCACCTTTTCACAAACTGAACATAGCTAACTGGTTCTGATTCTTCAGCGGGGCCTAATGCAAGATTATTTGCTCTGTCCTCTGAAACACTGTGATCAAAGACACGTCTTTCACCATGCTCGCTGTATTCTTTACCGGCGTGTGTAGATTCAACGTCAGAAAAACCTTCGCTGTGTGATCTTTTCCTGTTAGACCTCTCTCCCATAGCCGCTGATTTTCTAACATTTTCTCGGTCTGAAAAAGAAAACATAGGGGCTAATACTTTTACAGAGACCTTAAAATCTAGGTGTTGGATAAAACCGGAATACTCACGATTCTGCTTGTCTTTTGGTTTTCTGTAAGGTATCGTCTGTTGGTTAGGCTGGACATCTTGTTTTGTAGCATCTTCTTGGTCTAAAATAAAAAAAAAAAAAGATTAAAGGTTGAGGCACATTATAAAGAGCATAGCTGCTGGAAAATTAAAAAACACAGGTCATACCTTTTAACATTCTTTGTTGCCTTCTTTTTGTAAGAGAAAGTTTATTTGTAATCCCCTTTTTCTGCTCCTTTTTTTTTAAGACAATCATAAGAGACAGAAACATTACATAGCCAACAATATATTTTTTTAAAAAGTAAGACTCATATCTACCCACCATGTCTGAAGAAGAATTACAGATGATACAGGCTGTAGAGAGACTATGGGGGATGTTTACTAAACACCGTTGCTGTGCGGGTCCCCGTTAGTGTGCGTGTGCCATATAAGGAGTGGGCGGGCCAGGCAGAAAAAGGAAAATGAAACGGGATAAAGCGATCGCACATATGCGTGGGGCGCAAGTGTGCGGGGTCCACATTAGCGCATCAGAAGGCCAAGTGGCGCGCTGCTGGCCACACAAAAGAACACAGCTGTAGTACAACGGTGAAGACACTGAGCAATGGTGCAAGGGCCATGGGTTCAAACCCCCACTGTGCACAATGAACAAGGCTGTCTCAGGCAGTACCTATTATGGGGAGGAATATATTTTAGGAGGCAGTCAAAATCTGGGAGGCAGAATGCGGTGCGCCGAAGTGCAAAGACAAGAACAGAGCCACAGCACAAAGGTGAAGACACTGACCAATGAAGTAGGGAGCAGGGGTTCAATCCCCCCCAGTGCACACTGAAAGCAGTTGTCTGTGTCATTATTTTCGCAGCCACACAAATCATGGCCGACAGAAGTGCTTGCGCTGCTGTGCGTAAAGCGTCGCACGAATGATTTTGGAGGGCTCCGAATACTGGGAGGAATAAGTCGCGCACTGATGGGAAAGCAGAAGAACTGAGCCACAGCATGATGGTTAGAACGCTGACCAATGATGTAGGGAGCAGGGGTTCAATCCCCCCCAATGCACACTGAAAGCAGTTGTCTGTGTCATTATTTTCGCAGCCACACAAATCATGGCCGACAGAAGTGCTTGCGCTGCTGTGCGTAAAGCGTCACACGAATGATTTTGGAGGGCTCCGAATACTGGGAGGAATAAGTCGCGCACTGATGGGAAAGCAGAAGAACTGAGCCACAGCATGATGGTTAGAACGCTGACCAATGATGTAGGGAGCAGGGGTTCAATCCCCCCCAATGCACACTGAAAGCAGTTGTCTGTGTCATTATTTTCGCAGCCACACAAATCATGGCCGACAGAAGTGCTTGCGCTGCTGTGCGTAAAGCGTCGCACGAATGGTTTTGGAGGGCTACGAATACTGGGAGGAATAAGTCGCGCACTGATGGGAAAGCAGAAGAACTGAGCCACAGCATGATGGTTAGAACGCTGACCAATGATGTAGGGAGCAGGGGTTCAATCCCCCCCAATGCACACTGAAAGCAGTTGTCTGTGTCATTATTTTCGCAGCCACACAAATCATGGCCGACAGAAGTGCTTGCGCTGCTGTGCGTAAAGCGTCGCACGAATGGTTTTGGAGGGCTACGAATACTGGGAGGCATAAGTCGCACATTGATGGGAAAGCAGAAGAACTGAGCCACAGCATGATGGTATGAACAATGACCAATACTGCAGGGAGCAGGGGTTTGTACACTGAAGACAGCTGGCTGAGGCATAGGAAAACTTGGTGGCATAAGGGGTTGTGGTGCTGGTCATAAGGGTGTGTGGCAATGGTTGTGGAGGCATAATAATGTTGGACAGGCATATGGTGGTGTGCTGATTTGCAAGCACACAAACACAATCGCTGTGCAATGGTGCAGGGATCAGGGGTGCAATCCCCCACAATGGCAAATGAACATGTCTGGCAGAGGCAGTACCTGTAAGGGGTAAGATTGCCTCAGGAGGGTGTTATTGCATATGTGTGCAATAATCGTTTTCTAGGAAATGTACTCTCAGAGCACTGTAACATAACGTGCCCCTGAAGTCACCCCAGAGGACACATCTCTAAATGCAGTGTCTGCCACGCCACCCTACAATGTTGCTGAAAGAGTGGCCGAGGGTGCGGCATATAGGGTGCCCTATGAGGCAGGGAAAGGTCACAGCACTGTTTCTGCTGGCAGCACTGTGCATTGTAACGTATGGAAAAAAATAAGTAGGTGTGCTCACACAGTTCTGGCATACGTGATTTAGCAGTGAGGGACTGCAGACAGCCCCTGGTTACTGATATCAACAGGGTGTCAGAGTTAATCTCATATTGCAATCCTTTGCCTGGGCCTGCCTGCAGCCCGTCGCTGTGAAATCAGCAATGGCAGACCTGGGTCAGGCCGTATTTATATACCAAGGTGGGGCTGTAGACAGGACCTGGTGACTCATATCAACATGGAATCAGAGTCAATATCATCGATTAAACTGCCCTATTACCTCTGGAGACTGAAATCCCCGGACTAACACAGCTCCATGGCATCCATGGTCTGTTGAAAATACACACACCCCTATGTCATGAATGCTGAAAACTGGTGAATACACCAATGATGTTGCAGGGGTCCTGGTTTGCTCTTTCCAGTGAATAAGGGTGGCTGAGGTATGTCCCCTCTCTGTGAGCAAGTGCACAGCAAGCATTCCTGGCATAGTAAGACAACTACACCCTTGTGCCATATATCATTGCACCTTTCATGGTGCAGCACACGTAACATCACAAACATACGCTGTCAGCAAACGGGAAATGTAAGTGTTCCCCAGAGGCCCTGTTGAAAGGCTGTCCACTCCCAGGCCACTATCGTAGGCACCCCATAAGCTGTCTGAATCAAAGGTGTGCCAGAAGATGCGCCAAGGATGTATAGGTGAAATCAAAAGGCTTAGCTGAGAACAGTTACATCTCCCAATTTGAATGCAAACAGAGGTATGTGCCAAACACACATAACACAAACACTGCACAGAGCAGAGACCACAGACAATACCAAAGTAAATGAAGGACTGACATAAGTTGATGGGCTGCAGTAAGTAGCTGCAGGCCATGTGACACCCCTAAAATGTGAAAAACATATCGTCGGCAGCTAAATCCATGCACAGATTGATGGTAATGTAACATGCTATACTGACAGTGTGCGACAGAGGATGGGAAGATGTGTGTAGCAGGGGAGGCAGAAACAGAGGAATATGTGAAATATCAGGATGATGGTGGAGTACAAGTGCTAGGCAGAGCACACACACGAGAGGCAAGCAGGTTGAGATGCAATGCACGAATTTGTGGTAGTCCACGACGTGGTTCAGCAGCATGCACATCAGGGTAGGATGGCACATAGCTGGCAGAGAAAGGATGGACGGAAGGGTGTCTCACAACTAAGGTAATGGTACAATGTGGTCATGCCACCGATGTGCACACATATGACTGTCACACGAATGAAAAGCACATATGCAGGACAAGCATACAAACCCAACAGAGTAGACAGTAAGCACAACGACGACCAATAGCACAAATGGCAATGGCTAAACCGGTAAGCAACACCGCCCATGTGAGGTCATCAGCAAAGGTTGCTTAACCAAAAACTGCATGCCAGTACACAAAACGCCTGCTGGCTGTCAAGTCATACAACCACAGAAAAAACAAATCTGGAGCAAATGCACATGCTGATCCCCCATGTACAGATCTAATTGCTCTCTGTATTTTGCAACACCGACACCTGCACAAACACAATGAAATGTCCTGCACTGACTACAGCATGCAAAACAAGGAAATAATTACGCACAAGGGTATCAGAGGATGCTCCCTGGATCAGGTGAATAATCTGGATAAGAACACGAGACAGCTCAACATGCAATCAGGTGTAGCACACAAACCACCTGAATCACAGCAAAAATGAAGGCCCACATGCAATGGGATGTAAAGACCCTAAAGTGTGAGGCGGCTATAACAAAACAAATGTCATGGCTAGGCAGCACACAGGATGCACCGTTTTCTACAGTGATGAAAGGGAAGGGTGTGTGTAGAGGTGAGGAACCTGGTGGTACCTCATGGTCCACTTAGCCCAGTGGAATAAAAAAAACAAGATGACATGTGTGGAAAAGACATGCATACAACAGAGTTCAAACACATGACTGTAGCCAATACCAAAAACACGACAATGAGCACATTCTAGCACAAATATCGCAAAGGGATGGTGTGTATGTCAAGCGTTCATACACAGTGATGTGCCATGTGGCTGTCACATACAGAGCTGGCACTGTACGAGGATGTGAGCACATGTGCCCCATGTACATGAACAGCACAGGAACACATAAAGGGGATGTATGCTCAAATAACGGAGGACTAACATAGTGAAGTGAAACATGGCTTGCACCCCAAACAACCAGTGAACAAGTCACACCAGCACCCCATGTGGCCTACGACAGGTTATGTAACCCTCCATCACCTAGCAACAACAACAACATCATCTACATGCTGTGACATTGCCAGGAGGAAAATGGATTCCCGGCCTCACAAGGAGCCATGACAGATACAAAGGCACACATTGATCATGGTGACAGACCTGAAATGCAATCAGCAAACGAGACAAATGTTGCTTAAATACATAACTTTATTTGGTTTGCACATCACAAATAGTGTATACAGTGCCATCATAATATGAGGGCTGACGGCATCCCTTTGGAAAGCGCTCAAAACCATTAGCATGTCACAATGCCACCTCCTACACAAAGGTCACTTGCTTGACACCAAATTAGCGACAACAGATAGAATGGGCATCAGGTGCATGCTCTGCACCTCACACCAGACCCCCCCAGACCCCCCTTGCTGCTGAATGTCGCAAATGTGTCACCCACATATGAGTGCATGTACAGAGTAGATGCTGCATGCTGAGGACCCAACACACCTCATCTGTCCCTCAGAAAATATCCATATGTTCAAACAGGGGTCAGACTAACTCCTAAAAGATATTTTGGTCAAAGTTTGTGAATGTCAAAAAACATGCAATAAAAGTATTGGTGACGCTGACATCCCAATGCCTGATATTGCATTACACGCTACACCACTGTGGACACAAACAATCATGTAAATCACAATAAGCATCTGCTAACAGGTACCACATGCACATGAACACAGACATAATACCAACCCAACAACCAGAAGAAAAATGCACATATAACACCATCAAGAAGGTCAACATGCACTGTTGTATTGGGGAAACAGTGCTTTGTCACATATACCAGGATACATGGAATTCTCAAGTTACGAAGTCCTATGGTCAGGCACACAGCCACACTCCAAACATAATGTGGCAATGTGAGTGTCGCTACCACAAGCCATAATCATGACCGTGAGGATGGGAAATGCAAGGTGTGTACAGACATGCTGACTGTCATTTATGCACAGTAAACCAACACAAGAAGCAGCATATGAATAAGGAAATAATGGACAAACATATTACAGGGATCCACACAGAAGCCATATGTCCACATGTTGTGTCTCAGAAACATAGTCAGTCAGTTGCACAAGCACAAGCCACATTGCAACATGATATAGTGATGACACACATGCATGTAAGCACCCTTGGGTCACTGAACACATCATTCCAAGATGTTGTTGTGCGTGAAAGCATTGTGGAGTAAAAATAGGGATCATGTCCAGGTGGAAAATAGGTGGACGTAGACAATAGGAGCATCCCATCGTTGGCTACATTACAAATACATGGCCTGTATGCTTGTGTTGTAAGAAAAACATGCGAATATCGTTGGTGCCATGTTACAGCCATGGTCAAAACACAGCGAAAAAACAACTGTGGCAAAATGTACCACCTACAATGTCCATGTCAGTTGCTGCTGCACAAGGGGGGATCATTGTAAAACGTCAGAATTGTATCTGCAATCCAACAACTCATGTTAAATTTGTTTTTGCAGCTCTGGCCATGCATAGTCAAGTGTCTGTGTTCAATATACCACAGTCCTTCAAAGTGCATGTGTGTCCCCTACAATGAGGAGCACTTCCTGCCAAACAATTGCATCAGCAGTGCCATCGACACCTCTGTCATGGGGAAATCAGTAGTCAAAGATCAATAATGTCCATCCCAGTCATGTGTTGCACTCTCAGAGGTAAAACATCCAATGGCAAAATGTCATAGCAAAGACTTGCATGGTGGTCTGTCCTCAAACAGGTGGGTGGTGCTGACAACGGTTGCAGTGTAAGACATGTGTCTGGTCTGTCGTCTGGCCTGTGTCAGGAGAGGGGAAGTATGTTATCGTCAGACACCCTGGAAAATAAACAAAAATGTCATAACGTCACAGCTTTGGATATGCTGAAGAAAGGGATACAAAGGCAAACATGACCTGATAGCAACATTAAACATAACCTTGTGGCCAACATCATTATTCCACAACACAGACATGGGTGTCACATGGATATGTTAATGTCCATGCTCCAGTCACACAGGTGTGTTGCAGCTACACACCATATGCAGCTGTCCATGTGAGCATAGAGGAAATGTTACATGACCATCACAACAACATCAAATCATCACCAGTTAAAGACAGATGTAATGATCCCAAAAGAAAACACATAGACATACCGTGTGTGTGCATCAGGTGTATCGCACCAATCGCTTGAGTCAATACACAACAAGATCAGGTACACCTGAAGAGAGACAATGTCAACAAAAGGTGGAGAATCAGCATGTCAAGCCACTGTTGATGACTGGCCAGATTATGTGCATATCTGGAAAAAGAAATAAAAACACACCAGTGCTTAATCACAACACAATACACATGTCCTCTCAATGCACACAACACATCACCCTAATGTTGACAACGTAAACGCCACTATGTAAGAGGTAGCATAGTCACAACAGACACCCAGGGGCACAGACCCATAACAGCACATGATAATGTATGATGTATGAGCAATGCGTCATCACACAGGCAACCGAGAAACAGCCACACAAACAGTATGCAAATGTAAAATTGCCATCTGTAACACATGGCCTGTATGTGCACAGGTGTATATCTGTACATATAACGGCCCAGTGAACATGCAAAGATACCCTGTTGTTGTCTGATAGTACATTGCTTGGGGACAGAGAAAGTGTAGGCAAACTACAGGAAACAACATCCTACACACACATGCAGGTCTGCTGTACATGTCACATTGAGAGTGTGGCAGTGGACATGCAGAACCAAAACACAAGGGAATATGAGTGACAACATCAAGAGATGGGTTACCGAGGCAAAACCTAACAAATAGGAAACCAAATCATCTGTGCAATATGACAGATCAGTAAACACAATTACTGCAGGCACACACAATGTCTATGTACATCCACCTACCAAAACCAAATGCATATTTGCTGATGTACAGACACATGACAATGCACCAGCCCAACAGCATCCGAAAAAAGTATGTCCTCTGCATTTGGAGACATAAGAGAAGCAAACAAATGTAATGTTATAGCTGTGAATCACACATTGCACCGTCATGTCATCAGCTGTCACACCCCACAACAGCCCACAATTAGAGACTGCTCCCTATCACAATGTACATATCTCATACATGTCAAAGGCATCATGGAGGTGTTGCAGGCGATCTACAGGTGTGTGTAGTGTCCCTGTCCCCTCCCTTACCCCTCTGTCCTTGTACGCACAGAGCAATAGAGGTGGATGCGTACACCAGGCTTTTGTCTCATTCCCAGATTGCAATATACCCCTTGTAGCACCAGTTTGGCAGAAAGGACCCCTGTACCTGTTGAATGTTCTCCCAAAGTTGTATGTTAACCCACTGGCAATTGGCAAAACGCACTGGAAATATGCACCTCCACCTCATGTATCCACGTATCAAAAACATATCCTGGTTTGTACATCTCATATCTTCTGTAATATTGGCAGCTATGTGCTGATGATATGCACAAATAGCATTCAAAATGTGCTACATGTTGTAAAAAACACCACCCCATGTCTGCATGTGACAAACCCCTGAGGGCTGCATGCCATCCCAATGTGTGTTAGTCAGCACGTCAAAACATGCATACCCTACATGTGCAACTCTGATAAATAGCTGGCACCTAAGTCTGTGTATGTAAGCCAATGTAATCCTCGCTTGCTTGTGTCTGCAATAAATTTGTTCCTATGGTCTGTGTTCTCGTGACCTGCACACATACACAGCCTGTATCAGACGCATGATGGCAGATGTTGTCACAGCATCAGCGAGATACGCCATTTAATCCATGAAATACCTGCTATACCACAAGACAGACCCCCATTCTGTGCACCACCTGGCTACTGTAAACCACCCCTTGATGTTTCTGCCTAATACATCTCACGATGTGTGTAGATATCCATCACTGCAGTGAAGGTAGACTCACCAAGGTACAAATGTTGTAGTAAAACCCCCTTGCTGGACATTGCACAGGTCCCCCCCCCCTAGACATATCCATGTCATGGCTTCCTGCTCACCTACACATTTTGACACACGTCACGGTTGACATCCACAAACCACACACATTGTTGATACAATCCTCACATACTAGCACTAACTATGTCTATTGTGCTTTGTGTGACATGTTGCCACACACATGAGGAGCACTCAAACATAGGCATCGCACAGGAGCGTAATACCAACAAAAGCATCACAAATGTGTCTGATGTAAATGCAACACAATGGACAAATGTCCACAAACAGGGAGTAAACGCCCAACGTGAACATCGCAACATATGTCTGACACTGTGCGGCAGCCATATAATGTAAAATAGCACCTTGTGGTCTGACAACAGCTGCTGCTATCACAGACCGACACTAACTGGGAATGTCACCCGCCAAACATCCCACAGAGATACCAACAAACCCACACATCATCTGCAACCAACTGTTGTTGTGCACTCCCCACATTATTTGTGCCACACCCAGGCACTTATGTGATGTTCGCATTGAGAGTCAACTGTTAATGCAGTGTTGCATACACATGCAATATGTACATAAAACATAACCCAATAACCATTACACACATTGTATAGCACATTCGTGTGGTAAGATAATTAATACGTACATGAGAACAGCTCTGCAATCAGCCTCCGCCTGACCGCTGAGCCCTCCCGTGTGTCACCACTGGCACGTACAGGGGGGCACATTGGATCTTCCTCAAGATCCGCATTAATCTCTGCAGGGATATCGTGCCTGAGAGCAATGTTGTGCAGGATGCAACAGGCTATGATAATCTCTGCAACACTGCGTGGCTTATATTGTAAGGCCCCACCTGTCCTATCCAGACACCTGAAGCGACTCTTCAAAACGCCAAAGGTGCGCTCTATGACTGAGCGGCTGGAGGCATGGGCCTCATTGTACCTCTGCTCTGCACGTGTCCGTGGCTGACGAACAGGAGTCAGCAGCCAGAGGCGACAACCATATCCTGCATCACCTGCAGAAAGAAATGTTGCATGTAAATGCAGGGGTCCATGTGAAACATTCCTCACAGCTGTGTAGACATGAGATACAAACCCACAAAACATGATGACACTAATATACAGCACAACAACTGTGCAGCTCTAACAGATATACATATGATGACATAAAATTAACACATGGCCTATGCAGCCTGTAAACACCTAGCAAATATTAAAAAGGTTCCAGAGACACCCTTAGCTTGTGTGTGTGTGTGTGTGTGTGTGTGTGTGTGTGTGTGTGTGTGTGTGTGTGTGTGTGTGCAACATGCGTATGGTAATGCAGTTACTGTCCACATCTGCAACACCACAACTGTGAGACCACAACAGCAATCCAATGCTCACATAATCAAAGGGTATGTCTCATCACTAACCGAGAAAAAACACACAGCCATTTGCGAGAGCCACACATATACACCATGTATGCCATGGAGGTATGTAAGAATGAAAAACATATCACCTATATACATCCTGTTGATGAAGGTCAGCATATCAAGATTTGTTAGTCAGCCAACATATGCTGTGTAGTGCTGTTTGCTAATCCCTGTAATTGCCATCCTCTGCACATTCCCCATCCTGTACACATCCCTTTGAAGGTACAGTCGTCCAACATGCACACTGTACCCCTCATTAGTATGCCCACAAAACACATGCATAGCCACATTACCGTCCTGTGTAGCTGGTTCCAATACCTCCCTGTATGTACCCACTTAGTCCCCCTGCTATAACTGTAATCTCTCCACAATGTGAGGCTAAGTGAGGATGGGCAGACAAGTTGACAGTAACTTACGCTCATCTACAGTGGCAAAAGGTACTGTAAACCCTATATAGTGTTCCAAGCCTGCTGTGACATAGCCAATATGTATGGCCAGAGATATGCACACGTCTCATTCCCTGCTGGAAAGCTCAACATCATCCATGAGATATTATTATACACCTACTCATGTTAGCTATTGACTCCTGGGTGACAACTCCATCACAGAGTGCGTGTGTGAAACTAAAACACACATGACACGTGTGTAGTTATACGGATTGCCCAAAAAATAAATGTTAAATTACCTCGAAACATTATGCAACAATTAACCATCATCACATTAGTATGTGATGGACAAAACCCCCCACCCCCCATCCCATGTGTGCATATGCTCACAACATGCACTCTGAGGGAAGCATCAACAACATTGACATATCCACTGTGGTGTATGCACATGTACAACATGTGCATGTTAAGATCATATACTGTTAGGAGCATTATGATCTGCGGTTAATGTCTGTGGTATTAGTAGACGTACAGACACCTGTCATCATGTATACTGACACCAGTCCTGTGGATAACATCTATCATATGTGAAGTGCATGTGTTCCAAAATAATACATCAGCATCTGTGATTACACATAGAGACATGTAGAAAGACATACATAGATAACACATTCTGACATACTCACCCAGCAATATACATTCGGCATATCGCCCCTCCTCAAATTGTGTGAATAGTGCCGAGTGATGCAGGATATAGGAGTCATGGGTGGACTCTGCAAACCTAGGGACCACATTCAGAATATGCAGATCTGCATCACATACAACCTGAACATTCAGGGAATGGTAGTGTTTGCGGTTGCGGTACGCTACCTCCCTGTCTCTAGGCGGGACCAGGGCAACATGTGTGCAATCAATAGCTCCCATCACGTGTGGTATCCCGGCTAATGCCTCAAAGGCCTGGTTCAGGGTCCACCATTGTTGCCTAGTGTGGGGCATGGCTATGTAATTCCCCACCCGGCTGACCATGACACGCAGTACTTGGTGGAGACATCGTGAGAAGGTGGGGCGGCTCATGCCACCCACTGCAGCCACAGATGACTGGAAACAGCCGGAGGCAAAGAAATGTAAGGCAGCAAGGAGCTTGACTAAACCTGGTATTGCATGGGACCGATCAGTCATGGGCTCGAGGTCAGGTCTTAGATCCTCATAGAGACCCCTAATAGCCCTTGTGCTCAGTCGGTAAAGGGAGATGACCTGGTCCTCTCGCATGTCATGGAGCTGGGGTCGGGGCCTGTAGAGGCGTGGCTGCCGAGCCTGCACCTCGGCACGCCTTCTGCGCCGTGCACGCACAGCACCTGGCCGGACCACCCCCACAGCTGCAGGTCTGAGTTGCTGCGGGACTATACCCATGCCCTGTTCCACAGCCCCATCGACACCATCTCCCCTGTCCGGCAACCCCAGCATCTGCCCACTACACAGGACACATGCAGAAACATATATATGCGCCATAAACTCCTCCCGGCAAACTAAACCAAACAAAGCTGTCACACACAAAAACCTATCTAAGCTATGTACAAACTACACACCACAGAGGACTATACACACACAAGACAATACAATCCCCAGTACAAACAACACCAAAACATACACCTGTGTAGACTCCCTTCCTGTCTCTCAGCAAACACACTCCTACTCTTCTCCGCGTAGAACCCTCAACGTGGACAAGCTGTACTCCTTCACTTATATATGTTGTTTCATTGCCTTGATGGGCAATGCGCATGCGCAATTGCTCACAGACGACAATCTTGTGTCGCGCGCATGCGCGACTCTACGCATGGGTGTCGGCATGTGCGTGGTGACACCTACATGCGCATTGCCTCGCACATGCGCAAAACGGACACAGACGCCCATGCGGCACTCACCGTAATGCGCATGCGTTGTCCTACAATGTCTCTCAGCGCATGTGGGTGTTCACGTGTACAGACACCCATGCGTAAGCCGGCACGCGCACGCCGCAGGAGCGCGATGCACGAGGGCGACGCAAGAGCGCCACGCCTGCACAAATGCGCATGTGCCGAAACAAAAGGGGGAAAAAAAGGATAAATAGGCCTGAACACGTGGCACAAGTTGAGGGTTGTTAGAGGAGTTTCACCTACAGACAGAGAGATAGAGAGACATCCAGAGACAGAGCCTAGGTTAGGGGTAGTCCACAGGAAGGAGTGAGACAGACAGGTACAGAGTGCAATAGGGATTGAGGCTGTGGTGGGAGTAAGTCAGAGGAAGGAGAGATAGAGAGAGCTAGACAGAGTCTGAGGGAGAGAGGCTGTGTTAGGGGTACGGCACAGGAGAGAGGGAGAGGATAACAACATACGGTCAGTGTATTATCCCTGTCCCCTTGCTTATTTACGTGACAGGTCACCTGTGTTAGAGTGTACTGTATTGTGTCCTGTAGTGTAGTGTCCCTGTTATTTGTTTTGTGTGCTCTGTCCTGCTGTGTGTAGGTGAGTGTGCGTGTGGTGAGAGGAGCCTGTGCCCAAGAGGGAGATGGAGAGGGACAGTGACAGAGAGGGTCAGGGTGAGGTGGTGGAGGATGTGGGCCAGCCAGTTGGTGCTGAGTCACCCATGGCACAGACTGCACAGGCTAGGCAGGAACAGGCAGGGCCATCTGCTGTGCCACAGCAGTCACATTACAGCCAAACAGCCAAAAGAAAAAGGATCCCTCTGCCTGCAACACAGAGGAAGAGAGCAGTAAAGTTCAGTGACAGGGAAAACCATATACTACTGTCATATGTCATAGACAACTATGATGTATTATTTGGCAGAATGAGCACACGCACAACTGTGGCAAACAGAATGGCCGTGTGGGAGGATGCGCGTGCTGCAATGTCTGAGGTAGGGGGCCCTGCACGTGATATTGAAAGCCTCAAGAAAAGGTATTCAGACATCAAGAGAGGTGTCCGTCAGCACATGGTTGCTGAAAAACAACATGCTATGGGCACAGGTGGCGGAGGCCCCTTCATACCCACACTCACGCCCCTCGAACAAGAACTCGCAACACGATTGGGAGACATCTACCTTCGTGGACTGCCTGAGGCCCTTGATACCGCACATCCACATGCAGGTATGTACACTAACTGCTCTTTTGTGTGTCCTGTATAATCGCAACATTTCATACAGAACAGTCATATGCACATATACTCCCATATGTGTCACCCAATCCTCATCATGTCCCTATCCTGGTGGAACATGTGTGTGATATATCCGTACATCACCTCTGATGTTGACATGTCTGTGGTCAACATCCTAACGTAGCTCCTCAACCCATCCTCAAAATAATCTGGGATTGTGAAGCACACACACACACAGACACGAGTCGCTAGCCTACAAACACACCTGTGATTGCCATACACTCTATTACTGTGCTGGTCATTTCCAAGGCATGTTCCTATGACATTACATCAATAAAGTGCTGCATGTGCAGCTTAGTGGGCCAAAGGTGCTGTCTAGTTGCCATCCGCTACACAATGGGTCACTGCGAGTCACATGGAGCAATGATAAGATAAGCTGACATACAAATATGAACCATACTCAGAATCGCACACACACATGTAGTGTTTTGCAAAACCAGGTTTGATGGTGGGGGCAGGAACACGCATGTGCGGACATTTGTTGCACAGCTGAGGAACGGGATGCTATGGGCAAACATGTGCAATGTGACCATGAACATGAACAAGGGCAACCTGCCATCTGTGCATGGGCACAGCACACACATGTGGTCCAGACTCAGCTACATGGTGCGGACAAACACGTCTGGGAGTGTGTCCTGTGTCCGGCATGCCGCACACATGGATGGAGGCAACCCATCCTGTCTGTGTGTTTGTGGTAGGCGATGGCCTATGCCCCATGCTAATTGAACTAAGCTGACAGGCCTAACAAGCTTGCCCTGTAAATGATGTCTGTGAAGAGGCCTATAGGAATTGCACATCCCCCTATATGCTGCTGTAGACGTTTAAATCATTAAAAGCAATGCATTAACCTAGACAAGTACAATTTCAATAATGGGAGAAATATGTTTAAATGCCGACTGATAAGACAATGCAGCTGTAAGGGATCTAATTGAAACTGCTGACACAAAGGCTGCTGAGCCCTGCTACCCTACACACACAAATTAGCTCAATGGCCTTGGAAGTATTAAAGTAACAAGCTGAATAACTGCCCATTGTACTTGTGACTAGGAGGGGCACAAAGCAGGTGCTGAGCCCATTCCAAAGACATATTTGGATGATCATATCAGTAACGGGACCAATAGAAGGGGTACGGGAGGTATGGTAGGTTAGCGGGACCAATGAAATGTTTTTCTATACCTGGAATGGAGGAAATGTCAAGAAAAGTATTTTCTTTTGCAAGAGTACGGGGCTCAGCCATATTGAAATGTATTAGTGTCTGAGCATGTGCACAGTAAACTGGCTTGGATCCCTGAAAACACTACTGGTGTAATTTAGTGCATGTTTATCTGCTGCTCCATTTTCTGTATCACACACGTATACATATGTGGATTCCTGAAACATATGTGTCTCTCTCTTTGATTGTTCCCAATGCAGGTGACTACAGAGAAATGGGTGCTGAGGAGGAGGAGAAGGAGGAGGAGGAGGTGGCGGTGGTGGAGGAGGTGGAGGTCAACATCACAGCCCCAATGAGCTGGTGGAGGCAGAGGCTGCTGTCTCAGGGGGCAGCACAATTGCTGATGATGAGTCCCTGGAGCCACACATGCACACCAGGACACCACTGGTGGAAGCAGAAATAGAAGGCAGCCAGCAACCAATGCCAGCCGAAGACGCACATACACCTCTCCCGCAGATGATGATGGGGGAGTTGAGGGTCTATGGTGCATCATCACATCGCAATGCTGAAGGTGGGTGACAAAAGACTGTCACAACCACAACACAGACACCAGTAGTCTATAGTTGGTGTATGTGTGGTGGCTGTCCCAACATTACCTACACACATGTCCCTATCCTGGTGGAACATGTGTGTGATATATCCGTACATCACCTCTGATGTTGACATGTCTGTGGTCAACATCCTAACGTAGCTCCTCAACCCATCCTCAAAATAATCTGGGATGTTACATGTTACGCTCACATGTATGAGATGTGTGAGAACAAAAGGTTGCGGGGTACATTAAATGATGTTATTGTGTCCCACAGTAGAATAGTGTAAGGTCAGGTTGATACACACAGATGCAGACATAAGAGGAATGTTTATGATGGGCCAGCACGTTCTGACATCATAAATAGATACTGAAATTGGCAAACCAACATCCTGCCTCTCTGCAGACACCCAAATGTCTTGTGAACAGAAGGATGACAACTAACCCATAGTCTGCCAAAGTAATGAGCATATATACAGCTATGTAACCCTCCTCTGTGTAACAGTGAAGGTGCATATGTATCACTCAGGTTGTCACATATGTGCAGCAGAGGGGCACATGTGCAGGTAAGGTGTGTTATCTCTGCGCTTACCTAACATCCCATAGCTTCATTTACAAACAAATGTTCCTTGGCAGCAATTGTGTTTATCCCTCCACATGTGTCCCCAATTGTGATGGATTAGGTCAACCGTCCTGTGTTAATCACTGTTGGTGTCCAGCTGATATATTTGTGTCTAGTGCATGCTGCACCTCACCAACACGATGGATATGTGATAGCTCTCATTGGCCAATCCTGTTGCCACAACAGTAGTATGTGGGTGTGTCTGCACAACCTGTATATCGTTGTGATGGCATCCCACATCTACGTCGTGAGATGTGTCCTCAGGGTTAGTCTGACATCTACTACTGTGGTCATGATGTATATTGCCCCTATCCATCTGTGTGATGTTGTCTGCCGTATCACATCACCAATCGTGTGGGATGTGCATGACATGTTTGTGTATGGCGCTCGAGTAGTGGAGATGTATCTAATAGACCACCCTGTATCCCATGCACAGGCAGTAGACGCAGTCTGGACCGTATACGCCATGCAGTGGAGCAGAACACAAGGGAGGTGTGTGCTGAGCAGCGGCAATTACGTGACGTTGTACAAAACATGGCCGTCCCTCGTATATGTGAGGCCCTTGAGGGCATACTTGAGGTTCTGCGACGATGTGCACCTGCACCACCACCAGCACTGGTTCCAGATGAGGGTCATGGCCGGGGGAGAAGGGGGGTGGGGGGCCGACGTGTCAGGCGTGGGCGACCACGTCGCCAATAACGGTAGAGTAATATATGCATAATCCTGATACTATCCTATATTTCTCTATGTTGCTATGCTCAGTTGGAGAACGTATGTATCCAGTTAAACATATTTCAGAGTGTTTGTTATGTGTCAAATGTGAAAAGTGACATATGCTAATCATATGTGTGTGTCTGTCAGCTAAACCTTTTCTTTGTAACACAACAACATGTAACTATACATGTTTCTATTTGGTAAACCTAAATCTGAGGGTAAAGCTGCAACAATAAACAGCTGTCTGACCATACATACAGTGTGTGTGTACAATGAGTGTCCATGTTGTCCCATGTGTATCTCGGTGTTTGGGGGTGGGAACCCTATATGAGCCGCACCCAGGTCATATAGTGATGGGTGCACTCTATGGCCCACACACAGGTTCCCTGTGACATATACGTTGGCAGAGGCAGCTACAATTGTCATGCTCCACACATATGTAATGTGTCATGTGCACCCTGTTTCGCCACAGCCTTGGGGCTGCAGTGGCACAGTGTGCACAGACATCCATGTGGTCACAGGGGGACTATGTTGTCAAATGGATGGTTTACTTTGACCTTACTCAATCACCGTGTGCACATCAATCATCTCCTAACACATTGGTGGCATTATGTTGTGACCCTTGACCTTGACCACTATCAATAATCACGTGCCTCCCACCCCACCACTAGGGGAGTGCCTGTGTTCAGAGGACATAAATGGGTTTGTCATGCCCTAGTGTTGGAAGCGACTCAAATATGTGCAGGAGTCTTTGTTTCACCTAAGGACCATCCCTGTGCCATGTACATCAGTGGGGAAAGCTGCTACGTCTGGCAACAGTTTACAATGCAGAACCCTAGTCTGAAGTACACCTACCACACATGGGCTTGTAGAACACCTCTTAATGTGTTGACAATGTCATTATCAGACCAAGTGTTTACACAACAGGAAATGATTGTGACCACACATATCCCCTGATGACATCCTCACACTTAGCCTAGGGATGAGGGACACATGAGCCTACAAGTTCCTTTCCAAATGCTATTTACTATTTAATAAAAAAAACACTTGGGAAAACTATGTACAAATGTGGGACCAGAAGGGGACAAGATACATTACACCATCACACTCCCCCCCCCAGATCCTCCCCTACTCATCAAACGCCCCAACTCGCACAAAATACAACACACACAACAACAAACAACCCACAAGCGTCCAGCACCCACCATCCCCCCAGCATGGCCACAGTGATGGCGAGGCAAAGGGCATCAACCGAGGGGCAAATGTAGTGACATCGGACTGGCGCAATTACTGTACGCCGTTGACGCCATTGAGGGGGGGTGGTTTGCCGCCAATGGAAAAAGATGTACCGACCGCGGCAAACCCACCCTCTCACTCACTGTGGCCGCCCATGCTGTGAGTGAGACAGCTGGTGTATACGTTGTCTCCATGCAATCCACGGCCACCAGACAGGGGCTACACCGCATCTGCCACCACACACACACATTGTAACATGTTGTCTTTGTTGGTGGCATCTGCGTCGGATCTGTGTGTGGACCTGGGATTGGGGAGGCAACCCCCCCCAACAAAAAGTTGTGGCTGGGGGTGATGCCACAGTGGCCCTTGTGATTGCCCCTGTCCTCCCAAGTAACCTATTCCCACAAACCTTATGGGAAAACACCTCCCCCCTGAGCCCTCCACAACATCCCCCCCCCTCCTAATCACCCTGCACCCTCTCACAACGAGGGATCCCCCCCAATAAAACCTTCACAATGGTCCATGGTTCTGGAATCCGGATTGTCCTTTCTGCCGGGGATCAAGGTGTTTGCGCCTACACCACACTCCTCATTGCACCTAATCCAACCCTCCTCCGCTACATCCTCATCTCCTTCCTAATCCTCCTCTTGACTTCCTCTCGTCTGTCGTGTCCAGGACCACCACCTCTGCATCATGTGGTGTTTTGGTGTCCGCCTGAACCAGATTTGCAGAGGTGGTGGGCTCCAATCCTCAGTGACCAGCACAATCTGTGGGAACATAACAGAGTCATCCGCACGTTTGTCCTGTCCCACATATTAGAACATGGACATAGGCAGGCACCACAAAGGCAGATGGGATAATGGAACATTGGTTACAGATCCGGGGACTTCCTGATTATTGTATCATCACCAACTATTGTGAGGGTCTCCGACCCTGGAGGCGCTGGTAGGGTAGATATCCATGGTGGAGGCTGCAGCTCCCTGGCCCTTCTCTATCCGGAGATCCTCAATCTGTGGGTATGAAAGAAAAAGGTGGGTAGGCACTTAAGTGGATGGTCCACCTTCTGATGACTTTTGAACACCCCCCTCCATCAGTGTGCACAGATGTCTTACTGATCACTGGCACACTGCGGGTGTGTTGGTGGTGTAATGGAAAGCATAGTTAATACAATGTCAGTAGGAATTCCCATGGGGCAACAGGCAGATGTCATGACATGTGTATAATGGTGGTTGGAAAGGGAAGATGTGTGTCACAGCTGAACGCATCCTTGTGACGGTGTTGTTGGCAGAATCCCACGGTGTGAAAAGCGCTGCCATCCCCCCTGTCGAACATCGTCCTATCATCAGTGGACGTTAATAACAGCTTAAACAAGGGACTAACTATGAGAAATTAATAGTGGGGAGCGTGACACGGACAGAGGAGAGACACCCCCCACACAAGGGGGGAGGGGTGGGGTTGGGACTATGATTGATGTCTGTTATGGCAAGAAAACCTCTGGACAGGGGGGGGTTTAGCTATGCTGTCTCCAGAATACACAAAAACCTCATGGTAATACAATCTGGCAGGCACCCGTAATATGTAAATGCTAGTGGTGTGTGTTTTACACAGTGTGCTGAGTGACTGTGGCTGGACTACTGTTAACAACTATCGTCTTATATAGAATCCTGTGTGACGTGCCAGAATAGGAGTGGGTGACATATTTGGGGGTGTGGCGGCACAAACCAGACAGGACACCAAACGGGGCATTGCCTTGGAAGGGCCTTCGAAGGAAGATTACAGGGAAGGGGAGGGGAAGACTAGGAATGTGTCTTGCGTATTCCCTAGTATATGGCAGATTGGCACCCAGGGGGAGTCCTACAAACGTGACATGCACCTTTTCTCGTTATGGTTCACGTAGTGTGGGTGTTTGTGAAACGTCCATGTGTGTACATTGTGGGATATAGGTGATTTTAAGACACACATCACGAGGACAATGCCACACGTGTGTCACTAAAATAGGCTGATTTCATGCCAGAACAGCCACAGTGACAT